>SJYQ01003689.1:173862-186339 GCA_006410935.1 Redunca redunca | reverse complement strand
CAGCTTTTAGTTTTGTTGATTTTTGCTATGGTCTCTTTTGTTTCTTTTGCATTTATTTATGCCCTAATTTTTAGGATTTCTTTTCTTCTACTAACTCTGGGGTTCTCCATTTCTTCCTTTTCTAGTTGCTTTAGGTGTAGAGTTAGGTTATTTATTTGACTTTTTTCTTGTTTCTTGAGGTGTGCCTGTATTGCTATGAACTTTCCTCTTATCACTGCTTTTATAGTGTCCCACAGGTTTTGGGTTGTTGTGTTTTCATTTTCATTCATTTCTATGCATATCTTGATTTCTTTTTTGATTTCTTCTGTGATTTGTTGGTTATTCAGAAGCATGTTGTTCAGCCTCCATATGTTGGAATTTATAATAGTTTTCCTCCTGTAATTGAGATCTAATCTTAATGCATAATGGTCAGAAAAGATGCTTGGAATGATTTCAATTTTTTTGAATATATCAAGGTTAGTTTTATGGCCCAGGATGTGATCTATCCTGGAGAAGGTTCTGTGAGCACTTGAGAAAAAGGTGAAATTCATTGTTTTGGGGTGAAATGTCCTATAGATATCAATTAGGTCTAACTGGTCTATTGTATCATTTAAAGTTTGCGTTTCTTTGTTAATTTTCTGTTTAGTTGATCTGTCCATTGGTGTGAGTGGGGTATTAAAGTCTCCCACTATTATTGTGTTATTGTTAATTTCCCCTTTCATACTCGTTAGCATTTGTCTTACATATTGCAATGCTCCTATGTTAGGTGCATATATATTTATAATTGTTATATCGTCTTGGATTGATCCTTTAACCATTATGTAGTGGCCTTCTTTGTCTCTTTTCACAGCCTTTGTTTTAAAGTCTGTTTTATCAGTTATGAGTATTGCTCCTCCTGCTTTCTTTTGGTCTCTATTTGCGTGGAATATCTTTTTCTTACCTTTCACTTTCAGTCTGTATGTGTCCCTTGCTTTGAGGTGGGTCTCTTGTAGATAGCATATATAGGGGTCTTGTTTTTGTATCCATTCAACCAGTCTTTGCCTTTTGGTTGGGGCATTCAAACCATTTACGTTTAAGGTAATTATTGATAAGTATGATCCCGTTGCCATTTACTTTATTGTTTTAGGTTTGGGTTCATATGCCCTTTTTGTGTTTCCTGTCTAGAGAATATCCTTTAGCATTTGTTGGAGAGCTGATTTGGTGGTGCTGAATTCTCTCAGCTTTTGCTTGTCTGGAAAGCTTTTGATTTCTCCTTCATATTTGAATGAGATTCTTGCTGGGTACAGTAATCTGGGCTGTAGGTTATTTTCTTTCATCACTTTAAGCATGTCTTGCCTTTCCCTCCTGGCCTGAAGCATTTCTATTGAAAGATCTGCAGTTATCCTTATGGGAATCCTCTTGTGTGTTATTTGTTGTTTTTCCCTTGGTGCTTTTAATATTTGTTCTTTGTGTTTGATTTTTGTTAATTTGATTAATATGTGTCTTGGGGTGTTTTGCCTTGGGTTTATCCTGTTTGGAACTCCCTGGGTTTCTTGGAGCTGGGTGATTATTTCCTTCCCCATTTTAGGGAATTTTTCAACTATTATCTTCTCAAGTATTTTCTCATGGTCTTTCTTTTCGTTTCTTCTTCCGGGACTCCTATAATTCAAATGTTGGCGTGTTTCCTATTGTCCTGGAGGTCTCTGAGATTGTCCTCATTTCTTTTAATTTGTTTTTCTTTTTTCCTCTCTGACTCATTTGTTTCTACCATTCTATCTCCTATTTCACTAACCCTATCTTCTGCCTTCTTTATTGTACTATTTGTTGCCTCCAGAGTGCTTCTGATCTCATTTATTGCATTATTCATTATATATTGACTCTTTTTTATTTCTTCTAGGTCCCTGTTAAACCTTTATTGCATCTTCTCCAGGCTATTTATCTGTGATTCCATTTTGATTTCAAGATTTTGGATCATTTTCACTATCATTATTCAGAATTCTTTCTCAGGTAGATTCCCTATCTCTTCCTCTTTTGTTTGGTTTGGTGGGCATTTCTCCTGTTCCTTTACCTGCTGAGTATTCCTCTGTCTCTTCATCTTTGTTATATTGCTGCGTTTGGGGTGGCCTTTTTGTATTCTGGGAAGTTGTGGAGTTCTCTTTATTATCGAGTTTCCTCACTGTGGGAGGGGTTGTATCCTTGGCTTGTCAAGGTTTCTTGGTTAGGGAAGCTTGTGTTGGAGTTCTGGTGGGTGGGGCTGGATTTCTTCTCTCTGGAGTGCAATGAAGTGTCCAGTAATGAGTTATGAGATGTCTATGGTTTTGGAGTAACTTTGAGCTGCCTGTATATTGAAGCTCAGGGGTGTGTTCCTGTGTTGCTGGAGAATTTGCATGGTATGTCTTGCTCTGGAAGTTGTTGGCCCTTGGGTGGTGCTTGGTTTCAGTGTAGGTATGGAGGCTTTTGATGAGCTCCTATCGATTAATGTTTTCTGGATTCAGAAATTCTCTGATATTCTCAGGATTTGGACTTAATCCTCCTGCTTCTGGTTTTCAGTTTTATTTTTGCAGTAGCCTCAAGGCTTCTCCATCTATACAGCAGTGATGATAAAACATCTAGGTTAAAGATGGAAAGCTTCTCCACATTGAGGGACACCCAGAGAGGTTCACTGAGTTACATGGAGAAGAGAAGAGGGAGGGGGTAGTTAGAGATGACTGGAATGAGATTAGGTGGGATCAAAAGAGGAGAGAGCAAGCTAGCCAGTAATCACTTCCTTATGTGCGCTCTATAGTCTGGACTGCTCAGAGATGTTCATGGAGTTATACAGGGAAGAGGAGAGGGAGGAATTAAACAGAGGTGGCCAGGAGGATAAAAGAGGGAAATGAAAAGGAGAGAGACAGATCCAGCCAGTAACCTGTTCCCTAAGTGTTCTCCATCGTCTGGAACACACAGAGATTCACAGAGTTGGGTAGAGAAGAGAAGGGGGAGGGAGAAGACAGAGACAACCTGGTGGAGAAAAAGGAGAGTCTAAAGGAGGAGAGAGTGGTCAAGCCAGTAATCTCACTCTAAGGTAAAATTGGGTACTGAAGATTGGGTTTTTAAATGTACAAAATTGACAACAAATACCAAAAAACGAAGATTAAAAATCTAGAGTAGAGGTTGGATTTTCAAAAATACAATATTACAGAAGAAGAAAGAAAAAAAATAAAGTCATGAGAATTATTAACAAACAACAACAACAACCACAGGAAAAAAAAATATATATATATACGGCATTTGCTTTAAAAATAGGGTCTTGTTTTGAAAATTAATAGTAGGTTATAAAAATTAAAATTAAAGGAAAAATAGAGGATTTACAAATTTAAAAAAGTTAAAAAAGAAAAGAAGAAAAAACAATCAAACAACAACATCAACAACAAAAAAGAGAATGGATTTAAAAATAGTAATGATATATCTGGGACTTTCTCTGGTGTGGACAGTGTGGGATCACTTTCAAGGTGGTTCCCTCTGTTTAGCTTCTTCTGTTTGCTGGTCTCTTCAGTGTCTGATTTCTGCCCTTACACAAGGGCACAAGGGGGCCAGTGGTGGACACTTTTTTTTTTTTTTTTTAGGCTAGCTTGTTCAGTCGTGCTGTGGGGAAGGAGGGATGCTGCAAACAAACAACACTGGTGTGTGCTCACAGTGTCTCAGCCATGCTGGAAATGCCCTTGCACATGGCACACACCACTCAGGCTCTATGTTGCTCCTCCGGTAACCATCTGAGGCTGGCTCTAGGCTGCATGCACCTCCTTGGCCTAAGCCGCTTGGGCTCGGCTCTCAGGTAGCCCTCAGAGGTGCAGATTCGGTTGGGCCTGCACTTTGTGCCCTTCCCAGGACCAAGTAGCTCAGGTGTTGGGCGAGTGCGGTCGCTGCAACTTATCGCCTTTCCCGTACCTGCTGCTCAGTTTTCTGCATGTACCGCTGGTGCGCCTTGTCAGGCAGATGGTGACTGTCCAGGACCCCAAGAAGTCTTAGCAAAGAAGCCTGCTTGCAGTTTGGTAGGTAAAGTCTCTCTGGGGCTGCGATTGCCCCCTTCCAGCCCTTACAGCTCTGGCTGCCTGTCACCAGAAGGGGATGGTCTGCAGCTGGCTCTTTCTGTTCCATCCTTTGTTCTGTGTGCGGTCCTGGTGTGCCTTATGTTAGAGCTTTTCGTGTGGTAGCTATCCCACAGTCTGGTATGCTAGCCCAATTTAGTTCGCTCTGGTTACACTCATGGCATTCTGGTCCGATTCTTAAAAAGCACTGCAGTCCGTGCCTCCCTGCCCAGCCCCCACTTGCTAGTGGCAGATGCAAGCATCTGCGCTGCTTCTCTGCTGGGGGAGTTACTGTTGGGCTTATAATCTGTTGGTTTTAATTATTTATTTATTTTTCTTCCCTGTTATGTTGCCCTTTGTGCTTCCAAGGCTCGCCACAGACTCAGCAGTGAGTGTTTCCTGGTGTTTGGAAACTTCTCTCTTTTTAAGATTCCTTTCCCAGGACGGGACTCCCTTCCTGGGACAGAGCTCCCTCCCTACCTGCTTTGTCTCTTTTTTCATCTTTATATTTTTCCTACCTGTTTTTGAAGACAATGATCTGCTTTTCTGGGTGCCTGATATCCTCTGCCAGCATTCAGAAGTTGTTTTGTGGAATTTACTCAGCGTTGAAATGTTCTTTTGATGAATTTGTGGGGGAGAAAGTGGTCTCCCCGTCCTATTCCTCTGCCATCTTAGGACCGCCTCCACCTAGTACTTTAATTCTATTCTAGAACAAAGCATGAGAATATTTACAGGAAAACAAAAATAAGTTACACACACAATATGGTAAAATTTACAATATCAGTATCTAATCAGAAAATATAGATCATGAAAGAAGCTGGAAAATATGACCCATTTGAGAAGNTTCAATAGGAGCAGAAAGATAATGACATAGATTATTATTACTATGCTATATATGCTCAAGGGGATAGAAGAAAAAAATGAGTATGTTAAGCAGAGACATAGAAGATATCACAACAATCTAACATTTTAGAGATAAAATATACCATATTTTAAAGTAAAAAAAAAAATAGATGAGATTAATAATAGATTAGACCCTGAAGAAGCAAAGATTAGTGAACTCAAAGATAAAGCAAAGAACACTATCACAACTGAAACTCAAATCTGTGGTCAATAGTGACATCAGCATCACGGTAGAGTGAAATATTTCCTTTGTTTTTTCCCTCAGTATATCACCAATAACAATCCACAACTCAGTTAATCCAATAGTGTATGAAAAACAAGATAAAAGGAACAAAGCAGAATAGATGTATAGAAAACAAATGGCAAGACAACAGACAAAACAAACCATGTAAGAATGATATTCAGTTTATACTAAATACAATAACTAAAAGTCAGATGTTGCCAATATAATTTTTTAAAAATAAGAATCCAAATATATGATGCTTACAAGGAATATATTGTCAAGAACAAGACACAAATAAGTTAAAACAAAAGTATGGGAAAATATCCCATGTTAACACCAAAAAAAAACAAAAAAAACTGAAGTAGTTATACCCATGTTACATAAAGTAGATTTCAGAGCAACAAAAGAAAAAGAGTTACCAGTGATAGAGGATATAACCCTTATAAACATTTGCAAACTCTTATAATAGAGCCCAGATATACAAAAAAACTTCCTTGGTGGCTCAGTGGGGCTTTCCTGGTGGCTTAGTGGCAAAGAATCTGACTGCCAATGCAGGAGACATGGGTTTGATCCCTGGTTTGGGAAGATCCCCAGGAGAAGGAAATGGCAACCCACTCCAGTATTCTCACCTAGGAAATCCTATGGACAGAGAAGCCTGACAGGCTATAATCCTTAGGGTCGCAAAGAGTCGGACATGACTGGGTGACTAAACAATACAAAGACAAAAAGTCAGAGGTCTACCAAAAATGTGTAAATCCCCTGTATTAGTTGGAAAATTTTATCATTCCTTTCTCAATGATGGAACAAATTGGGAGAAAATTAATAATAAATGTATAAAAATTTGAACAATGGCCATATAAATTACTGTACATTTTAAAGGATTAATTTTAAAATAAAGTGCAATAAATTCTATCAGAAATTAGTTGTAAAAAAGGTATCTGGAAAATCCCCAAATATTTGGAATAAATTGCACACTTCTAATGGTCTTCCCCATTTACTCAATAATAAAGACTCTGCCAGCAATGCTGCAGGAAACCTGGGTTCGATCCCTGGTTTGGGAAGATCCCTTGGAGAAGGACATGGTAACCCACTGCTGTATTCTTGCCTGGAGAATCCAATGGACAGAGAGCTGGGCAGCTATAGTCTATCAAGTCGCAAAGAGTGAGACACAATTGAAGCAACTTAGCACACACTCATGGAAAAATGAACTGGTTCCAAATTGTGAAAGGAGTATGCCAAGGCTGTATTTGTAACCTTTCTTATTTAACTGATATGAAGAGTACATCATGTGAAATTCCAGATTGGATGAAGCACAAGCTGGAATAAAGATTGCCAGGAGAAATATCAATAACCTCAGATGTGCAGATGACACCACCCTTATGGCAGACAGCAGAGAGGAACTAAAGAGTCTCTTGATGAAAATGAAAGAGGAGAGTGAAAAATATGGCTTAAAACTCAACATTCAAAAAACAAAAATCATGTCATCTGCTCCCATCACTTCATGGCAAATAGGTGGACAAACAATGGAAACAGTGACAGACTATTTTCTTAGGCTCCAAAATCACTGCAGATGGTGACTGCAACCATGAAATTAAAGCTATAGAAGAAAAGCTATGACCAACCTAGACAGTATATTAAAAAGCAGAGATATTACTTTACTGACAAAGTTTCATCTAATCAAAGCTATAGTTTTTCCAGTAGTCATGTATGGATGTGAGAGTTTGACCATAAGCAAAGCTGAGCACCAAATAATTGATGCTTTTGAACTGTGGTATTGGAGAAGATGCTTGAGAGTCCCTTGGGATGCAAGGAGATCAAACCAGTCCATCCTAAAGGTAATCAGTCCTGAATATTCATTGGAAGGACTGATGTTGAAGCTGAAACTCCAATACTTTGGCCACCTGATGCAAAAAACTGACTCATTGGAAAAGACCCTGATGCTGGGCAAGTTTGCAGGCAGGAGGAGAAGGGGATGACAGAGGAAGAGATGATTCTATGGCATCACCCACTTGATGGAGATGAGTCTGAGCAAGCTCTGGGAGTTGGTGATGGACAGGGAAGCCTGGCATGCTGCAGTCCATGGGGTCGCAAAGAGTCGGACATGACTGTGTGACTGAACTGAAATAATTGAGCATGCACTCATGCTTATGCTTTTAAATAACCCAAAAGTTAAAGAAGAAAAGAAGGGGGTCAAATTAGAGAAAATATAAAATAAATGAATATAGAAATATACCTTAAAATATGTCAGGTACATTAAAGCAGTACACCTAGAGAAACAATAAGCATGTCAGCTTCTATATTGTAGTAGTAGAAAATAAAGTGCAGATTATACCAAAGGAAGAGAAAGAGGAGAAAGGGAAATTTATAACAATAAGTATCTGCGCTTCTATGTTGTAGTATTAGAAAATGAAGCACAGACTATATAAAAGGAAAAGAAAGAAGGAAATTATACCAAAGGAAGAGAAAGAAGAAAATTGTGAAGGGAAGAAATTAATGAAATAGAAAAATGTGAATCAATAGAGAATTCAATAAATTCAAATTCATGAACAAAAGACCTATATATTTAAATAAAAGAAGTGAAATTCTCATTACTTGTAGACTTTACAAGTAGGAAATGTGTGTGTCTATGTAGGAAATCTTATAAACTCTACTAGAAANTTAAAATTTCAAAAGGTGTTTTTTTTTTAGGAAATTGGAAAGCTGATTCTAAATTCACATAGATGTGTAAATATTCTAGAATAGCCAAAACAACTTTGAAAAAGATTGTATCTGATAGCATATCTTATTAAAAGTTTCAGTAAACAAAGAAGTGTAGTTTTCACAAAATAGGAATATGAATTAGTGGAATAATAGAGAATCTAGAAGTAGACTCATACCCATATGGATATGGGCCTTTATGAACTTTATATCTTTATATCTTTTTGGCAATTGGTAGGCTTCAGTCCATAGGGTCGCAAAGAGTCGGACATGACTGAGCGACTTCACTTACACTTTTCGCTTTCATGCATTGGAGAAGGAAATGGCAACCCACTCCAGTGTTCTTGCCTGGAGAATCCCAGGGACAGGGGAGCCTGGTGGGCTGCCATCTATGGGGTCACACAGAGTCGGATACGACTGAAGTGACTTAGCAGCAGCGTAAAGGTAATTCAGTGGAAAAAAGATAACTTTTTAAATAGATTATCCTGGAATAGTTGGCTTTATGTCATTGACTATGCTTTTCAGGTGATCTTTACTGGTTTCACCATATCCACCTGATTTTTTACTTTGGAATGCTGATGATCTTGGTCCTCAGACCTCTGTTTCTCTCTATTCCAATTCCCTTATTTCATCCAGTCTCATGGCTTCAAGTCTTAGCTTGCCATGATGGTGATTCTCAAATGTACACATCTTGTTTGGAGTGTAATGCTATCTCCAGAAACAAATATCTACTAAGCATCTGCAGTTTGATGAGTAATAGGCATTATCTGTATAGCAAATCCAAAGTCAAATGCCTGATCCTGCCCCTAAAACTGAATTTCTTAATCATTTGTTACCACCCTAGCTAATATAACAATTTTTGTCCATTAGAAGACACAATCCATGAGAGCACATATTATGTTATTGCTATAACTCAGCACCTAGAAGGAACATGGCAACAATATTTGTTAAATAAATAATTTGCACCAATAGAAATTTTCTTCAGTCTGCTGTTTGCCCTGTTTATTGAGCTAAAGAAAATGTTCTGTCAGAGAATTCAAAAGCAATATAAGCAAATAGCAGGTATGATCTATCTCTGTAGTTAATTAGCATTATAGTGTACTATGACATATACTGCTACAGAGTTGCTCCATATTATAAATGTCTCCTTAATATCTGTAGTTCAATGATTCAGTTCAGTTCAGTTCAGTTGCTCAGTTATGTCCGACTCTTTGCGACCCCATGAATCGCAGCATGCCAGGCCTCTCTGTCCATCACCAACTCCCGGAGTTCACTCGTTGTAATACAATTAGGCTTAACTATATTAAAATTCCAGTATTGTTTATTGCTTTTCAACTGTGAATAACAACTTTTAATTAAGTGCCCTTTATAAGAATGGAAAAATAATTGTTCATGTGCAACAAAAATACTTCTGATCCAAATAAGAACTTAGAGAAGGCTGCTTCCTTATTAAAAATTAACAACTATTTGATATTGGCATAACCTCACATTTTATTTTATGTTTATTTTACATCAAATTTTTATTGATAGAATTATCTTTCCTTGATGTTTTTAAAAGTTTCTTTCCACAGATGGCATGCTCTTTTTGAAAATAAAATTCTGCTCTGAAAGTTTCTTTTTTTTTTAAAAGATACATGATTCTTTACAGGTGTAATCATATCATATTTGAACTGGTGTATCAAGTGACACAGTGATAAAATAGTTAAGCATTTTTCTTAAGCAAAATGATTAAGCAAACTTTCTTGAGCATTTTTAAAAAATATATTTTGCATCCATATAGTTTCTTCTGTGAAGTATCTTTCCAAAAAAAAAAAAAAAAAAAAAGCGTCTTCTCCAGCACAATTCAAAAGCATCCATTCTTNNNNGATTAGAAAGCTCTCTATTTTGAATACAAGTTCTTAATGATTCAGTTATATTCAGTTATATTTTCTTTATCAGAAATATAATTTATAAGAATTTCCTCACACTCTTTGGCTTGTCTTTTCATTTTCTTAGGGGTGTATTTCAAGGCACCATTTTTAATTTTAATGAAGTTCATTTTATCAGGATTTTCCTTTGATGGATTGTGCTTTTATGTTATACTAAGCAATCGTTGTCTAACTCAGTCACAAAGATTTTCTTCTAAAGTTTAGAATTTAGATTTTACATTTAGATATAGGATCAATTTCTGTTAATTTTTGTACAGGTAAAAGGTATGTATTGGATGTTTCCCTCCACCCTTTAAAGAAGAGGGGGCATAGATGTTCATGGAACAGTTGTTCCAGCACCATTTGTTGAAAAGCATTCTTTTATCTTGGACTGTTTTTCAGTCTTTCTCAAATATATATGTATCTCTATTCTATTACATTTACCTTTTTGCCTATTTATATCAGCATGACACTGTGTTGATCATGTAGATTTTTAATTCTTGAAATCAAATAGTGCTAGTTCTTTATTGTTTTTCTTCTACCTAAATGTTTTGTCATTTCTAAGTCCTTTATATTTTTATACAAATCTTAGAATCATTTCTTCAATTTTAACAAAAACGCCTATTTGTATTAATATTTATGGTAGGATTAGATTGAATCGTTGAAACAATTGGAGGAAAATTGATATTTACATGTTATTGAGTTTTTTGGTTCTTTGTTTGTTTTCATGTTTGGGCATAGCTTCAGTAAAGAATCTGCCAACAGTGAAAGAGACCTGGGTTTGATTCCTTGGTCAGAAAGATCACCTGGAGAAGGAAATGGCAACCCACTCCAATATTCTTAACTGGAAAATCTAATGGACAGAAGAGCCTGGAGGGCTACAGTCCATGCAGTCGTGAGAGTCTGAAACGACTTAGTGACTAAGCCACCACTGTAGCATATTTGCTCATTTGTTTAGCTTTTCTTCCAATTCTGTCTGTAACGACCTGTAGTTTTCAATATACAGCTCTTGCTCATTTTAATTACTTGAATTCTTTGTTTATTGTTTTACATTCAATGCAAAATTGGTTTTAAAAACACAGATTAGTATATTTACATGTTTTCTTTTTTCCCTCACTGCATTGCTTCTTACCTTCAAAATCACTTATTTTGCTTATTTTTCTTGTTGTTGTTCAGTTGCTAAGTTGTGTCCTACTTTTTGCAATGATAACATGCCAGGCTTCCTGTCCTTCACTATCTCTTGGAGTTTGCTCAAACTCGTGTTCATTGAGTCAGTGATGCTATCCAACCATATCATCCTCTGTTGCCCTCTTCTCCTTCTTACTTCGACCTTTCCCAGCATCAGGATATTTTCTAATGAGTCACTTGTTTGCATCAGGTGGCCGAAGTATTGGAGCTTCAGCATCAGTCCTTCCAATGAATATTCAAGGTTGATGATTTCCTTTAGGATTGACTGGTTTGATTTCCTTGCTGTCTAAGGCACTCTCAAGAGTTTTCTTCAGCACCACAGTTTGAAAGCATTAATTCTTTGGCACTCATCCTTCTTTATGGTCCAGCTTCACATCCATACATGACTACTGGAAAAAAACAAAAAACAAAAAAAATAGCTTTGACTATATGGATCTTTGTCAGCAAAGTGATTTTGCTTTTTAACACAATGTCTATGTTATAACTCTCTTTCAAGAAGTGATCATCTACTTTCATGGCTACAGTCACCATCCATGGTGATGTTAGAGCCCAAGAAGAGGAAATCTGATTATACCTTTTCCTCTTCTATTTGCCATTAAGTGATGGGACTGGGTGTCATGATCTGAGGGTTTTTTTTTTTTTTTTATATTGAATTTTAAGACAGCTTTTTCACTCTCCTCTTTCACCTTCATCAAGAGGCTCTTTAGGCTCTTAACTTTCTCCCATTAGAGTGGCATCACCTGCATATCTGAGGTGGTTGATATTTCTCCTGGCAATCTTGATTCCAGCTTGTAACTCATCCAGCCCAGCATTTTGCATGCCTTGTGCTGCATATATGTTAAGTAAACACAGTGAAATATATAGCTTTGTCATACTCCTTTTTCCTTAACCCCCATCTATAATTGGTTAAGAGACCAGAGCAGAGATTCTCAATTCTTCATGTCTATTTGTAATCTCATTAAAGTTTAAATATCACTGTAAAACAATGATCAGGTGACCACTTGGATATTTTTAAATTGCTCATTTAATTTATTTAAGATTTATAGGACTGTTCAGATGATCCACTTCTCTATTTAATAATCTTGGTAAGTTGTCTTCCAAGAAATTAGTCCATTTCATCTAAATTTTCAGAATGTGAGGCATACATTTTTTGTTATCATTCCTTATTATGCTTTAAATGATTGTAGAGTTATTAGTGAATATAGAGTGCAACGTATTTCTTTCCTGACACTGGTAACTTGTTTCATTTTTTCTTGCTTAATTGCTATTGTTTTAAACCATTTTCTTGTTCTCTTTCAAATAATCAGCTTTTGCTTGCATTGATTTTCTCTAATTTCCCTCTTTTTCAAATTCATTGATTTCAGCTTTACTCAATTGTTTTCTTTCTGTTGCTTGCTTTTGGTTTGATTTGTTCTTTTTTAAAAAAGTTTTATAATGTGGAAAATTAGATCACTGACTCCAGGCCTTTCTCCCTTTATAATATAATCACAAAATATATCCTTAATGCTGTATATTTTCTTATGAGCACTATGTT
>SJYQ01003689.1:131695-149892 GCA_006410935.1 Redunca redunca | reverse complement strand
TGTATTATTTTGAAATACAGTTATATTTAGGTCTTTAGTATTTTGAGACTGATTTGCAAATTAGGGAGATGAAAAATCTATTGAAAATTGTTTTTTATTATATTATTCCATTCTTTACAAAAGTTCTTCATATACACAGCAATGTTTCTTGTAATAGGTTAAAAATATTGTGTTGAAATAAATTTGACACTGTAGTATAAGAACATTTTCAAATGAAGTTCTCCAGAGAGTTTATGATAGAAGCTAAAGTGTATGTTCTGAGAAGTTACCATATTTCACTATAGGGCAACTGCATTTCAAGAGACTGAAATAGTCTACTCTCTTCATCCATTAATTTATTGTCCTTTATTTATGGGGGAGATTTTTTATCATGATGTACAAAATTATTAAATAATTATGATAAAGTGAAAGACCGTTGCAAGAGCCTGTTCATCTGAGAATTAATTTCTTTGAATTAGTTTGTGATATGTAATTTTCAAATCATTTTTTTCACAGTTGTTACATTTGTGGAATTGAATGAAGAACAGTTTTACAAACTTTTAGAGTAAAAATGTATATCTATACTGGACCTTATCATAGATAATTTATGAACTTTATGTTCAAATTTGGGATACATTAAAAATGGTTTGTGAATTTAACTCCATTTTATAATTTTGCTCCAAATATATAGTTTCATGAATACTGCATCATAGCCAGCTATCATTTCCTTGGATATCAGTCTAAAACAAATGCTATGGCATGTAAAGAGTGAAATGAAAACACATGAAGACACACAGACACACAGGTTCATGCAGTTTTATAGCTCCTTAAAGCCCCCAGTTATGGATAGACAATTGACTTCTTGCCTGAACACATACCTGTATTGCTCCTTAATACATGCAAATGCTGATCGATGCTGAACTTGAGGTAGAAACAGAGCATGAAATAATACATTTTTCATTATTATGCAAGGTGTACTGTGAGGTAGGGACATTGTAAATATTATACAACATTCACCAAACCCTCTTCTTTCCTGTCTTTATTCCTTTTTAAATCTAGTCTAGATTTTATAATTGATTACTACAAAGGAGCTATTATAGCTCCTTCTCAACTCTGTTGCACTGACTTGACAGAAACCTAAACTAATGAAACCAGCTGCCCAGAAGTTACAGAAAAATCACACAACCAGGAAGGTGAATGATTATGAATTCATACTGATAATGCAAATGGGTCCTTAATACAGCTCTTAGATCCTATTATTTTTCTATAGTAAATGAACTCTGCTTCTCATCACAAGACTTTTTTGTAACTTGTCTTCACTCTCTAAAACTCCCATCTCTTGTCCTATGTCACTTTTCAGTTGATGCCCTCACATCATACTGCACTGAACAAACAAAAGACATTATACAAGTGCTTAACTCTTCATAGTCAAATCTGTTAGTATAAAACAGTAAATATCAGTGCTATCATCATTTCTTGTCCTCCTTTTACAATGAGAAGAAAACCATTGTAAAATGGAGAAAAAAGGATTTCCATAATTTTGCCCTTGGGTTCACTCAATCGTATATGACTCTTTGTGACCCAATGGACTGTAGCCTGCTAGACTCCTCTGTCCATGGGGTTTTCCAGGCAAGAATACTAGACTGGGTTGCCATTTCCTCCTCCAGGGGGTCTTCTAGATCCAGGGATAGAACCCAAGTCTCCCGCATTGCAGGCAATCTCTTTACTGTCTGAGCCAGCGGGGAAGCCCTTGGGTTCTGGAGCACACTCATATACATCTCATTAATTTAGCTTCTTTTTAAACAATCTCCTTGAACCCTCTTGGGTCACCATGCTTTCTCTCTGTCATTCTCATCAGTGTATAAATGAGTTCTGCTTGCTATTAATATGCACATCACTATCCCTGGAACTAGGGTTTAATTTAATGTGAAGTGAATGAATGGATGGATGCATAGGTGGATGAATGGATGTATGGACTGACCCAGAATGTGAAAGGGTTCTTTAGGAACTCTCCAGTTTATAATAAAACTTCTTTGACAAAAAGATCTAAATGTTTAGATATATTTGTTAAATGATATCTACATACAACTTTGTATAAAGTATGTTACATAGCTGATTAGATATTATTTAGTTGCATTAGGCAAAGAGAATAAGTACAAAATTTTGTGTTGGGATATCTGAGTAAGATATCACACAATATATTTATCTTGTGGAAAAACACAACATTTTTCAAGAAAAGTGCACATCATGAGGGAAGTAAAATATATTTTTTCTTTCAATTTATATTCTTGATATAAAAGCCATTAGGCATTTTCCTATAGGCAGCATTATTTTAATGTAAGCGCTCTAACAGTTGGTCTACAGTTATTGTACAGCTTTCCACACCTCTTGAGAACAAATACTAGTAGAGAAAATTATTAGCCTTGTTTCTCATCAATGATACTTTATGAAATAATGCCAATTTTCTGTAATTATAGCATGAGCATAAACATATTCTACTATAGAAAGCATATATTTGACTTTAATACAGTTGTTTTTTTTGAAGATAGAAAATACATTGAAAGTAAAGGAAAACAAAGTCAATTAAATTTGAAGACTTACTAAGGATTATAGTTCATTATATCTTATCCAGGTTTCTTGAGTTTATTGAAATATAAGCTTGAGAAAATAATATAAAAGTTTTGTGGTTGAGATCATTTTATTGCTCTATTAATGTTAGATTGGATGGTGATGTCTTTCAAGTGATTTCATTTGGATGAAGTGGCTGCTGGTTGATGCCTTTATCTCATAGGCACACTGCTAGTATGTTTTTAAATTGCCTAATCTTAATGGTAAAATGTTCTGTGAAGCAAGGTTTGAGAACTCTTCATTTCACTCTCATTTCTTTCTTTTTTTAAGGTTTGTATTTTATAAGGAGAGCCAGTTAATTAATGTGGATGATGATGCTGAGAATGACCTTCTCGTTAATACAATTATGCTTGTGATTTCACACATTGCCAGTTTAAATAAGGAAATAACAGGAATTTTTTGGTTTTGTTTTGAATCTTTCTTCTCCCCATATTATTTGAGAATTCATTTAAATGTCCTTTCCTATCCTCTGGCTAAAAAAAGCAATAGCAAAAATGAAAGTAAACACAACTGAAATAAAAATCACTTTTTTTTTTTTTGTGATGCAAGCTCTACTTCTGCAGAAATGATTTACTTCACCTTGTATTGACTTTTTTTTTTTTTTTCAAAATAAGATTGGTGATGCCCTTTGAGTAAGGGCGCCATGCCATAGAGACAGATGGGCAGGAAAGTAGGTAGCTTAGAAACCACACTTCTTTGTCAGATTTGTTCATACTATTCATGCCAGAATGGTAAATGTTGTTCTCTCAAAGTTCCTCTGTTTTGGGGAAGACTATTTCTCTTTTAGAGATGAAACTCATTTGGAAAAAAAAAAAAAATCTCTGGTTCATGATCAGATTCAAGAAAACGCAAACTAAGTGGATCGCTTTTTCTGTGAATAATATTCCAATGAATCTTAGTGACTAATACATAGTTTCAGTAAATTAAGAAGGCTACATGAGTTAGAAACATATCAATTTCTCCTTCCTTTGTACACACATAGCATGACATGAGACATTTTTAATTCTCTGGAATTCTTTCTTCATTAAAACTGGAATACTTTAACTAAGGTTTCAGGTTCATCTTTTTGCATGTTTTTACCCAGTTTTCCAACCACCATCAGATGAGGATGCTATTTTTTCCCATTGCATATTTTTGCCTTTTTTTCTTGTGGATATATTGATTGTATATGCATGGGTTTATTTTTGGGCTTTCTGTTCTGTTTCATTGATTTCCTTGTCTGTTTTATATCAATACCTTGCTGTTTTGATTACTATAACTTTATAATATAGTTTGAAATAAGGAAGTATGGTGCCTCCATCTTTGCTCTTCTTTCTGTATTACTTTGGGTATTTAGGGTCTTTTGTGCTTTCAAAAATTTTTTTTTTAATTTCTGTAAAAAATTTCATTGAAATATTGGTATAAATTTCACTTAATCTGCAGAAATGCTTTGGACAGTATGAATATTATTTTATATTTTTCAGATATTAATTCTTGCAACCCATGAATAAAGAACACCTTTATATGAGTCCTCTTTAGTTTCTTTATCAATGTCTGACAGTTTTTCAGTACAGATATTATACCTCCTTGATAAAAATTTTCTCTAAATATTTTATCTTTTGATGCCTTTATAAATATGATGGTTCTCTTAATTTTACTCTCAGGTATCTTTTCATGTATAGAAACACAATTGAATTTTATATTGAATTTTGGCTCCTGCAAATTTTTTAAGTCATTTATTTGTTCTAACTCTTTTGGTGGACTTTTTAGGGTTTTCTGCACATAGTATGATGTTATTTTCAAATAGAGACAATTTTACTTTTTCCTATATGATTTAGATGCCTTTATTTCTATTTCTTTACTAATTGCTTGTTAGAACTTCCAGCATTATGTTTATGAAAGGGATGAAAGTGGGCATCCTTGTATGTTCCTGACCTCAGAGGAAAGCTTTCAGCATTTTTCTGTTGAGTATGACATTAACTGTGGGTTTGTCATATATGACCTTTATTATTTTGAGATAACTTTTCGTTATACCCAGTTTACTGAAAGTTGTTATCATGAAAGGCTATTGAATTTTGTCATATGTATTTTTCTATCTACTGAGATTTTCATATGGTATTTATCCTTCATTTTGGTTTATTCATTTACAGATATTGAGCCATCTGTGCATTGCATCTCAGTTTAAAGAAATCCCACTTGATCATGAGCTTATTAATGTATTTTAAAATTTGGTTCCTACTGTTTTGTTGAGGATGTTTGCAGCTATGTTCATCAAGGATATTGGCCCTTATATATATATATATATATATATATATATAATTTTTTTTTCTTGTAGTGTCCTTGTCTGACTTTGAAAGTGTATAAGTGTTTTCGCCCAGTTGTGTGCTACTCTTTGCAGTTTCACGGACTATAGCCCACCATGCTCCTCTGTCCATGGGATTTCCCAGGCAAGATTACTGGAAAGGAAAGGAAAGGAAAGTTGCTCAGTCGCGTCTGACTCTTCGCGATCCCATGGACTGTAGCCTACCAGGCTTCTCAGTCCATGGGATCTTCCAGGCAAGAGTACTGGAGTGGGTTGCCATTTCCTTCTCCAGGGGATCTTCCCAACCCAAGGATCAAACTTGAGTCTCCTGAATTGCAGGCAGATTCTTTACCATCTGAGACACCAGGGAAGCCTCTGTCTGACTTTGGCATGCAGTTGATGCTGCCCTTATAAAGTGAGTTTGGATGTGTTTCCTCCTATTTTTGGAAGACTTTGAGAAAAATTGGTATTAGTTCTTTAAATGTTTGGTAGAATTTACTAGTGAAACCAGTTAGTCTTGAACTTTTCTTGGTTGTGAGGTTTTTGATTACTGATTCATCTTGATTCTAGTCACAGTTGTTATTTCTTCCTGGTAATAATTTGTATGTTTCTAAGAATATATCCATTTCTTATAGATTGCTTTTTTTTCTTGAAGTATAAGGTTTCACTTTACTTTTTATGGTCCTAAGTATTTCTGTGTTATTCTCTGTAATATCTTCTTTTAATTTATAATTTTATTTACTTCTGTCCTCTCTCTTTTTGTCCTATTGTGTCTCACTAAATGTTTGTGTATTTTATCTTTTCAAAAACAAAGCCCTTAGTTTCATTGATTTTTTATATTGTCTTTTGGTCTATATTTTATTTGTTTATGTTTAGGTATGCATTATTTCTTCTAACTTTGGGTTAAGTTTTTTCTTTTTTGTATATAGATTTTTTAAGATGTAAAGTTAGGATGTTGGAGATATTCCTTTTCATTAATGTAGGTGTTAAATGAGCTTCCCTTTTAGAACTGCTTGTGCTGCATCCCCAAGATTTTGATAAGCTGTGTTTCTGTTTCCATTTGCCTCAATATAATTTTTTTTATTTCACTTTGATTTTTCTTTGACTCATTGATTGTTCAGTAGCATGTTGTTTAATCATGTCATATTTGTGACTTTTCTATTTTTCTTCTTATAATTGTTTTCTAGTTACCTATCATCATACCCTAAAAAGATGATTGATATGATTTCCATTTTCTTAAGTTTGTTATGACTTGCTTTGTGGACTAACATATAATTTATCTTGAGAAATGTTTCATGTGCATTTGAGAAGAAGGTTTATTTCTGTTACTGTTGGATAAAATGCTCTGAATATATTTAATATTTATGCTCTGAATATGATTTAATATGAGCTTAAGTCTGATGTTTCCTTATTGATAGTCTATCTGGATGATCTATCTGTTATTGAAAGTGCCTACTGAAGTCCCCTTTTGTTATTTTACTGTGGCCTATTTCCTCCTTCAGATATGTTAATTTTACTTTATATATTTAAATGTTCCTATTTGGGGTATATAAATGGTCATAATTGTTTTATGCTTTTGATTAATTGATACCTGTATCATTATATATTGGCTTTCTTTGTTTAAAAATTTGATAGATATTCTGTGACTCCTCAGGGAGAAGCTCAGAGTGGGGATTCCCTCCTGATTGCATGGTGCTGTATTGAGGCTGGGGCTTATGATATGAGTTTCTTTTTTTTGCACCCATTTTGATTTGGATATACTGTCATTTATCTGATGTGTAAGAATTGCTCAGTTAGCTTACTGGGTCTCTTTCAGAGAGAATTGTTCTGTGTATAGCTGTAAATTTGGTGCAGCCATGAGAGGAAGAGAGCTCAGGAGCCTCCTATGTCTCCATCTTAGTTAACTCTAAATTGATATAAATTTAGAACCAAATGAAAACCTTTCACAGAAGTTCTTTTGAAAAGCAATATACCTTATATCTGTTGTATTGATTAACCGAATATACGCCTCTAAAATACTTAAACCAAAAAAAATCATTATTTGTTTTCTTCAGCAGAGATCATTTGTATTTATTTGTAGAGGGCAAAAAATAAATCAGATAAGCTGGAAATTTTATCAGAATGATATGTGAATTATCCCTGTTTTTCCAAATATCACAAAACCTTATTCTAGGACATAGATGCTAAATCATTATTCACTGCAAAAGCAACAGGTGCAGATGCTTTTATGGATTAATACAGTATGGCTCTATTACTGGTGGTTTCTGTGTGGAAACTACACAGCTGTTGATATTGTCATGACAAGGGTACTGTGTTGTGATAAAGAGATATGGGGCTTCTAGGAATGGTGCTACTTGGATGGCCTCTCTACCTTATCTCTATGCAGATCTTTGCTCTCTTTTCTATATCCTTCACTATTTGCCATAATATTACCCTTACTGCATGTACTGGAGATATTAGGAAATGAATATTTTCTCTTTTTCTCCTGTATCTTTCACATTACAGATTATGTTTTGTTCTTTCAGATTGCCATATATAATAACACCAGTAAAGATCTCTCTCTTTTACACATATTTAGGAACCAGCTGTTGCTCCTCTAGTTTAGTGATTCTTACTAGTGATCTGAGGAATATTTGGGGCATTTTAAATTCATTATTTCAGAAATCAATGCAAAAAGAGTAAAGAGGTAAATAACTTGAGCCAAGGAACCAGTAAGTTATACTTGGCCAGGTTGCATAGTTTTGTTTTGCTTTCCTTATACCTTTATTTGAATCTATTTTGATTCTTACCCATTAGGAAATTTGGACTCACTGATAAACTTTATGTGCTCAGGTTTTTCATCTGTGAAATGAAGTAGGACCAACATAGTATCTTGTGCATATTAAATATGTAATATTTACTAGCTCTAGTTGTTTGTGCATATTTCAATGTAGCCTATACTCCTCAAAGAGATGGAACAGTATTTGTTCTTTGTTGAATCTTCATCATTGTAGACACGTGTCACAGGCCTTTATTTTATGTACATCTATTAGCATTCTTAGGTAAATGCTTGCTGAATGAATGAACATAAAGACATTCTACTCATGGTATTTGGTTTTTACAGAAATCTAAGGATCAAGACATTGATGATATTTTTTTATTTTCTATATTAAAAAAGTGGCCTCTGTTTCTTGACATTGATACTGTGGTTTTCTCTAATCAAAGTCACTTAAGTGATTTGAACCTAAATTTTATATTTGTTAATCCAAAGGAATGGATTTTCCACCCATGTGATAGTATTTTAAGAATGGTATTTCAGACAATCTACAGAAGATCATTGATCACATTTTACGTATACCATACTGAATTATGGGAAACACTTTAACTACACAAAGCTACCAGGGGATTGAGAAGGGAAAAATAAGTCTAGTGTTGAAAATGCTAGCCTTGGGATCACAAAATTGCATCTATATTATTAACTGCATGTCATTAAGGAAATCTGTTAGTGCTTTGAACTTTATATCCTTATATCTGCAGTGAGAACAACCACTCTCTATAGCAGATTTAAAACTAAAGCAGTACTGAGATAATAAGGTGATACCACTTTGAAAACTGTTACGTTCTGTATAGGCATATAGTTTTAGATAGGCCTAAAACAGTCTTATTACAAGAAATGGAAGAATAGCAGGAGATGGACTACTTAGAGCAGAGAAATCTGGGAAAGGAAAAATGAGGTCCAATGCTCCATATTCTTCCATGAGGTCACAGAATTAGAGAGCCAGGAGGAAAGGTGCTTATCTACAATGCTAGGAGGGCACAGGTATCTGGAAAAGATCCCAGAATGCAGCTTGCTCAGCTGTGTTAAGTGGGAAGCCTGAATTGGCTACTTAATTTTTCTCCATATGGGTGAGATATTTAGTGTATTGAGAGCACTGTATTAAAAATTTTGAAGCATACTTAGGATGACATTTTAGGAAGTTAAGAAACAGTCTAGACTACGTTTTGATGGGATACAGTGTAAAAAATATGTTTTCAATGTTATTTAGAAGCTGAGGAAATTGAAGTATATGCAGTCTTTGCTTTCTTGGCAGCAAATTTTATAGCAGAAGCAGCTGCTTCAGTCTGTGGGGATTCCTCTAGGTCACTGGGATTGTAGCAGCTATCAAAGTTCTTCCAACCCTGTGGGTTAATCATTTAATTCTAACCTCATCTCTGGAGCCTAGCCTTTGACCAAGCAACCATGGCTTGGCAGTCATCATTTGAAATTGTTGCCTAGATTGGGATCTTTCCTATGTTATATACTTTCTATGTCATGGGCTTGGCTTGCTGGCATAATCATTACTTGACATACCATCTGGATTTGATGTTCTTGTCTCAAATGAGGATGTCTATGAATTTGGCTCACAACATTTTCAGTTTCAAGATTAAGTCTATAAAAGAGGAGGAGACAAGTAATTCTCATCAGTTCAGTTCAGTTCAGTTGCTCAGTCATGTCTGACTCTTTGCGACCCCATGAACCACAGCATGTCAGCCCTCCCAGTCCATCACCAACTCTTGCAGTCCACCCAAACCCATGTCCATTGAGTCAGTGATGCTATCCAACCATCTCATCCTCTTTTGTCCCCTTCTCCTGCCCTCAATCTTTCTCAGCATCAAAGTCTTTTCCAATGAGTCAGCTCTTCACATCAGGTGGCCAAAGTATTGGAGTTTCAGCTTCAACATCAGTCCTTCCTATGAATGCCCAGGACTGATCTCCTTTAGGATGGACTGGTTGGATCTCCTTGCAGTCCAAGTCTCAAGAGTCTTCTCCAACATCACAGTTCAAAAGCATCACTGGGTAGCAAATGAACACTTTTAGATAAAGCTAACAGTTCCTTTGGCACTATATAAAGGTACTGAGAAAAGCTGGCCAGATAATAGTGCTAGTCACTGCAAATGAATAGTTAAAAATTTGCTGGTTTATGAAGTGATCTGTGTTTCATTTAGTTCTTAAGTTGCTAGTTTGGATTTGTGGCTAATCTTTACTTATAAACTTACAAAATTTCTTTTATTTTCTCCTCCCCTTTTCCTTCCTCCTTTCCTTCCTTTCTTTCTTGTGTGTGTATGTGTGTGTGTGTGTAAGAAAAGTAGGCAGTGTTAACTGATGTCTATGGATATTTGCTTATATCTAAAAATGCATGAAGAAAATACCTATGTATTAGAAAAATTCACTTTTAAAAGTTTTACTGAGATAAAATGACTTCACATGAGATTTCCCTCATCACATTTTTTTTAGTGTATGATATTCTGTTGTAACCTATAGGTAAAATGTTGTACAGCAAATATCTAAGATTAATCATCTTGTTTAACTAAAAATTTATACTGATTGATAGGCAGCTCCCACTGTTCCCTTATCCCCAACCCTTGTCAACTAAAATTACATTCTTTGCTACTATGAGTTGAACTTCTAGATACCTGATATAAGTAGAATCATTTAGTATTTGTCCTTCTGTAACTGTCTTATTTCACTTGGCCTGATGTCTTCAAGTTTTATCCCTGTTATTCCATATTTCTGGATTTCCTTCTTTTTTAAGGTGAATAATATTCCATTATATGCATTATAACTTTGTTATTCATTTATTTGTTGATGGATATTTAAATTGTTTCCATATCTTTGTTATGGAATGTAAATTCCTGTGCCTGATACATAATAAGGCCAAATAATACCAAAACTTTGGAGTTTGAGGAAGAGAAAGATTCATTTCAGGGCCTTCAAGAAGACAGGTGGCTGTGCCCCAAAAGCCTTGAACTCCTCAAACGGTTTCAGCTAGACATTTTTAAAGGAGGGTTGAGGGATGGGCATGGTTAGTTGCTGCAAACTTCTTGGTGTCAAACCCTTTGTTCATCATCTGTCCATGTAGTCAAGTAATCCTCCTACAAAACAAATGTTATTCTCTGTTCTGCAACTTTATTTTCTCTGTATGAACAGACTCTTAAAGGTCAGAGCCTTAAGAATAGGCTATCCTGTTTATTTCAAGCAAAAAGCATCATTCTTCTACAAAAGGTGCAGAGCCAGCAGGACTAAGCACATGAAACAAAGCACTGAAAGTTAAAAGGAACAGCTCTAATATGGAGTCAGATTTTGTCCTCCTTATTATATCTTAAGACTTCCCTGGTGGCTCAGACGGTAAAGCATCTGCCTACAATGTGGGAGACCTGGGTTCAATCCCTGGTTTGGGAAGATCCCCTGGAGAAGGAAATGGCAACCCACTCCAGTATTCTTGCCTAGAAAATCCCATGGACAGAGGAGCCTGTTAGGCTACAGTCTATGAGGTCACATTTTTAAAGGAGGGTTGAGGGATGGGCATGGTTAGTTGCTACAAACTTCTTGGTGTCAAATCCTTTGTTCATCATCTGTCCATGTAGGTCAAGTAATCCTCCAACAAAACAAGTGTTATTCTTTGTTCTGCAACTTTATTTTCTCTGTATGAACAGACTCTTAAAGGTCAGAGACTTAAGAATAGGCTATCCTGTTTATTTCAAGCAAAAAGCATCATTCTTCTATAAAAGGTGCAGAGCCAGCAGGACTAAGCACATGAAATATAGCACTGAATGTTAAAAGGAACAGATCTAATATGGAGTCAGATTTTGTCCTCTTTATTACATCTTAGTGTTTATTTCAGACTATAGGTAACATTCTTTTACAGAAGGTGCAGAGTCAGCATGACTAAGCATAGGCAACAAACACAAAGGTTGAAGTGAAAAAAAAAAAAAGATATAATATGAAGTCAGATTTGTTCTCCCTATTACATCTTGGTTAATGTGTGCCACAGTGAACAAAGGAGTCTATTTAATCTTTCTTCAAGATCCTGATTTCAGTTTGTTTGGACAAATACTATAGTTGAATTGGTAGGTTCAGTTCAGTTCAGTCGCTCAATCATGTCCGACTCTTTGCAACCCCATGAATCGCAGCACGCCAGGCCTCCCTGTCTATCACCAACTCCTGGAGTTCACTCAGACTCATGTCCATCGAGTCAGTGATGCCATCAGCCATCTCATCCTCTGTTGTCCCCTTCTCCTCCTGCCCCCAACCCCTCCCAGCATCAGAGTCTTTTCCAGTGAGTTAACTCTTTGCATGAGGTGGCCAAAGTACTGGAGTTTCAGCAGATTACATGGTAGTTATTATTATTTTTTTTAATTTAAAAGCAATATGGAACTGCCATGGGTTCTTTGCAGCCGTTGCACTAGCATTCCTGTCAACAGTGTAGGAGCATTTCAATTTTTCCACAGCCTTGTTAACACTTATCTTCTGTTTTTTGTTAATAGCCACCCTAGTAGGGTGTTGCAATATCTCATTGTGGTTTTGATTTCCTTTTTGGTGATGTTTGGTGATACTGAACAATTTAATATATTATATCTTTTTTGAAGAAAGGTTGTTCAAGACTTAGGTCAACTTTTTAATAGGGTTATTAGGGTTTTTGGGGTTTTTTTTGCTATTGAGCTATAGAATGTTCTTAATATATTTTGGAAAAAACCTCATATATTTTGACATCAATGGTTTGCAAATCTTTTGTGTGCAGAAGCTTTTTTGATGTAGTCTCTCCTATTTTTGCTTTCATTGACTGTGCTTTTCATTATCTATCCTTGAAATCCTTGACAAGGCCAATGTAAAGAAACCTTCCTTCTATCTTTTCTTCTAGGAATTCTACAGTTTCAGGTCTTTAATTGAAATATTTCATCTATTTTGAGTTGATTTTGGGGTATTGTATAAAATAAGTACTTAATTTAATTATTTTGCATTTGGATTTTGAATTCTCCCAGTATCCATTTCTTGAAGAAAATTTAGACACCAAAATTTTATTTTTATTAAATTTTTCTGTGTTGACTTTTCATATTAGCAAGAACTGAGACAATGAAATTCCATGTTTTCTATCATACAAATCACGTTTTCNTTTGATATCCCAAATTATATTAAACTACATTTAAAATATAAACTATATTTCAAGTAGATGAATAACAACATATATATTCATGTAGGCATTCTATTTTTTTCAAATAAATATATGCTCATATATGTATCCCTTCATGGATCACAGCCTTGTCATACATAGCAAAGAAGCTTGCAAAACTTAATGAATCTATGAAGCATGCCATGCAAAGTCACCCAAGATGGATGGTTCATAATGAAGAGTTCTGACAAAATGGGTATACTGGAGGAGGAAATGGCAAACCACTACAGTATTCTTGCCTGGAGAACCCCATGAAGAATGAGAAAAGGCAAAAAGATATGACACTAAAGGATAAGGCCCTCAGGTTGGAAGGAGTCCAATATGCTACTGGGGGAAACAGATAGCAATTACAAATAGTTCTAGAAAGAATGAAATAGCAAGCCAAAGCAGAAATGACACTCAGTTTTGGATGTGTCAGGTGGTGAAAGTAAAGTCTGATACTATGATGAACAATATTGCATAGGAACCTGGAATGTTAGGTCCATTAATCAATTTAAATTGGACACCGTCAAGAAGGAAATGACAAGAGTGAACATCAACATCTTAGGAATCTGAACTACAGATCTCTTCAAGAAAATTGGAGATATAAAGGGAATATTTCATGTAATGATGGGCATAGAAAAGGACAGAAATGGTAAGGGCATAATAGAAGCAGAAGAGATTAAGAAGAGGTGGCAAGAATATACAGAAGAACTATACAAAAAAATATTAATGACCCAGATAACCACAGTGGTGCGGTCAGTCATCCAGAGCTGAATATCCAGGAGTGCAAAGTCAAGTGAGCCATAAGAAGCATTATTACAAACAAAGCTAGTGGAGATGACCAAATTCCAGCTGAGCTATTTAAAATCCTAAAAAATGATGGTGTTAAAATGTTGCACTAAATATGTCAGCAAATTTGGAAAACCCAGCAGTGGCCACAGAACTGGAAAAGGTTAGTTTTCATTCCAGTCCCAAAGAAGGGCAATGTCAAAGAATGTTCAGACTATTGCACAATTGCTCTTGTTTCACATGCTATCTAGGCTATACTCAAAATCATTCAAGCTAGGTTTCTGGGAAATTTTTTAAAGAGATAGAATACCAAATTACCTTATCTGCGTGCTGAGAAACCTGTATGTAGGACAAGAAGCAACAGTTATTAGGTTGGTGCAAAGGTAATTATGGTTTTGCATTGGTGAATTTTGCTATTCGATCATGGGGTATATTCTTAAATGTGATTATGTTTTATATCATTTTAATGAGCATGTCTTGCTTTATGGTTTTTACTGGTAATTATTACTTGCTATTTATTTTATATGTATTTTAGACTGTGGAAATGATGTTAACAAAAAGGAAATTTGAGTGGTTTTCTTATTTGAGTTCAAAATGTGTGGTAAAGCAGTGGAGACAACTTGCAACATCAACACATTTGGCCCAGTAATGCTAATAAATGTACAGTGCAGTGGTGATTCAAGAAGGTTTTCAAAGGAGATGAGACCCTTGAAGATTAGGCCAGCCATTGGAAGTTTACAATAAGCAACTGAGAGGATCACTGAAGCTGATCCTCTTACAACTACTTGAGAAGTTGCCCAAGAATTCAGTGTTGACTATTCTATGGTCATTTGCCATTTGAAGCAAATTGGAAAGGTGAAAAGGATCAAAAAGTGGGCGCCTCATGAGCTGACCACAAATTTAAAAAACTGTCATTTTGCAATGTTGTCTTCTTTAATTCTGTGCAACAACAATGAACCATTTCTTGATTGGATTGTGACGCGGGACAAAATACGGATTTTATGTGACCACCAGCAATGACCAGCTCAGTGGTTGGACTGAGAAGCTCCAAAGCACTTCCCAAAGTCAAACATGCCTGAATCCTGGTGAAATTGTTGCATCTGAGAAGTATACTCAACAAATCAATGAGATGCACTGAAAACTACAACACCTGGAGCCAATATTGGTCAACAGAAAGAGCCCAAATCTTCTCTGCAATGACACCCAGAAGCATGTCACACAACAAAGGCTTCAAATGTTGAATGAATTGGACTACAAAGCTTTGTTTCATCTGCCATATTCATTTGGTTTCTTGCCAACTGATGAACACTTCTTCAAGCATCTTGACAACTTTTTGCAGGAAAAATGCTTCCACAAACAGCAGGATTCATAAAATGCTTTCCAAGAGTTCATCAAATCCTGAAGCACAGAGTTTTGTCCTACAGGAATAAACCAACTTATTTATAGTTAGTAAAACTGTCTTAATTGTAATGGTTCCTATTTTAATTAATAAAGGTGTGTTTGAGCCAAGTTATAAAGATTTAAAATTCTGGGTCTGAAACTGCAATAATTTTTACACCAACCTAATAGAACTGGACATGAAACAATGGACTGGTTCAATTTTGAGAAAAGTATGTCAAGATTATGTAGTGTCATCCTGCTTATTAAACTTACATGCAGAGTATGTCATGTAAAATACTGAATAAATCCCAGGCTGGAATCAAGATTGCCAAGGGAAATATCAGCAACCTCAGATATGCAGAAGAAACCACACTAATGGATGAAAGAGAAGAGGAACCAAAGAGCCAGAGTGAAAAAGCTGGCTTAAAACTCAACATTCAAAAAACTAAGATCATGGCATCCAGTTCTATCACTTCATGGCAAACAGGTGGAGGAAAATGGAAACAGTGGCAGATTTATTTTCTTGGTCTCCAAAATCACTGTGGACAGTGACTGTGCCACGAAATTAAAAGACACATGCTCCTTGGAAGAAAAACTATGACAAATCTAGACAGCAAATTAAAAGCAGAGACATTTCTTTGCTGACAAGGGTCCTTATAGTCAAAGCTATGGTTTTTCCAACTACCACGTATGGATGTGAGAGTTTTGAGAGTTAAAACATAAAGAACCTTAGTGCTGAGGAATTGATGCTTTCAAACTGTGGTGTTGGATAAAACTCTTCAGAGTCCCTTGGATAGCAAGGAGATCCAACCATCAATCCTAAAGTAAAGCAACCCTGAATATTCATTGGAAGGAGTGATTCTGAGGCTGAAGCTCCAGTACTTTGGCCACCTGATGCAAAGAACTGACTCATTGGAAAAGACCCTAAAGCTGGGAAAGTGAGATGATTTAGCAACTGACCAACCAAAAAAATGCTTCAGCAGTATGTGAACAGAGAACTTCTAGATGTACAAGCTGTGTTTAGAAAAGGCAGAAGAACCAGATATTAAATTGACAACATCCAATGCAAGAAAGCAAGAGATTTCCAGAAAAACATCTTCTTCTGCTTCATTTACTACACTAAAGACTTTGACTTTGTGGATCACAACAAACTCTGGAAGATTTTTAAAGATATGAGAATACCAGACCACCTTACCTGTCTCCTGAGAAAGCTGTATGGGGGTCAAGAAGCAACAGTTAGAACAGGACATGGCACAACTGATTGTTTCCTGTCACCCTGCTTCTTTAACTTATATGCAGAGTACAGTTTGGAAAATGCTGGGCTGGATGAATCACAGGCTGGAATCTTGATTTCTGTGAGAAATATCAACAACCTCAGATATGCCGTTGATACCACTCTAAAGGCAGAAACTGAAGAGGAACTAAAGAGTTTCTTGATGAGGGTAAAAGAGGAGAGGGAAAAAGCTGGCTTAAAACTCAACATAAGGTCATTGCGTCTGGTCCCATCACTTCATGGAAAATAGCTGGGGAAGCAATGGAAACAGTAAAAGACTTTTCTCTTCTTAGGCTCTAAATTCACTACAGACAGTGACTACAGCCATGAAATTAAAAGACAGTTACTCCTTGGAAGGAAAGCTATGATAAAACTAGACATTATTTATTATAATGATAACTATATTATAAATTAGGATATTAAAATGCAGACATCGCTGAGAAAGGTCCATCTAGTCAAAGCTATGGTTTTTCCAGTAGTCATGTACCATGTATGGATGTGAGAGTTGGTCTATAAAGAAGGCTAGGAAGGAAAGGAAAGTCGCTCAGTTGTGTCCGACTCTTTGTGACCCCATGGATTGTAGCCTACCAGGCTTCTCAGTCCATGGGATTTTCCAGGCAAGAGTACTGGAGTGGTTTGCCATTTCCTTCTCCAGGGGATCTTCCCGACCCAGGGATCGAACCTGGGTCTCCTGTATTGTAGGCAGACGCTTTACCCACTGAGCCACTGGAGTGGGTTTAAAGAAGGCTAAGTACCAAATAATTGATGCTTTTGAATTGTGGTACAGAAGACTCTTGAGAGTCCCTTGGACAGCAAGGAAATTGAACCAGTCAATCATAAAAGAAATCAACCCTCAATATTCATTGGAAGGACTAATCCTGAAGCTCTAATACTTCGGCAACCTGGTGCAAAGAGTCCACTCATTGGAAAAGACTCTGATGCTGGAAAAAGATTGAGAGCAAAGAGAGAAAGGGGCTTCCGAGAATTAGATAGTTAGATAGCATCACCAACTCAATGGACCTGAATTTCAGTAAACTTCATGAGATAGTGGAGGACAGAGGAGTCTGACATGCTGCAGTCCTTGGAGGCACAAAGAGTCAAACATGACATAGTGACTGAACAACCACAGCAATCTTTACGGATATGTATGTTTCTCTCTATCACTATATGCATATATGTTTGTTTTCATAAATTTGGGTATTTTTTGAAATTTTATGTCATTTGATTTCCATGGTAAATTTAGCCTACTTCACAGCTCTGCTTCTGAGTGATTTCCGTTAAATATGGGTACTTGGTCAGGATAATTTTTAAACACTATTAAGGAGAATGAAATCTATAATTGGATTGTTTATAACTAGATAAAAATGTTTTTGTCAAATGCATTAATTCCAGAAAGAAAAGAAAAAGAAAGTAACTGACTATTTTTTTTCTTAAATGTTCTAAGTGATGTTTAAGATAATTGAAACATTTTCATTATGAACAGTGATCTGAATATTTATGTTTATTAAACCTATATCTCAATAATACTATTTTTCCTTTTGATTAGACTTGTTTTCTTCCAGTTTTATTATTATATAGTTGATATGCAGTGTCATATAGATTTAAAGTATACAGCATAATTATTTGACTTACATATAGCTAGAAGTAATTATAACAATAAGGTTCAGTTCAGTTCAGTTCAGTTCAGTCGCTCAGTCATGTCCGACTCTTTGCAACCCCATGAATTGCAGCACTCCAGGCCTCCCTGTCCATCACCAACTCCGGGAGTTCACCCAAACCCACAACCATAGAGTCAGTGATGCCATCCAGCCATCTCATCCTCTGTCGTCCCCTTCTCCTCCTGCCCCCAATCCCTCCCAGCATCAGAGTCTTTTCCAATGAGTCAACTCTTCTCATGAGGTGGCCAAAGTACTGGAGT
>SJYQ01003689.1:114972-129974 GCA_006410935.1 Redunca redunca | reverse complement strand
CTTTTTCCATGATCCAGCAGATGTTGGCAATTAGATCTTTGGTTCCTCTGCCTTTTCTGAAACCAGCTTGAACATCTGGAAGTTCGCGGTTCACATATTGCTGAAGCCTGGCTTGGAGAATTTTGGGCATTACTTTACTAGCGTGTGAGATGAGTGCAATTGTGTGGTAGTTTGAGCATTCTTTGGCATTGCCTTTCTTTGGGATTGGAATGAAAACTGACCTTTTCCAGTCCTGTGGCCACTGCTGAGTTTTCCAAATTTGCTGGCATGTTGAGTGCAGCACTTTCACAACATCATCTTTCAGGATTTGAAATAGCTCCAGTGGAATTCCATCACCTCCACTAGCTTTGTTCAGAGTGATGCTTTCTAAGGCCGACTTGCCTTCACATTCCAGGATGTCTGGCTCTAGGTGAGTGATTATAATGAACATCTTTTATCTCATATATATAAAATAAAGAAAAAAATTTTTCCTCTTGATGATCATATCTCTTAGGATTTACTTGCAACAATTTTCACATTTAGTGTACAGCAATTTTAAAGGAAACGATAGACAATATTAAAAGACAACCCTCAAAATGGAAGAAAACAATTTCAAATGACACAACTGACAAAAGATTAATCTCCAAATATATAAGCAGCTCAATATCAGCAAAACAAAATGGGCAAAAGATTTAAACAGATTGCCAGTAAATACATTAAAAGATTCTCAACATTACTAATTATCAGAGAAATACAAATAAAAACTACAATGAGGTATCACCTGACACCAGTTAGAATGTCCATTGTCAAAAATCTACAAACAATAAATGCTGGAAAGGATGTGAAGAAAAGGGTACCCTTCTAAAATGTAGATGGGAATGTAAACTAATGTAAGCCCTTATGAAGACCAGATGGAGATACCTTAAAAAAAAAAAAAAAAAACAGTGATAACCCTATCATATGATCCATCAATCCCACCACTGGGCATATACCCTGAGAAAACCACAATTCTAAATGACATGTGCACCCCAATCTTCATTGCAGCAATGTTTATGGTAGCCAGGGCATGGAAGCAACATAGATGTCCATCTACAGATGAATGTGTAAAGAAGTTATGGTACATATATACAGTGGAATACTACTCTGCCATAAAAAGAACAGATTTGAGTCAGTTGTAGTGAGGTGGATGAACCTAGAGCCTGTTATACAGAGGGAAATAAGTCAGAAAGAGTGAAACAAATATTAACACATATATATAGAATCTAGAAAAATGGTACTATTGAACCTATTTTCAGGGAAGGAATAGACACAGATGTAGCGACCAGACTTGTGGGACACAGTGGGGGAAGGAGAGAGTCAGATGAATGGAGGAAACAGCATCAACATATATACACTATTATGTGTAAATTAGATAGCTGGAGAGAAGTTGTTATATAGCACCAGGAGCCAAGTCTGGAGCTCTGTGATGATCTAGAGAGGTGGTATAAGGGAAGGGGAGGGAGGCTTAATAGGGACGGGGTTATCTATATACTTATGACTGATTTGAGTTGCAGTACAGCAGAAACTAACACAATATTATAAAGCAATTTTCCTCCAATTAAAAAATAAAAAGATAATGTACAACAGTTTTACTTACAGTATGTTAATTTTAATGAACATTATATTCCTAGTACTTATAATTAGAAGTTTGTACTTTTTGACCATCTTTATCCAATTCTCCTCCCCCTCCCTCTGACTTGTGGGAACCACAAATCTGATTTCTTTTTCTATCAGTTTTCTTGTTTGTTTGTCTTTGAAGTATAATTGACCTACAACATAGACTTACTTTAAGTATACTGAAATTTATGGATCAATTTCAGCTTTACTGAGATACAAACTGGCATATAACTTTGTGTAAGTGTTTTTTCCTGTGGTCATGTATGGATGTGAGAGTTGGACTGTGAAGAAGGCTGAGCGCTGAAGAATTGATGCTTTTGAACTGTGGTGTTGGAGAAGACTCTTGAGAGTCCCTTGGACTGCAAGGAGATCCAACCAGTCCATTCTGAAGGAGATCAGCCCTGGGATTTCTTTTGAAGGAATAATGCTAAAGCTGAAACTCCAGTACTTTGGCCACCTCATGAGAAGAGTTGACTCATTGGAAAAGACTCTGATGCTGGGAGGGATTGGGGGCAGGAGGAGAAGGAACAGACAGAGGATGAGATGGCTGGATGGCATCACGGACTCAATGGGCGTGAGTCTGAGTGAACTCTGGAAGTTGGTGATGGACAAGGAGGCCTGGCGTGCTGCGATTCTCGGGGTCTCAGAATTGGACACGACTGAGCGACTGAACTGAACTGAACTGAAGGTGTACAGGGCAATGTAGGTGGTTTTTATTGTTCAGTCACTCAATCGCGTCTGACACTTTGTGACCACATAAACTGCAGTACACTAGGCTTCCCTGTCCTCACCAACTCCCAGAGCTTGCATCATGTCCATTGAGTCGGTGATGCCACCCAACCATCTCATCCTCTGTTATCCCCTTATCCTCCTGCCTTCTATCTTTCCCAGCATTAGGGTCACATCATAAATTTATCCATTTTTATTACATTAAATTGCCTTTTTAAAATTAAAATTTTAAAATACATATCCTAGTGATAAAATAGATTATTTCCACTTGCAAAAGTACTTCTGCTCTTCAAATAAGAGGTCTAGCCCCTTAACACATAGAATTCAAAAAAATTAAAAGAGAACTTTAAAGTTGGATAATTTACTATTCTCTCATTATCAGAAAGGTCTGCATTCTTGCTTAGAGAATAGATGAAGAAAGTTGGACACTGGAGAGCAGGGGAAGGTAGGACCAACTTGCCTATTAATCACAGTAGGCACAGTGTGTGTAGGGCCCACAAAATTTTTAGGGTCCCATACAAATGTTTTAACTTATTTTAATCAGAAAAATACATTATTCGATCCAAAAATGTAATATTAAAACATTATTTATACCAAAGCAGTCATATTATTTTATGTATATTTTAATGTTTCTTATTTTTATTTTTATTTTTGTAAATTACCTGTGAATGTCTTAGTTACATCTTAAGCAAAGCCTATTCAGTAGAGTACAATCAGAAATGTGAATCAATAGGGTTTAGATTATATGGGGTTCAGTTCAGTTCAGTTCAGTTCAGTCGCTCAGTTGTTTCCAACTCTTTGAGACCCCATAAATCACAGCACACCAGCCCTCCCTGTCCATCACCAAGTCCCGGAGTTCACTCAGACTCATGTCCATCGAGTCCGTGATGCCATCGAGCCATCTCATCCTCAGTCGTCTCCTTCTCCTGCCCCCAATCCCTCCCAGCATCAGAGTCTTTTCCAATGAGTCAACTCTTCTCATGAGGTGGCCAAAGTACTGGAGTTTCAGCTTTAGCATCATTCCTTCCAAAGAAATCCCAGGGCTGATCTCCTTCAGAATGGACTGGTTGGATATCCTTGCAGTCCAAGGGACTCTCAAGAGTCTTCTCCAACACCACAGTTCAAAAGCATCAATTCTTTGGTGCTCAGCCTTCTTAACGGTCCAATTCTCACATCCATACATGACCACAGGAAAAACCATAGCCTTGACTAGACGGACCTTAGTCGGCAGAGTAATGTTTCTGCTTTTGAATATACTATCTAGGTTGGTCATGACTTTTTTTCCAAGGAGTAAGCGTCTTTTAATTTCATGGCTGCAGTCACCATATGCAGTGATTTTGGAGCCCCCAAAAAGAAAGTCTGACACTGTTTCCACTGTTTCCCCATCTATTTCCCATATGGGGGTTACTGCCTGATAATTATGTTTCTCAGATACATGTACCCTAATGTTCACAGAAGCACTATTGTGTTCAGAGAAGCACAATATTGTAGCCAGTATATGGACAGGATATATATATATATATAGACTCAGGTGCCCATCAACAAATGGTTTGCTAAGAAATAATTATATACAATATTGTATATATTATGTATATTATATATATGGTAGAATATTACTCAGCCCCAAGCGAGAAATATTTTCATTTACAGCAACATGGATGGACCTAGAAAATATTGTGTTTAGAGAAGTATGTTGGAAAAAGACAAATAATGTATGATGTCACTTATATGTGGAATTAAAAAAAATACAAATGAATCTATATACAAAAGAGAAACAGACTCATAGATATAGGAAACAAACCTATGGTTACCAAAGGGAAGAGAGAGATGGGCTGGAACAAATTAGGAGTATAGAATTAACAAACTACTATACATAAAATAGAGAAACAAAAAGAATTTACTGTATAGCAATGGGTGTTATATTTAAGAACTTATAAAAACCTATACTTGAATATATTCTAAAAAATTGAATCACTATGTGATACACTTGAAATTTTTGTAATATTGTAAATCACATATACTTCAATTTCAAAAAGCCTTGAAAAAGAAAGACCTACCTCCAGGAAAGACTAATATAAATAAAATACATGCCTGGTTTATATGCCATGCAATTCTTATTTATAAATATTTGTAAATAAATAATGGTAGGTGATTTAATATTATGCCGAAAATTGCCTTCTTCAGAGTTGGCTGAGAAAATCATGAGAAACTCTGGGCTGGATGAAACACAAGCTGGAATCAAGATTGCCAGGAGAAATATCAATAACCTCAGATATGCGGATCACACCACCCTTATGACAGAAAGCAAAGAAGTACAAAGGAGCCTCTTGATGAAGATGAAAGAGGAGAGTGAAAAAGTTGGCTTAAAACTCAACATTCAGAAAAATAAGATCATGCCTTCTGGTCCTATCACTTCATGGCAAGTAGATGGGGAAACAATGGAAAAAGTGACAGACTTTATTTGGGGGGCTCCAAAATCACTGCAAATGGTAACACAACCATGAAGTTAAAAGACGCTTGCTCCTTGGAAGAAAAGTCATGACCAACCTAAACAGCATTTTAAAAATCAGAGACATCACTTTGCCAACAAAGTTCTGTCTAGTCAAAGCTATAGTTTTTCCAGCAGTCGTGTGTGGATGTGAGAACTGGACTATAAAGAAAGCTGAGTGCTGAAGAATTGGTGTTTTTAAACTGTGGTGTTGGAGAAGACTCTTGAGAGTCCCTTGGACTGCAAGGAGATCGAAACTGTCCATCCTAAAGGAAATCAGTGCTGGATATTCATTGGAAGGACTGATGCTGAAGCTGAAATTCCAATACTTTGGCCACCTGACATGAAGAACTGATTTACTGGAAAGGACCCTGATGCTGGGAAAGATTGAAGACGGGAGAAGAGGACAACAGAAGATGGTATGGTTGGATGGCATCACTGACTCAATGGACATGAGTTTGAGTAAACTCAGGGAGTTGGTGATGGACAGGGAGGCCTGGCGTGCTGCAGTCCATGGGGTTGCAAAGAATTGGACATGACAGCAACTGAACTGAAATGAACTGAACTGAGATTTGGCTAACTTACTTGTTGCTGGGAAGATGAATTGACTTGAAGGGCTGCTAATCCATTTGTGTTCAGATAAAAGTACTAACCATAAAGAGAGACAATATAACCTGAGTGTTTATTAACAAAAATTTATACAACTTTTCATGGAAAACACTTAATAATTTGTTTCTGTGATTTCTTATAGAAAACTAACTTATGTCTAAATACACCTGTCCATCATATCTTCTTAAAAAGCCATATTTTCAATGAAGAAGCAGAGTTGTTAAAAAAAAATAAAATAAAGTACTTATGAAGAAGTTCACCCTCCAAGTGAAATTATGACATAAAGTGAACAAAGAGTAAGGAAAAAATCAGAAAATTTGAGTTGAAATGTCATGTGTATTCTCCTGCGTTGTGTGCTCAGTCACCTAGTTGTATCCAACTCTTTGTGACCCCATGGACTGTAGCCTACCAGGTTCATGTGTCCTTGGAATTTCCCAGGCAATAGAACTGGAGTGGGCTGTCATTTTCTCCTCCAGGGTATCTTCCCAACCCAGGGGTTGAACCCATGTCTCTTGTGTCTCCTGCATTGGTAGGGAGATTGTTTACCACAGTGCTGCCTGGGAAGCCCATACTGTCCTGCCCATATCTTTTTTGCTAGACTCTTTGTCTTAAGTAATAAGAAGTATAGCAGAAATATCTATTTAGAATTTCTAACTTCACTATCATAATTGAGCAAAAGTTCTGAAGAAACTTCCTTCTCTATAAAAATTAAGCCCTGGATTAGAGGATTAGAGAGATTTTGAAGATTTATTGTGATGGTTGCTTTTATGTGTCAGCCTAGTTAAGCTAGTTAGGTGACTAGCGGTTTGCCAGTTGTTTTATCAAATATATGTTGTTGTGAAAGTGTATTTTTTAATTTATTTTTAAATTTTTTAAATATAAATTTATTTATTTTAATTGGATGCTAATTACTTTACAATATTGTATTGGTTTTGTCATACATCAACATGAATCAGCCATGGGTGTACACGTGTTCCCCTCCTGAACCCCCTTCCCACCTCCCTCCCCGTACCATCCCTACAGGATGCTTGAGGCTGGTGCATTGGAAAGTGTATTTTTTTAAATATGTGATTAATATTTAGAATCAGTTGACTTTAAGCAAAGCGCCTTGTCCTCTGTAATATGAATTGGCCTCAATCAGCTGAAAGCCTTAAAAGCAAAGATGGTTTTCCTAAAGTAGTTATTCTGCTTTAAGACTGAAAGCTAGAAGCTCTTCTCTAAGCTAACAGCATGCTGGCCTGCTCTACAAGTTTTGCACTTGCCAGTACCACAAAATACTGTATGAGCCAATTCCTTGAATGCATGCCTTCTCGCTCTCTCTCCCTCCCTGACTATCTCTGTCTCCTTGTGTCTCTCTCTGTCTCTCTCATATGAATATCAGTGTGCTTGGTCATCAAAACATGCCAGAGAAAGTGAAAATGTTAGTTACTCAGTCATATCTGACTCTTTGCAGCCCCTTGAATCCCAGGCTCCTCTGTACACAGAATTCTCCAGGAAATAATACTGGAGTGGGTTGCTATCTCCTTCTCCAGGGGATCTTCCCAACCCAGATATTAAAACCGGGTTTCCCACATTGCAGGCATATTCTTTACCATCTGAACTACCAGGGAAGATGTAGAACCTTTTAAAATATGACTCATTATCCTTTCTTTTTTCAGTTTTCCCAGAACCTCCTAAATAAGGCAACTATGATGATATATTGTACTGCCAGCAAAGTAATTCGATTTTAAAAGCTTTGGGACCAGGGACAGTGCTTATTATATTCTTTCTTTTCAGTCTTACTAAGAAGCACAATGTCTGTAATTGCTGTTCAGTAACTATATTCTTAAATATTTTTAGCATATATTGACCTCTAATTCCATGTATATTATCTGCAATGCTAAAGGCTTGTAGGAGCCCTAGTAAACAGTGACACACTTGAAAGTTGCTCCATTATATAACACAATCCATTCAATAGGGTTCCTTTTAAGGAGCTCACTGCAATTTTCAATTCAATTACAAACAGATAAAAGCATGTCTGTAAAATGAATTTGTGTAGTTTCTTATAAGCATCGAAAGGCTTAAAAGCAGTATTCTACTTTTTTTTTAACATCGCAATGCTTTTCCACTGACTGCTCTCTATTTTATTGGGCAAAGGATCAGAAAATCAAGTGTTCTGAGAAATAGCCTTGCAGAAGAATGAGGTAAGGTGACCTAAGTAGCCTTACTATTGCCCTTAAATTTGGAAGACTTTATTTTTTTTTTAATGATGAGACACCCCTTTTGGTTTGTCTTTGAATTTAATCCTCAAGCTTTCTTATTTGTCCTTTAAATTGAATGTTTGGAGTCAATTTTGTGTGAAGCTCTGAAAATTGCAGGCCTGCAGAGCTGGAAAAAGAACATTGCCTGCCTCTATTTAAAACCACACTTACGGCTATCATTTGGGAATTAAAAAAAAAAAAAACTTGGCTTGTTGCTACATTTCCTCCATTCTGTATTGCTCTTTCCATTCCTTTTCATTCTTTTAATTTTCTATTGAGTTTGCTCTGACTTCCTTCCTTTTCACCATGTCATTCTTTCTGTTTAGTAATTTTCTTACACTGTTTATCTGTTCCTTGTTTTATTCCTTTTTCTTTCTCGGCTCCTCTTTTCCTTACCATAAGGCTTCTTGAAGATTAGGATTGCTATTATAAATCTGAAAATTACCTTTACCATATTTTGGAAAAATTTAGCTTGCAATCTCCCTGTTGATACCAAGCTGATGCACAAATGTTCTTCAGTTGCCAGATGGCAGTCAATACTTTTGGAGAGCAAATGGCTCCACAAGGTCTCTGAATTTATAAACTTCCCACAACCTATTAGGTTTGATGGATGAGTGGCACACAGGTTTGTGGGAAAGACATTGTTGTCCTTCACATTTAGCCCTAGGGAAGACATGCAAAGTCAGGTGTCTGTCTGAGTAGGATGTTGAAAGAAGAAATGAGAAAGGGAGGTATAATCATGAATCACCTATGCTTGACAATTTTGATTATAGGAAGAAATTATTGCAAAAGGATAAAAGTTTGTACTTAAACATTTAAATTTTTCCTTCAGTTGATATGGTATATTTTTATGGTTCATATCAGAAAAGGTACCTTTTCACAAAGTCATTGACTCCAGAATTTCTCTTTATTTTGTTCTCCTCTGTTTTCATCCTGTTATACTTTCTTATACTCTTGGATTCAGTTAGTTCAGTTCAGTCGCTCAATCATGTCTGACTCTTTGTGACCCCATGAATCACAGCACGCCAGGCCTCCCTGTCCATCACCAACTCCCAGAGTTCACTAGACTCACGTCCATTGAGTCAGTGATGCCATCCAGCCATCTCATCCTCTGTTGTCCCCTTCTCCTCCAGCTTCCAATCCCTGCCAGCATCAGAGTCTGTTGCAATGAGTCAAATCTTTGCATGAGGTAGCCAAAGTACTGGAGTTTCAGCTTTAGCATCATTCCTTCCAAAGAAATACCAGGGCTGATCGCCTTCAGAATGGACTGGTTAGATCTCCTTGCAGTCCAAGGGACTCTCAAGAATCTTCTCCAACACCACAGTTCAAAAGCATCAGTTCTTCACTGCTCAGCTTTCTTCACAGTACAACTCTCAAATCCATACATGACCACAGGAAAAACCATAGCCTTGACTAGACAGACCTTTGTTGGCAAAGTAATGTCTCTGCTTTTCAATATGCTATCTAGATTGGTCATAACTTTCCTTCCAAGGAGTAAGCGTCTTTTAATTTCATGGCTGCAGTCACCATCTGCAGTGATTTTGGAGCTCAAAAAAATAAAGTCTGACACTGTTTCCACTGTTTTCCCATCTATTTCCCATGAATTGATGGGACCAGATGCCATGATCTTCGTTTTCTGAATGTTGAGCTTTAAGCCAACTTTTTCACTCTCCTCTTTCACTTTCATCAAGAGGCTTTTTAGTTCCTCTTCACTTTCTGCCATAAAGGTGGTATCATTTGCATATGTGAGGTTATTGATATTTCTCCCAGAAATCTTGATTCCAGCTTGTGGTTTTTCCAGCCCAGTGTTTCTCGTGATGTACTCTGCATAGAAGTTAAATAAGCAGGGTAAAAATATACATTCTGACGTACTCGCTTTCCTATTTGGAACCAGTCTGTTGTTTTATGTCCCATTCTAACTCTTGCTTCCTGACCTGCATATAGGTTTCTCAAGAGGCAGGTCAGGTGGTCTGGTATTCCCATCTCTTTCAGAATTTTCCACAGTTTATTGTGATCCACACAGTCAAAGGCTTTGGCATAGTCAATAAAGCAGAAATAGATGTTTTTCTGGAACTCTCTTGCTTTTTCCATGATCCAGCGGATGTTGGCAATTTGATCTCTGGTTCCTCTGCCTTTTCTAAAACCAGCTTGAACATCTGGAAGTTCACGGTTCACGTATTGCTGAAGCCTGGCTTGGAGAATTTTGAGCATTACTTTACTAGCATGTGAGATGAGTGCAATTGTGCGGTAGTTTGAGCATTCTTTGGCATTGCCTTTCTTTGGGATTGGAATGAAAACTGACCTTTTCCAGTCCTGTGGCCACTGCTGAGTTTTCCAAATTTGCTGGGATATTGAGTGCAGCACTTTCACAGCATCATCTTTCAGGATTTGAAATAGCTCAACTGGAATTCCATTACCTCCACTAGCTTTGTTCATAGTGATGCTTTCTAAGGCCCACTTGACTTCACATTCAAGAATGTCTGGCTCTAGGTGACTGATCACACCATCGTGATTATCTGGGTCATGAAGATCTTTTTTGTAAGTTCTGTATATTCCTGCCATCTCTTCTTAATATCTTCTGCTTCTGTTAGGTCCATACCATTTCTATCCTTTATCGAGCCCATCTTTGCATGAAATGTTCGCTTAGTATCTCTAATTTTCTTGAAGAGCTCGCTAATCTTTCCTATTCTGTTGCTTTCCTCCATTTCTCTGCATTGATTGCTGAGGAAGGCTGTCTTATCTCTCCTTGCTTTTCTTTGGAACTCTGCATTCAGATGCTTATATCTTTCCTTTTCTCCTTTGCTTTTCACTTCTCTTCTTTTCACAACTACAAATAGCTGTGAGAGTCTCTTAGGAAGAGACCTCCTCAGACAGCCATTTTGCTTTTTTGCATTCCACTGTATAACCATAAGGTAAGGAGCAGTGGCTGCGCTTTGCTGGAGCAGCCATGAAGAGATACCCCATGTCCAAGGTAAGAGAAATGCAAGTAAGATGGTAGGTGTTGCAAGAGGGCATCAGAAGGCAGACACATAGAAACCATACTCACAGAAAACTAGTCAATCTAATCACACTAGGACCACAGCCTTGTCTAACTCAATGAAACCAAGCCATGCCTGTGGGGCAACCCAGGGCCGGTGGGTCATGGTGGAGAGGTCTGACAGAATGTGGCCCACTGGAGAAGGAAATGGCAAACCACTTCAGTATTCTTGCCTTGAGAACCCCATAAACAGTATGAAAATGCAAAATGATAGGATACTGAAAGAGTAACTCCCCAGGTCAGTAGGTGCCCAATATGCTACTGGAGATCAGTGGAGAAATAACTCCAGAAAGAATGAAGGAATGGAGCCAAAACAAAAACAATACCTAGTTGTGGATGTGACTGGTGATAGAAGCAAGGTCCGATGCTGTAAAGAGCAATATTGCATAGGAAACTGGAATGTCAGATCCATGAAGCAATGCAAATTAGAAGGGGTCAAACAGGTTGGTAAGAGTGAACGTCAACATTCTAGGATCAGCAAATTAAAATGGACTGGAATGGGTGAATTTAACTCAGATGACCATTATATCTACTACTGCGGGCAGGAATCCCTTAGAAGAAAACAAGTAGCCATCATGGTCAACAAAAGAGTCTGAAATACAGTACTTCGATGCAATCTCAAAAACGACAGAATGATCTCTGTTCGTTTCCAAGGCAAACCATTCAATATCACTCTTGCATTACAGTTGAGTAATTGAATAATTTAAGCAAGGTTTTGTTTACTTGTTTTTCTATTTCTTAACCTGAGAAAGGGTGACATAATTTATTCTACTATTGTGAACACTGCATCTGGAAATGGGAAAGAAAATTTTGATACTTTAGTTTTGTTCATGAAAAATCCTACCATTGCTTCATTTCACTAGGTGTTCAGATGTGCAAGGAAATTGTGTTATATGTAATACTTGTTAAAAAAAAAAAAAAGACTCCTTCCATGAGTTTTTTGTTGTCTTGGAAAAAAATTTGCTCATCTAGAATATTGCAAGAAACAGGTTGTGTTCACAATAAGTATTAATTGAACAAATGCCATTTAATCGAAGAATTGAACAAAAAGATATACTAGGTATATTCACAACTATGTTCTAAACAGGTGCCACCCATTTTTTCCTTATATTTTCAAAATAGCATTTAAAATATATAATTTTTATTCTCATCTCTTCATTCTTCTTTCCTTATTCATTTCTTTATTTTCAATGCATAGTTTGTTTTTTTGTTTGTTTATTTTTATTTCAGTTACCAGTTAATGACAGTCTCTTTGGAAGGCATCATGCCAAATATGCAGGATACAGAATATCATAATATATTCCTTCTTCAATACCTCACAGTTTAATAGGGTAGACAGCTATAACCCATTCTGGGCTCTAAGTGTTTTCCAAGAAACACAGTGGATGAGTCAGGACAGTTATAAATCTCTAGCTGACTGTCTTAAAGCTGCATGTGTGTATAAACAAAATATTCAAAATCTTTATTTGCCTTATTTTTTTTATTTCTAACTAACATGCTATTAGAGTCTAGGTGAGGAGACATGCAATAAAATTAATACTTCACTAGAAAAATGGAAATAATATGAATTTTACACTAAAATTTTATAATAGTTTTCATTATAAAATGAGAAATATATTCTTGAAATATGGGGAAGGCAGGTGGTTAAACCAAATTGTACCCAAGTATTCAAAGAACACTTAAAAAATTCCCATACATAAACTAAAATAGCAGTTCAAGCCAAAAGATATTAAGGTTCTTAAAAATAATAAAATTATAATTCTTACATGTTAGGGAATTTTTCTGCATTACAGCATTGGATAATTTTTTTTTGTTATTTGTTGGATTTTCTATCTCTTGTGCTTAGCTGCTCAGTTGTGTCCAACTCTTTGGAACCCCATGGACTGTAAGCCTGCCAGACTCCTCTGTCCATGGGGATTCTCCAGGCAAAAATACTGGAGTGAGTTGCCATGCTCTCATCCAATGGATCTTTCCAACCCAGGGATTGAACTCAGATCTCCCACATTGCCAGCAAATTCTTTATGGTATGAGTCACTTCAGACCCAACAAAGAGTCTTTTGGTTCATCTGTACTTATGTTCCATTAAGTTCTCTACAAAATTCTTTTTTTTAAATTTTTTTACTTCTCATTGAATTCAAAGACTTTCCCATCTGTCAGCAATCAACTTCTAGCAGTGTCTATTATGTTTTGATTTTATTTAACTTTTTGTTGTTTATTAGTATGCTTTTGGTTCTGTTTGCTATTTTCTCTGGCCCACAAAAGAGGTAGCTTTATGGTCATCCATCCAACCAGTCCATTCTGAAGGAGATCAGCCCTGGGATTTCTTTGGAAAGAATGACCCTAAAGCTGAAACTCCAGTACTTTGGCCACCTCATGCGAAGAGTTGACTCATTGGAAAAGACTCTGATGCTGGGAGGGATTGGGGGCAGGGGGAGAAGGGGATGACCGAGGATGAGATGGCTGGATGGCATCACGGACTCGATGGACGTGAGTCTGAGTGAACTCCAGGAGTTGATGATGGACAAGGAGGCCTAGCATGCTGCAATACATGGGGTCGCAAAGAGTTGGACACGACTGAGCGACTCAACTAAATTGAACTGATTAAAAAAAAAAAAAAGTCCAGGTGAGGAATTAACATTGCTAAATCCCAAAGATTCTAATTATAGAGTTGGTTTTCAGACTCAAATTTGCCTGACACTTATTTACCTTGTATACATTAACCAGTTGTTTTTCTTGGGCAGGTGAGTGGTAATAACTGTTTCCTGTTTTTGGACCAAGTAAATGGAAGCTATAGTTTTACTCACTCATTATTTGTTATACCAGTGTTTTTGGTTACATACTATATTGTTGTTGTTGTTTTATTCACTAAATCATGTCTGACATTTGTGACCCCATGGACTGTAGCCTGTCAGGCTACTCTGTCCATGGGATTCCCAAGCCAGAATACTGGATTGGGATGCCATTTCCTCCTCCAAGGGATCTTCCTTACCCAGGGATTGAGCCCATGAGTCATGCATTGATAGGCATGTTATTTACCACTAAGCCATCTATTTTAAATATTAGTGCATAAGAAAATGGAATATTTATTCAGGTGTTTTTTTTAATTTACTTAAGTATGCATCACTGAAAGAAAATGTTTTTAGGTGACTCAGTTCAGTGATACTTGATAGTGCATAGAGGTTTCAAGAATTGAAATGGGTCTTAAACTACAAAAATCTTTTAGACAAGGCAACATATACTATTTAGTATTCGTTATATGAAATCTTACTTAAAGAAAGGATTTTGCTAAGCAGTCTATTGAATTTCTATAAATAAGAATTTGGCCAATGAAGATTTGCGGCTCAGAGTCATAGACACTTAGATTCCTCCACCTATCTCTCAAAGGGAGAGAAAAAAAGTACAGTTGAAAAAATTAAAGCAGAGATTATAACAAAGTAATACAAAAGTATTTTCAAGGTTATTGAAAGGTTATCTTTCTCATGCTCATTGGAAGAACATGAATTTCCAGAAGAGAGCTTGGGTTGAGGTAGGAGGTTGATGCGCTCCTGAGATGAGAAGCTGGAATTTGTCAAGCTGAGTAAATTGGAGCCTGTCTTCTCCTGACATTTCAAGGAAAAAGTTAATAGCAGGAATAGAGAGGAGCTGAGCTCTGCTGGAGTAACAGATAAGATGACCACATCTATCATTTTTTAAATCAAGGAGGCCTCTCCAACTGTGCATGTGTAGAAAGGCTCCATGGGGTCAAAAAGGGAGGAAGCACTATTTTTTTTTTTTTTTTGAGGGAGAACTATTTTGTAATATATGCCTTCAGTCTCCCAGAGACTCTCATGCTGGAATCCATCTTAGCTAAAAGATGTGTGTAGGTATGGAGGAGGGCCATGGGTCAGATCAGATATGGTAAACAAAGCAGGATGATTGACCAGAGGAAAACAAAGACTGACCTAGCAAAAACTGCCTTCATGGAAGTGAGTTAAGCCACCCCACTGATGCACACTCCTCATTAGCAAGGATGCCCACATCCTTCTCTGGGTGTGTTGCTCTGCTTTGCTTCTGTCTTAAATAAACTACTCTGTGCATTAGCATGCCGACTAAGGACTGTCTAGTCAAGGCTATGGTTTTTCCTGTGGTCAGGTATGGATGTGAGAGTTGGACTGTGAAGAAAGCTGAGCGCCAAAGAATTGATGCATTTGAACTGTGGTGTTGGAGAAGACTCTTGAGAGTCCCTTGGACTGCAAGGAGATCCAACCAGTCCATTCTGAAGGAG
>SJYQ01003689.1:90994-114896 GCA_006410935.1 Redunca redunca | reverse complement strand
TTTTTTTTTTTTTTTTTTTTAGTTTTTCAATGAAGAGCCAGGGCCTCACTTCTAGCCACTAGCTCCTGATGGACCAGTGGTTGGGACTTCTGTATTTTTCCAAGGAGCCTCATGTTTGATTCCAGTACAGCTTGATCTTGCTTCAAGCTATTTCTCATTGCTGATTCCCTGAGATCAGAGTTATACCTGAAAATTAGGGGCCAAAATCTATAGACCAGTGGAAAGTACTGAAAAATGATGGATTCTAGGAAGAGATAACGTGACATTCATTTGCCAAATATATATTCCCTTTTAACTTGGGTATATTAAATGATCTTAGGAAATTTGATTTGAACAGATCAAGATTGAGTCAAGTCTTGCCAATTCTCTTTATATTTTAATACAATGCTCAGAAACAGAAATAGTTGACTTAATAAGATACTCATAAATTCTTAACCTATAGTTTTAGGAAATAAGCAGTATATATAACTTAACATACTCTTTTTGCCTAACACAACTGATAACTATAGTAAATGTCTATAGAAAATGTAGTAGAATAAGGTCCTTAAGTGAAAAAGTGGACTCCAAACCAATTATGCAGCATCAGTGTGTGTTCATGTGATATGTGTGTGTGTGTATGTGATACATGTGTATGTATAAATAAGGAGTAAATGGATGTTTGAGACCTCCAGAGTGGACCAGATTTACATTGGGCAACACTGAAACACTTCACATTGTAGGACTCAAACACTAAAATAAGTAGACCCATTATTGCCCTTTTCTCACTCTCCCGAAGCCCAATTTTACATAAATATAAATAAAGCCCAAAGGATGTTAAATTCTAAAAAAAGAAAAATGTGTTTTTGTTTGCTTTCAGGTATATTTTATAATTCAAATTTAATAGTGCCTTTTATTTTGAAAGAGCCAAGAAGATTCGAAGTTGTGATTATATTTTGATCATTCCTGAAATCTCTAGGAGATATTTGTTTAATATATTAGGGGACTTTTAAAATGCTTTATATTTTGGGGGCTTCCCAGTTGACATGGTGGTGGTAAAGAATCTGCTTGCCAATGTAGGAGATAAGATGCAAGTTGGATCCCTAGGGCAGGAAGATCTCTGGAGTAGGAAATGACAGCTTACTCCAGTTTTCTTGCCTGGAAAATTCCATGGAATTTTCAGTGAAGGCTGGTGGGATACAGTGTATAGGGTCAAAAAGAGTCAGATATGGTTGAGTACACATGTACATACTTGTATGAAGTATCTTTTTTTATCCAAAGCTTATCTCAGTCAGGTAGTTCTGTCGCTCAGTTGTGTCTGACTCTGCGACCCCATGAGCTGTAGTACACCAGGCTTCCCTGTCCATCACCAACTCCTGGAGCTTGCTTAAACTTATGTCCATCGAGTCAGTGATGCCATCCAACCATCTCATCCTCTTTTGTACCCTTCTCCTCCTGCCTTCAGTCTTTCCCATTATCAGGATCTCTTCTGATGAGTCAGTTCTTTGCCAAAGTATTGGAGTTTGAGCTTCAGCATCAGTCCTTCCAATGAATATTCAGGACTGATTTACTTTAGGACTGACTGATTTATGTAGGACACTCAAATTCTCAAAATAAAGAGAATAATCTAGAAATGAGTGGAGATATTTTTGAGGCCTTTAGGAAGCCAAATTATAACTCTCAAAGCTCATAGCATCTAGAATATGGATGAATGATATTTTCTTTCATTTTGGACTGCAAAATTCTAGTTAGCTTTTGTTGTTACATATTTTAGTTTAATACTTTAACGTTTAATTTGACCAAATACTCTGCTGAGTTAAATTTTTTGATTGGCAGATATCCTGCAGCTCTCCACAAGCCTACATCTTACACTCCAGTTGCTTCTATGGAATATTTACTACCCAGTATTGTTTTAGGTCATTTACAACTGCTAAGAAATAGGCCAGATTCTGTCTGTGACCAGTAAGTGTCTTCTTCTTTTCCTTCAGTACAACGAAGAAATATTTAAGACTTACTTCCCTGGTGGATCAGAGGTTAAAGTGTCTGCCTGCAATACGGAAGATCCGGGTTTGATCTGTGGGTCGGGAAGATCCCCTGGAGAAGGAAATAGCAACCCACTCCAGGATTCTTGCCTGGAAAATCCCATGGACAGAGAAGCCTGGTGGGCTACAGTCCATGGGGTCACAAAGAGTCAGACATGACTGAGCGACTTCACTTACTTACTTACTTACACACTATTTATCTCAGTTTCTTTTGAAAGGACCTAAACTGGTTTAACAGTTTTTCTTGGTGTTAAGTAGGACTGCCAAAACTTTGAGTACAGTTCCTTATTCCTAAAGAACCACTTTTATTTTTCAATCATGAATGAATTTAATGTTTACCCTTAAATCACAAGGATTCTTTTTTTGTGTGCTAAATTGAGGATCAGGGGATTCTTCTTTGGTTTGTTTTCTGTCCTGATTTCTTTTTTTTTTTTTCCTGTCTCTCAGTAAATAGAGAAATTTTAAAATGTAGAAGTAGCAGTGACTTTTGGGAAATACATTGTATTACAATGACATTTTTCAGTAAAACATGTATTTTTATAGTAATTATTCATCTGGGGTAGAGTTATTTTACATTAAAATAAGCAGGTTGATGAAAGGAGCTATTGCCTTAATCTTTCAATTTTAATATTTATATTGAAGTTCTATAATTGTGCTCTACTTGGCTTTTTGATGAAAGCATTTCTCAGAAAAATAGCAAAGGACAGACAACAAATAACTTCAATATTTTCATTATTTTTAGAATTTTAAAAATATATTTTCATGACTGGAGATAGAGAAATCAAGCAAAAGTATCTCCAAATTATTACTAAAAACCTAATTTTAACTTCATATTTTCACAATTTCTATATTCAGATAGAATAAAATGATTTTTATATACCCTTTTCTTTATAGCTAATGGGCAATGAAATACATTAAAAGTACACAAACAATGTTCTTTTATAGCCTTTGAAATGTGTGTATAGGAGACAGGAAGAAAGAAGCATGTATTTCCACATACAAGGACATATATTATTTGGGAGTATCCTTTGTGCTAATTTGAACTGGAAATATCTGAAAATGTTTCAGATATTAAGAATGAAGCTTAGATACTATGTTTCTCTTTGAAATCTGATAAACTATTGTAAAGAACTGGGATTTCATGTCAGACAATTTTAAATTAATTCCCAACTTTGCTACTTAATATCTGGGTGAACAAGGATGAGTTACATCAATCCTTTAACAAGGTAAAAGTTTATCACTATGTTTATATTTTGGAGAGACTGTTAACATATTATGTTAATGTCAATATGTTTAATAGGTATATCCGTAGCTGAACTTTTCCTACAGATCCTCTTCTGCCTTCCTAAACATTTTTTTTAAATTAAAGCACAAGGAGTTGTTGTTTTGTGTACAATTAATATACTTGTCTTATTTTAAAAAGAGGTTTCAGATGTGCAGAAAAATTGACTAGAAAGTACAAGCTCCTTCTTGATATAGTGGTACGGTTTGAGATAGGGGAAGCATTTTATAATCCAATGATTAGTTCCTGGGTCTCAAGTCCAGAGAGTTATGATATTTCTTGGTAACTGAAATATTGATATTGCTCAAAATCTAGTGAAATACTATATACAAATTATTTTTTCAATTGCCCATTTAAGGGAATTGAAAGACAAGTCATATGTTATAAATGAATGGAATTTTTATTTTTTAATGCTGCTGCTGCTGCTGCTGCTAAGTCACTTCAGTCGTGTCCAACTCTGTGAGACCCCATAGACGGCTGCCCACCAGGCTCCACCGTCTCTGAGATTCTCCAGGCAAGAACACTGGAGTGGGTTGCCTTTTTCTTCTCCAATGCATGAAAGTGAAAAGTGAAAGTAAAGTTGCTCAGTCATGTCTGACTCTTTGTGACCCCATGGACTACAGACCACCAGGCTCCTCTGTCCATGGGATTTTCCAGGCAAGAGTACTGGAGTGGGTTGCCATTGGCTTCTCTTTTTCTAATGCCAGTTTGTATATATTTCTAATTTAATATTTGTTTATCATAGAAATGTACTGTGAAGTTTTAGAATATAGTAAATTATACATTTAGGAAGCACTTGGCTCAGATCATGAACTCCTCATTGCCAAATTCAGACTGAAACTGAAGAAAGTGGAGAAAACCACTAGACCATTCAGGTATGACCTAAATCAAATCTCTTATGACTATACAGTGGAAGTGAGAAATAGATTTAAGGGATTATATCTGATAGATTGCCTGATGAACTATGGACAGAGTTTCCTGACATGTACAGGCAACAGGAATCAAGATATCCCCAAGAAAAAGAAGTGCAAAAAAGCAAAATGGCTGTCTGAGGAGGCCTTACAAATAGTTGTGAAAAGAAGGGAAGCAAAAGGCAAAGGAGAAAAGGAAAGATATACCCATTTGAATGCAGAGTTCCAAAGAATAGCAAGGAGAGATAAGAAAGCCTTCATCAGCAATCAATGCAAAGAAATAGAGAAAAACAACAGAATGGGAAAGACTAGAAAACTCTTCAAGAAAATTAGAGATACCAAGGGAACATTTCATGCAAAGATGGGCTCAATAAAGGACAGAAATGGTATGGACTTAACAGAAGCAGAAGATAGTAAGAAGAGGTGGTAAAAATACACAGAAGAACTGTACAAAAAGATCTTCACTACCAAGATAATCATGATGGTGTGATCACTCACCTAGAGCCAGACATCCTGGAATGTGAAGTCAAGTGGGCCTTAGAAAGCATCGCTATGAACAAAGCTAGTGGAGGTGATGGAATTCCAGTGGAGCTATTTCAAATCCTGAAAGATGCTGCTGTGAAAATGCTGCACTCAGTTGGCAAACAAATTTAGAAAACTCAGCAGTGGTCACAGGACTGGAAAATGTCAGTTTTCATTCCAATCCCAAAGAAAGGCAATGCCAAATAATGCTCAAACTACTGCACAATTGTACTCATCTCACACGTTAGTAAAGTAATGCCCAAAATTCTCCAAACCAGGCTAAGCAATATGTGAACCATGAACTTCCAGATGTTCAAGCTGGTTTTAGAAAAGGTAGAGTAACCAGAGATCAAACTGCCATCTGCAGAGTACATCATGAGAAACGCTGGGCTGGAAGAAGCACAAGCTGGAATCAAGATTGCCAGGAGAAATATCAATAAACTCAGATATGCAGATGACACCACCCTTATGGCAGAAAGTGAAGAGGAACTAAAGAGCCTCTTGATGAAAGTGAAAGAGGAAAGTGAAAAAGTTGGCTTAATGCTCAACATACAGAAAACGAAGATCATGGCATCTGGTCCCATCACTTCATCAGAAATAGATGGGGAAACAGTAAAAACAGTGTCAGACTTTACTTTTTTGGGCTCCAAAATCACTGCAGATGGTGACTGCAGCCATGAAATTAAAAGACACTTACTCCTTGGAAGAAAAGTTATGGCCACTCTAGATAGCATATTGAAAAGCAGAGACATTACTTTGCTGACTAAGGTCCGTCTAGTCAAGGCTATGGTTTTTCCTGTGGTCATGTATGGATGTGAGAGTTGTACTGTGAAGAAAGCTGAGTCCCGAACAATTGATTTTGAACTGTGGTGTTGGAGAAGACTCTTGAGAGTCCCTTGGACTGCAAGGAGATCCAATAAGTCCATTCTAAAGGAGATCAGCCCTGGGTGGTTTTTTTTTCAATTTTTTTTTAAATTTAAATTTATTTATTTTAATTGGAGGCTAATTACTTTAAATATTGTATTGGTTTTGCCATACATCAACATGAATCCGCCACAGGTGTATACGTGTTTCCAATCCTAAACCCCCATCCCACCTCCCTCCCCATAGCATCCCTCTGGGTCATCCCAGTGCACCAGCCCCAAGCATCCTGTATCCTGCATCGAACCTAGACAGACAATTCATTTCTTATATGATATTACACATGTTTCAATGCCATTCTCCCAAATCATCCCAGCCTCTCCCTCTCCGACAGAGTCCAAAACACTGTTCTATACATCTGTGTCTCTTTTGTTGTCTCGCATACGCAAAAAGTCAGACATGACTGAGCAACTGAACTGAACTGAACTGATACAGGGTTATCATTACCATCTTTCTAAATTCTAAATACATGCGTTAGTATACTGTATTGTTGTTTTTCTTTCTGGCTTACTTCACTCTGTTTAATCAGCCCCAGTTTCATCCACCTCATTAGAACTGATGTGCAGCCCAATGTTCATCGCAGCACTGTTTGTAATAGCCAGGACATGGAAGCAACCTAGATGCCCATCAGCAGATGAATGGATAAGAAAGCGGTGGTACATGTACACAATGGAGTATTACTCAGCCATTAAAAAGAATACATTTGAATCAGTTCTAATGAGCTGGGTGCTCTTTGGAAGGAATGATGCTAAAGCTGAAACCTCAGTACTTTGGCCACCTCATGCGAAGAGTTGACTAATTGGAAAAGACTCTGATGCTGGGAGGGATTGGGGGCAGGAGGAGAAGGGGACGACAGAGGATGAGATGGCTGGATGGCATCACTGACTCGATGGACTTCAGTTTGAGTGAACTCCGGTAGTTGGTGATAGACAGGGAGGCCTGGTGTGCTGTGATTCATGGAGTCTCTAAGAGTCAGACACTACTAAGAGACTGAACTGGACTGATTGGATCATCGAAAAAGCAAGAGAGTTCCAGAAATACATCTATCTCTGCTTTATTGACTATACCAAAGCCTTTGACTATGTGGATTACAAGAAACTGTGGAAAATTCTTCAAGAGATGGGAATGCCAGACCACCTGACCTGCCTTTTGAGAAACCTGTTGGCAGGTCAAGAAGCAACAGTTAGAACTGGACATGGATAAACAGACTGGTTCCAAATAGGAAAGGAGTACCCCAAGGCTGTATATTGTCATCCTGCTTATTTAAGTTCTATGCAGAGTACATCATGAGAAACGCTGGGCTGGAGGAAGCACAGTCTGAAATCAAGATTGCTAGGAGAAATATCAATAACCTCAGATATGCAGATGACACCACCCTTACAGCAGAAAGTGAAGGACTAAAGAGCCTCTTGATGAAAGTGAAAGAGGAGAGTGAAAAAGTTGCCTTAAAGCTCAACATTCAGAAAACGAAGATCATGGCATCTGGTCCCATCACTTCATGGCAAATAGATGGGTAAACAGTGTTAGACTTTATTTTTGGGGGCTCCAAAATCACTGCAGATGGTGACTGCAGCCATGAAATTAAAAGATGGTTACTCCTTGGAAGGAAAGTTGTGACTAACCTGTGAAAGTGAAGTCGCTCAGTCGTGTCCGACTCTTTGCAAACCCATGGACTGTAGCCTACCAGGCTTCTCTGTCCATGGGATTTTCCAGGCAAGAATACTGGAGTGGGTTACCATTTCCTTCTCCAGGGGATCTTCCCGACTCAGGGATCGAACCCGGGTCTCCCGCCTGGGAGGCAGGCGCTTTAACCTCTGAGCCACCAGGGAAGCCAACCTAGATAGCATATTAAAAAGCAGAGAAAGGTCCATCTAGCCAAGGCTATGGTTTTTCCAGTGGTCATGTATGGATCTGGGAGTTGAACTATAAAGAAAGCTGAGTGCCGAAGAATTCATCCTTTTGAACTGTGGTGGTGGAGAAAACTCTTGAGAGTTCCTTGGATTGCAAGGAGATCCAACCAGTCCATTCTAAAGGAGATCAGTCCTGGGTGTTCCTTGGAAGTACTGATGTTGAAGCTGAAACTCCAGTACTTTGGCCACCTGATTTGAAGAGCTGACTTATTTGAAAAGACCCTGATGCTGGGAAAGATGGAGGGCAGGAGGAGAAAGGGACGACCGAGGATGGGATGGTTGGATGGCATCACCAACTCAATGGACATGTGTTTGGGTGGACTGCAGGAGTTGGTGATGGACAGGGAGGCCTAGGTGCTGTGGTTCATGGGGTCGCAGAGTTGGGCACAACTGAGTGGCTGAACTGAACAGAATTATACTAAAATTTTCTAGATTAGTAATGATTTATTGATATTCTAAATTTGATCATGTCTAGATTGTGTGCTTCTTGGCTCAGTCTTACAGGAAGAATTTATTTTAAGATTTTCTAAATTTTATATATATATATGGTATTATAAATCTGATTATCCCTTGATTATTCCTGAAATATCTGGGGGGGGGTATGTAATCCATTTGGGTGCTTTGAAATGCTTTAGCATCTTATCTATCCCAAAGATGGATACCTTCCACTTTCATGATAAAGAGAATTTTGACACTGATGGAAAGATTTTGGGTAGTGTTTAAGAAGCTAAACAGAAAGGTAAATTTTTATGTAAAAAGTCCAGGTACTTTACAAATCAATTATCAAAGCTTATCATTAGATATACATTTTACAAACTCCCATGAAACTGGTTAGCTAACATGTTCCTAACATATAACGGTTAAACAGAGTTAGTTGAAGAAATATTAATAGGAAGGTTTTAAAACCAAAAAAAAAAAAACACTTAAAAAAATAAAAGCATACTGGCTTTGTTTAGCAAACTGGCAAACTGCTTCATTAGCCATAATTAGCATAATATTACAAAAAAGAAAAGTGATTATGAAGATTACCCGTGTTTTAGGGGAAATACATGCAAATACATGTATTCATGGATGTATTTTGTGTGCAAAACATTTTAAAAATGTGTTGTGTTTTAATTGTATTAGAACTCTTGGCAAATTTAATTTTGAAACCTCTGGATTCCTGTATGATAGCAGATAGTAATGAATTGTATATAACAGATGTCTTAGCCTGCACAGTTTTTGACTCTTAGCAAAACTAGACTTTCAGCAGGAGCATTATGAATAGAATGAGTGTCATAGAAAAATAGAGGAAACTCTCTGAAATAATAGTGACATTTTCTTCCTAATGAGAAGCTTATCTAAGTGGGAAGTATTATTTTTATTATTTTGATTTCGTTTTAACCATCGAAGTGAAAGTGAAAGTTGCTCAGCCATATTCGACTCCTTGAAACCCCATGGACTGTACAGTCCATGGAATTCTCCAGGCCAGAATACTTAAGTGGGTAGCCATTTCCTTCTCCAGGGGATCTTCCCAACCCAGTGACTGAATCCAGGTCTTCAGCACTGCAGGTGGCTGCTTTACTGACTGAGTCACCAGAGAAGCCCTTTAATCTTCAAACTTCTCTTAAAAGAAAGCAATTGTTCAGAGATGTTCATGACAGTACACTGGGCAACTGTGATGAAATAGCTAAATTCCTGAAATGAAATAATTTATCAAAGGTAACTCAATAAAAAATAAATAACCCAAATAGTCCTTTTTCTCTTGAAGAATTTGTACAAGTAACTAAAAACCTTTACACAAAGAACAATTCAGAAAATATGGCTTTACTGGTGAACACTACTAAACTTTTAAAAAACAAAAATCTAATTTCTACACAAGCTCTTCCTCAAAAGTGAAGTCTGAGACATCATCCATTGTATTCTATGAGTTTAGCTTGATCCTGAAATCATACAGATATTGCAAGGAAAAAACAAAACAAAACCGTAGACCATATCTTTAATGAGCATAGATGCAGAAATTCTAAACAAAATTTAATTCCAGTTACATTGTATAATAGTATGAGAATCAAGATCAAATGAAACTTAGCCATGATATCAAGGTTAGTATAACTTTCAAAATAAATGTAATTCATCATATTAACAAATGGCATGAGCAAACTTTTGCGTGATGGAAGTGTTCTGTATCATGGTTGCATGACTGTATAACTTTGACAGAATTTATAGACTTGTAACCTTGAAAAAAATGACTTCTGCTATAAGTGTATTATACCTCAATAAATTTAACTAAAAAGTGGTGAACTCAATATTTATAATGCATTAAAAAAAGATTTTTCTAATACACATGCTTAGCTAGATAAGCATATTTTGATATTTTACTGAAATGGTCTGTTGCTTCCTGATTCGCTGACCACAGAAATTAATGACAGATGACAATTAATCAAACATTTTTCATGTTAAAGTACAAAACTGAACATAGTGTCCCCTGCCTTAGATCTTCTTGAACATATGGTAAAGGCACAATATTGGCACAGAAACCTAGTGTCCATCTGGACAGAGATACATTTATTGAATTATGTGAAACTTTCAAAATCATTTACCTCATTTATTGAATGAGATAAAAGTTTCAAAATCAACCATCTGTTTGTACACTGTTTTTGCACAAACCCAAAAGCCTGTAAATAAAACAACACATACATAAAAAGAGTAATCACAAAAAAATGTGACATTCAGTTTCCATAGTTAAAAGCTTTTCAAAAACATATATTGTTAGTTGTCAAATGTAATATTTTGTTATCTTAATACAGATATTCTTTATTATTTGTGCAATAATAGTTAATGTTTTTATTGATCATCAGGTCCAAAAGTTTCTTACCTATTTTTACATATGTCCCTTCAATTGATAATTCATGGTTGAGGTCAAACTAGGGTTTTACTGTTTTATTTTAAAGTGTTCATCACTTGTGATGTTTGTGGGTTATTGAATGCCAATGAGTAGAGAAGTAGATTAAGTAAATGAAGTGTAATGTTTATAGGGAGTTTGTAGTTAGTCCTTAATTCCACGTTACTTCCTCAAGTAGAAATACAAGATTTTGAAAAGCACAGACCTTGGAGCTTCATATAACAATGTTCAAATCCTCTTTTTTCTTTTTTCTTTTGTCAACTGTGTGACTTTAGGCAGATCACTAAATTTGTGCCTCAACTTACTAATCTGTGAAGAAGCAGTAGTAATACTGGCTTGTTGCTTGTTTTGAGGATTAAATGAGATCAGAGATAGTACAGCAGAATTATTACTTGTGTCATGAATAAAATTTGTATTATTATGGTATTTATCTTGAAAATACTTGTTTCTTACATGAATATCATTAGTGAGGGATGATGAACAGAATTCTCTGGGTAGTATAGAAATAGGCATTGAAAACAATATTTATTTTTCATTTTGTCTTGTGTGATGTAGCTTTAATATGCTGCCTATATAGCTATACTATATGTCTTGTCTCTGAACTGTCTTGCAGGTTAGAGTGAGATCATGTGGACCAATTGAAAAAGAAAACCTTCAATGTTTGTCATAGAACCATTTTCAGTCTTTGCTGGCATTTGGTATGTTGCTTATTTTTAGAAAAGAAGAATAAAAGAGTTAGGTATTCTAGTAAGAGCTTCTGTGATTGAGGAAGATAGAGTATTCTTTTTTTTTTTACTTTACAATATTGTTTTGGTTTTGCCATACATCAACATGAATCCACCATGGGTGTACACGTGTTCCCCATCCTGAAGCCCCCTCCCATCTCCCTTCCCATACCATCCCTCTGGGTCATCCCAGTGCACCAGCCCCAAGCATCCTGTATCATGCATCAAACCTGGACTGGCGATTTGTTTCATATATGATATTATAGAGTATTCTTNTAAAATAAAATCTATATATTTTGATGTCAGTTCAGTTCAGTTCAGTCGCTCAGTCGTGTCCGACTCTTTGCGACCACATGGACTGCAACACGCAAGTTCTCCCTGTCCATCACCAATTCCCGGAGTTTACTCAGACTCATGTCCATTGAGTTGGTAATGCCATCCAACCATCTCATCCTGTTGTCCCCTTCTCCCACCTTCAATCTTTCCCAGCATCAGGGTCTTTTCAAATGAGTCAGCTCTTCATATCAGGTAGGCAAAATATTGGAGTTTCAGCTTCAGCATTAGATCTTCCAATGAATATTCAGGACTGATTTCCTTTAGCATGGACTGGTTGGATCTCCTTGCAATCCAAGGTATTCTCAAGTCTTCTCCAACACCACAGTTCAAAAGCATCAATTCTTAAGTGCTCAGCTTTCTTTATAGTGCAACTCTCACATTCATACATGACCACTGGAAAAACCATAGCCTTAACTAGACAGACCTTTGTTGGCAAAGTAGTATCTCTGCTTTTTAATATACTGTCTAGGTTAATCTTAACTTTTCTTCCAAGGAGTAAGCGTCTTTCAATTTCATGGCTGCAGTCACCATCTGTAGTGATTTTGGAGCCCCCAAAAATAGTCTATTTTGGTGTGGGGCATGATACTTTGATATAATATACATATTTAAATGATTACTACAGTAAACTAATTAACATATTATCTAACATTTTATCAGTTTTTGTGTGTAATGAGAATAAAATCTACTCTTAGTAAATTTCTAGTAGTCATACATATTCACTGTAGTCAATATGTTGTATATCTATAGAATTATTCATCCTACATAACTACAACTTCGTAACATTTGACTAATATCTCCCTATTTCTCCCATTTCTTTCCCCTTGTAACCACTGTTCTATTCTCTGCTTCTATGTATTTGACATTTTTAGATTCTACATATAAGTGAGATCATGTAGTTTTTTTGCTTTCTCTATCTGGTTTATCTTACTTAGCATATATGCTACAGCTTCATCCTTGTATTGTGTATGGTAGGGCCTCTTTTTTAAGGCTGAATAATATAATATATATGACATTTGTGATATATATATATATATACATGTATAAATTTCTTTTTGCATTTATGCATGAGTGGACACTTAGGTTGTTTCCATGTCTTGACTGTTGTGAGTACTGCTGTGATGAACATGGGAGTGCAGTTATCACTTCAAGTTCTAGGTGACTTTAAGTTGTGAGGAGACAACTATCCTCTAAGTGCAATTATTGTTCTATAGGAATAGTATGTGATGACTTTGAACAAATGCTTATGTATAACCTTTAGCTTTTTAAATGATATTAAATAGCTGTGTTAATGTGTTGTGCATTTTACTGAGTATAAGAGTTATTGTGCACCACAGTAAGTAAGTTGGGCTTCCCTGGTGGCTCAGAGGTTAAAGCGTCTGCCTGGAATGAGGGAGACCTGGGTTCGATCCCTGGGTCGGGAAGATCCCCTGGAGAAGGAAATGGCAACCCACTCCAGTACTCTTGCCAGGAGAATACCATGGAGGGAGGAGCCTGGTAGGCTACAGTCCATGGGGTCACAAAGAGTCGGACACGACTGAGCGACTTCACTTCACAGTAAGTAAACAAAGAGTAAGCATTTCACTCATGTTGGTATAACCACTACTGAGGGGAGTCTGCCTCCTACCCCTCTACATGAAATAATTTCATATCTCTCTCTCTCTCTCTCTCTGCCTCTGTCTCTCTCTCAAAAGACTGAAGGCTAAAGGAGAAGAAGGCAGCAAAGGATGAGATGGTTAGGCAGCCCATGGGGTCGCAAAGAGTCAGACACAACTTAGTTGACTAAACAATAACATAAACAACAACCCACTTAATTCTCCTATTTGAGATAGTTTAGATTTCCAGTTGCTGGAGATTAAATTTTCTTTTGTCTATCTTAATGAATATACATTAGGAAAAAAAACCTAGAAAATTCTACCATTAAGGCTATTTTAGTATTTCAATTATTGGATTTAACAGTTATATTTTAATTTATAACAAAAGTTTTGAGGTTATGTAGTCTACCAAGTACACTAAGTCAAAATAAAAATGAGAGTGTTAGTCTCTCAGTCGTGCCCCACTCTTTGTGACCACACGGACTGTAGCTCACCAGGCTTCTCTGTCCATGACATTGTCCAGGAAATAGTACTTGAGTGGATAGTCATTTGCTTCTCCAGGGGATCTTCCTGACACAGGGATCAGACCTGGGTCTCCTTCATTACAGGATCTTTACTTTCTGAGCCAGGGAAGCACTAAGTCAGAAGTGAATATAAAATATCATAAATTTGTGAGTAATAATTTAAATAATCTATTCAGTTCAGTTCAGTCACTCAGTTGTGTCTGACTCTTTGCGACACCACGAATCGCAGCACGCCAGGCCTCCTGTCCATCACCATCTCCCAGAGTTCACTCAGACTCACATCCATCGAGTCCGTGATGCCATCCAGCCATCTCATCCTGGGTCATCCCCTTCTCCTCCTGCCCCCAATCTTTTCCAGCATCAGAGTCTTTTCCAATGAGTCGACTCTTTGCGTCAGGTGAAGCTGGAGCTTCAGCTTTAGCATCATTCCTTCCAAAGAAATCCCAGGGCTGATCTTCTTTAGAATGGACTGGTTGGATCTCCTTGCAGTCCAAGGGACTCTCAAGAGTCTTCTCCAACACCACAGTTCAAAAGCATCAATTCTTTGGAGCTCAGCCTTCTTCACAGTCCAACTCTCACATCCATACATGACCACAGGAAAAACCATAGCCTTGACTAGACGGACCTTAGTCCGCAAAGTAATGTCTCTGCTTTTGAATATGCTATCTAGGTTGCTCATAACTTTTCTTCCAAGGAGTAAGCGTCTTTTAATTTCATGGCTGCAGTCACCATCTGCAGTGATTATTAGCTCTCTATTAATTTCTTATGGCTACCCTAACAAATTAGCCCAAATTTGGGGTGATTAAGGCATCAGCTATTTATTCTTTCAACACTCTGGAGATTATCAATCCAAAATTAAGGTAATATAAGGGTTATGGGAAATATTTTTCCTTGCCTCTTCCATTTCTGGTGACTTCAGTGATTCCTTGGCCTGTGGTAGCATAGCTCAAATCTCTGCTTCCATCTTCCTTTGGGCTTTTCCTCTATGCCTATCTCTCCTCTTAGAAATATGTTATCCCTCTTGGGCCCACCTTAATCCAGAATGACCTCATATTGAAATCAGCAATTTTATTATATCAGCAAAGTTTATCTTTCCAGATAATATCATGTGTACATTTTCCAGGGGATTTTTCTTCTTCTTCTTCTTCTTCTTCTTTTTTTTTTTTTGAGAAACGATNTCATCATTTAACTTACCATAATTGTTTAACTGTTTGTTCTTCCTACCATATTCTCCTTCAAAAGATAATCACTTTAGTTTTGCTCATCTTAATTATTTTTTCACTCAGACTTATAAACTAGTTTTATTCAAAATGTTCTAATCTTTTGTGTAAGTCTTCATATGAAACTTGGTGTCAGTGTATCTGAAGTTCCTAATGTAGCAATTGTGTACCTACTGATTCTCACAAGAAGTAAAGACATGATTGAGTGCTGAGTGTTTTTGTAGAACATGCAAATGCAAAAATGGAAAAGATTTACTTGTTTGAACTTTATCTATAATTGACATAGTTGGAGGAATCAGCTCTACAAAGGTTTTGAACTCAGTTTTAAAGTCATAACACTTTTAATATAAAAAATATTTCCAAAATGCCAAGGAGACAACTGAACATTAATCATAGAAGAGTGGGATTTCAGTTCTTTGCTGAAAAAAAATCACATCTCTTCTCCTAGCTAGTCTATACATGAGTCACTGGGTTTTTCAATTTCTGAATTAAAGAAACAAGTTTATGTTTGGTAGTCAGATTTTGAAAAATGTTAGACCCCTAAAAATCCTTCAAATATTTCCTCTGTCAAATTTCTGATATTTTTTAGATTATATATTGGTGGGCTATGGGGATACTTATTAAAATTTTGCCACCATAAAATAAAAGAAATCCCACAAACAAAAAACCAAATATATGTTTCTGGAAAATGATGAAGTGCTTTGTGATCCATACATTGTGGGGACAAGATTTTCATGAAAATCAAGAGTATTGGAAAAGAAAAAAATGCTTCCTAGCTTTCACTAGTTTTAAAGGTAAAATTCCAAATTCAGCAAGTTTAAGAAGTGTGTTGTTGCTAAGATTAACATGGTGTTGGAAATTATCAATTTATCATAAGTNAGGACGTTCCTGTCACAGACAGTGCTGTAGCTACTGCTTTGCTCTTCATAAAAAGGGAAAAAGTATTTCTGCCACTGCTAGTTTAAGTAATAGAGCATTCCATGAAAGGGCACATATGTAGAAAGTTTTCCGTGTTTCTTATTTATGTATTGAGACCTACTTGAGAAAATATTTAACTATAACGTGTTATTGTTCTCAATCAAAGATTGTAATTTTTATTAATTCACAAAACCTGGAAATTATATTAACTTACCCTCAACATTAATAACATAGGCAATTAGGGCAATGCTTTTAGTCATTGAAAGTTATTTACCTCTGTTTCCTTGGACCTACATCAATGATGTGACCTGTTTTGAAAGGAAGGCCATTATATCATGTCTTCTAACTTACTGTAACATAAAGCAGTTTTACCTAATATAATTATCTAACATTTTATTAATTTTATATGTGGTCAGCACTTGCAGTTGTAAATGATTTAGAAAAAAACATGACATGACTCTGCCCTTAAGGATCTTAAAATTTACTGGGGGTTTAGCACAAGAAATTACTAGAACTTGTTATTTAAATTAGCTTAATCAAACATATTAGCTAATCACTATTTTTGGCCTTCAGGGAAAGCACAGATTAGTATGGATTGCAGTAGTTTCAATGATTTGTCCTGACAGTTGGCAGAAGGTTGACTGGAGTTGGGTGGATGAGTAGGACAAAAAAGGTAAATTTAAGTCCTTGTGAGAGCCATCATGTTGATGATATTTTCTCAGTGTAAGATGGAACACTCTTGCTAATGCAGATTTCTTGTTATGTGGGAATAATGACCTGTTTCATATGAAGAGACAAACAAATATAGACAAGTCATATAAACATAACTCTACAGGTACTGGGAGTCTATTGTAGGATTTAGAAATATTAAAAAATAAGTTGATGGATAAATACTTAGTTGTTGTAACACAATAGTTTGCAACCATTAAAAGATACAGGATTTAAGAATATGGAAGGCTACTGCAGTTATCCAACCCTGGGATGATGAAAGTCCAAACTAGGAAAATGCAGCCAGAAATATAACATTGTATTTAATACAAAATAACATTTTTGAAGTATCTAATACTTGGGGTGCTGCGATTCATGGGGTCACAGAGTTGAACATGACTGAGTGACTGAACTGAACTGAATACAGATAAAGATTAAATAGAGCAAAAAACAAAGCAAGAACAAAAATTCCAAGTACTACGAGGTTGAATTAAGTGGTAAAGTCACAAATGAGAAATTAGATATCCTGGATTCCAGTACTGGATAATTTCCAGTAAAGAATTAATGAGTTTTTTTTTTTAAATTGTATCTCCAGTAATGACTTAATTTTTGAAGAAGAAATAAATTATAATTTAAATTTATCACCATTAATATCACCTCGGTCTTTACCCAACCTGTTGATTACTTTTTTTCTTGATATATAAGAAATCTACATCAAGTGTAATACAGACCACTGGATAACACTAAAGATAATTGGAAGTTCTCAGCATCACAAATGCTAATATGTCTTCTTCAGAGGGCGAGTTTAAAAATGAATAATTATAAAGTAACTACCACACAATATGGTGTACAGTATTATGGTGGATTGTTATTTAAATATTTATATTTATAAAAATATATTTTTGTCAATATAGAATTTATTCAAATGTTTATTATAGTTTTTGCTCTGTTCTGGAGAATGTCCATGGAAAATTCCATGGACTATATAGTCCATGGGATTGCAAAGAGTTGGACACGACTGAGAGATTTTCACTTTTATTTTCTGTCACTTTTTTGACTTTTCATTTGCCCTCCTTTGGCCTGGAATTTCCTTCTTGATCAACCCCTGAGGTTCTCTCAAAATATAGCTAAATCTTCTTAATCCTTAAGACTGGGTAAGACTTTGCTTCTTTCTGTTAAAACATTTTCCTCACCCACTTACATTGGGCTCATACTCCAACAGTATCTTACACATCTTTTCTCTTTTCTTTTTTCCATTTTGTTGAAGTTATCATAGTTACAGGCTACCAGATCCAAACTACACAAGATCAAGACTTGTGTATGTCCTTTTCATGATTCTCTTCTCAGTACCTAATTCAGAAATACCTATACCCAGTAACTATGGGGTAAGGTTTGTTGAATGGCTGTTTGACTAAACCATTGTAAGAAATTGATAGCTTTTGGTGAATGATGTAGAAAAAGATTTAGCTTCAGGATCAGGGACCAGGCTCAGAGATTTGTGTGGTAGAAGTCTTATTACAGTGAAAAAGGACAGAGGAAAGCTTCTGACATAGACATCAAAAGGGGGGTGGAGATTGCCCGCCTTGCTAGTCTTATCAAGGCCTTATATATTTTACCAGACCCACTCCCACAACATACATCTTCAGTTAACAAGATTCAAACTAACAAAACTAACAGCAGAAAGGTCTTATGAAACCCACTCCCACAACATATCTTAAGATAACGAGATTAGTCAGAAGGTTTTTTTAAGAAAGAGAAACATGTCCTTGGCCAAGATAAATTGTTATTATATAATCATTAGAACAGAGCTTAAGTAAAAACATACCCTTGAGCAAGATGACAACACAAAAGAAGACTCTACACATGGACATCAGCAGATGGTCAATACCAAAATCAGATTGATTATATTCTTTGCAGCCAAAGATGGAGAAGCTCTATACAGTTAGCAAAAACAAGACCAGGAGCTGACTGTGGCTCAGATGATGAAATCCTTATTGCCAAATTCAGACTTAAATTGAAGAAAGTATGGAAAACTACTAGAACTTTCAGGTATGACCTAAATCAAATCCCTTATGATTATACAGTGGAAGTGGAAAATACATTTAAGGGACTAGATCTGATTGATAGAGTGCCTGATGAACTATGGAATGAGGTTCATGACATTGTACAGGAGACAGGGATCAAGACCATCCCCAAGAAAAAGAAATGCAAAAAAGCAAAATGGCTGTCTGGGGAGGCCTTACAAATAGCTGGGAAAGAAGATAAATGAAAAGCAAAGGAGAAAAGGAAAGATATAAGCATCTGAATGCAGAGTTCCAAAGAATACCAAGAAGGGAAAAGAAAGCCTTCCTCAGTGATCAATGCAAAGAAATAGAGGAAAACAACAGAATGGGAAAGGCTAGAGATCTCTTCAAGAAAATCAGAGATACCAAGGGAACATTTCATGCAAACATGGGTGTGATAATGGACAGCAATGATAAGGACCTACCAGAAGAAAAAGATATTAAGAGGTGCCAAGAATATACAGAAGAACTGTACAAAAAAGATCTTCATGACCAAGATAATCACGATAGTGTGATCACTCACCTAGAGCCAGACATCCTGGAATGTGAAGTCAAGTGGACCTTAGAGAGCATCACTACAAACAAAGCTAATGGAGGTGATGGAATTCCAGTTGAGCTGTTCCAAATCCTAAAAGATGATGCTGTGGAAGTGCTGCACTCAATATGCCAGCAAATTTGGAAAACTCAGCAGTGGCCACAGGACTGGAAAAGGTCAGTTTTCATTCCAATCCCAAAGAAAGGCAATGCCGAAGAATGCTCAAACTACCGCACAATTGCACTCATCTTACACGCTAGTAAAGTAATGCTCAAAATTCTCCAAGCCAGGCTTCAGCAATACATGAACCGTGAACTCCCTAATGTTCAAGCTGGCAGAAGAACCAGAGATCAAATTGCCAACATCTGCTGGATCACGGAAAAAGGAAGAGAGTTCCAGAAAAACATCTATTTCTACTTTATTGACTATGCCAAAGCCTTTGACTGTGTGGATCACAATAAACTGGACAATTCTGAAAGAGATGGGAATACCAGACCACCTAACCTGCCTCTTGAGAAATCTGTATGCAGGTCAGGAAGCAACAGTTAGAACTGGACATGGAACAACAGACTGGTTCCAAATAGGAAAAGGACGACGTCAAGGCTGTATANCCCTGCTTATTTAACTTCTATGCAGAGTACATCATGAGAAATGCTGGGCTGGAAGAAGCACAAGCTGGAATCAAGATTGCTGGGAGAAACATCAATAACCTCAGATATGCAGATGACACCACCCTAATGGCAGAAAGCAAAGAAGAACTAAAGAGCCTCTTATGAAGGTGAAAGAGGAGAGTGAAAAAGTTGGCTTAAAACTCAACATTTAGAAAACTAAGATGAGAGCATCTGGTCCCATCACTTCATGGCAAAGAAATGGGAAACAATGGAAATGGTGACAGACTTTATGTTTTGGGGGTTCCAAAATCACTGCAGATGGTGACTATAGCCATGAAATTAAAAGACGCCTACTTCTTGGAAGAAAATTTATGACCAACCTAGACAGCATATTAAAAAGCAGAGACATTACTTTGCCAACAAAGGTCCATCTAGTCAAGACTATGATTTTTCCAGTAGTCATGTATGGATGTGAGAGCTGGACTATAAAGAAGCTGAGCACCAAAGAAGTGTGGCTTTTGAAGAAGACTCTTGAGCGTCCCTTGGACAGCATGGAGATCCAACCAGTCCATCCTAAAGGAAATCAGTCTTGAATATTCTTTGGAAGGACTGATGTTGAAGCTGAAACTCCAAAACTTTGGCCACCTGATGCAAAGAACTGACTCATTGGAAAAGACCCTGACGCTGGGAAAAATTTATGGCAGGAGGAGAAGGGGAGGACAGAGGATGAAATGGTTGGACAGCATCACTTATGTATTGGAAATGAGTTTGAGCAAGCTTTGGGAGTTGGTGATGGACAGGGAAGCCTGACATGCTGCAGTCCATGGGGTTGCAAATAGTCGGACATGACTGAGTGACTGAACTGAACTGATAATTTAAGTGCAACATTTCAATATCAATTGGTATTTATGTGTTTTTTTAGTTATTCTTTACTGATTGCTCTGGTGATTACAATGTGTATCTTAATTTATCACAATCCACTTCAAATTAATACTGAGTTAGTTCTGGTGAAATATATCAGATTTATTTCAATTATTATAACAACAATGGAGTTCAAAGTAGATTACATATCTGTATAACATAAGTTATTTTGAAAATGGTAATTATTGCCTTTTAATGATTATTAAAAAATAATCACTAAGTATTGTTACATGTAAATATTGCTTAATAAAATCTTATATGGTGTTTATTATAGTCACAGTGTTGTATGATAATGTTATCACCCAGTAAACTACATTGTCCCCATTATGTTGTCACTTTTCATTCCCCTTATTCCTATCCCTGGTAATCTTATATGCTTTCTATCACTAGAAATTTATGTATTCTGGATATATCATGTTAGATAAATCAATACAATATGTGACCTTTCCTATGTGGCTTCTTTCAGTTAGAATAATGTTTTCAAGACTATTCAAGTGGTAGTGTTTATTAGTATTTTAACTTTTTATGACTCAATAATATTCCATTAATTAATAGCACAGTTTTTTTTTAATCCATTCATTCATTGATTATGTTTCTGTGTGAATCTGTTTAATTTTATTTGAGTGGAATTTGCTGAGATACTTGGATGGATAGCTTTGTGTGTTTTATCCAGTTTTGTACACTTCTGGATTATATTTCTTTAGATAGATTTATCTGCTCAATAAGTCTTTTTGTAATAGGACTAATTTGTGGAACTTCCTCCTTCAGCATTTTCCCATGGACCACTTTGTCTTCTGTTGATGTTAAGATTTTTTTCTTGACTTTGTCTTTCAGCAGTTTGAGAATTTGTGTCCAGATATTGATCTCTTTGTAAAATTCTACCTGGAGTTCACTCAGTTTCTTGAAATGATGGCTTAATGTTTTGGAGCTAATTTCAAGTTTTTGGCATTGTTTCTTAAAATATTTTTTCTTTTTTTTTTTTTTNTATTCTCCTTCAGGGACTTCTCTTAAAATTTTGTTGATAGAGTTGACAAACTGTGTCAGTCTATATTTTCTTCTAGTTAATTAGTGAGTGTGTAATTTCAATTTCAGTTCTTTTCAACTCTGGACTTTCAATTTGACTTTTTTTCTGTTTTCAGTTTCAGCTTTTATATTGAGATTCTCTGTTTGTTGAGACATTGTCATATTTCCCTTTATTTGTTTAAAGACAATTTCCTTTAATAAATGAATGTATTGTAAAAGTAACACACACACACTACAATATTTCATACCAACCACAATTTCTATTAACTGATTTGTTCCTGAATAGAGGTCACACTTTTCTATCTCTTTGCATATCACAATTATTTTCTGTTATTGAAACTGGAAATTATACATACAATATTATAGCAAAATTGAATTTTTAATTTTCTTGAGTCTTTCATTACTCCCTCTTTCTCTTTTTTATTTTTTAGACTTAAACTGTTGGATCCTCCCCTCCCCTAGGAATTGGCAACACACTCCAGTGTTCTTGCCTGGGAAATCCTATGGACAGAGGAGCCTGGTGGGCTACAGTCCATGGGGTTGCAAAGAGTTGGACACCACTGAGCAACTAAACAAACATAGCCCTGCTTAAACACATTGAACCTGTAAAACTTCTACTCTCTGCCAATTAATCAGCATGGGTGTGCAAATACATTGAAGGTTCAGCCAATTGTGGAGCTTTCCTTAGCTTTTATTTTCAGCTGAGATATCTCTCTCCCTTCACATGTACATATTTCCCAGTCATCAAGGAAATTATGGAATGTATGCCTTGGGTTTTCTGACGTTTTCTTTCAAGAATCTTCATGTGCAGTTTTTTTTTTTTTTTTCCCCCCAGGGGGTCATTGAACACCCCATCCTGAATTAAAAACTGGACCTAGCAGATGTTAAGATTTTCCCAATTATTTCCTACTCATTTTGCTTCATTTACTGACACTCTCTCCACCGGTTTACATCCCTTGCCTAAAACGAAGTCCATCCACTCCAGCAACAATGTTACTAGCTTTCCTATCCTTCCCTGCTCTGGTAAAATCATTCTCAGGAAATGAGTTGGGAGGATGGCAACTTGAAAAAAGGTCACACATTTTCTCTGAACCATGCAAAGCTATGTCAGTTTTTATGAGTAAATGCTCCTCGATCTCTTGTTTTCATTTGATTGACTTCTAAAGCCCACAAAATAGTTTTTAATCACAATATTGAACAGTTTTATCCTATTAGGGAGAGTATTAGTCACCTTTTCATACTACTCTAACCAGACATCTATAGCAGCCTCTATGTTCCAGATCTTTTACTGAGGGAAGATTTACTTATACAGAATAGATATAACAATAAAGAGTTTTTTGATGAAGTGCTGAGATCAGCACAGAAATTAAGCTTGAGGTAATCTTGATTTTTCCAGGGAGAAATCAATGTACATTCATAAAAATTATATCTCCATTAACATCTTTATCACATGAAATTAGCCCATGGAAAGGAAAGAGTGGGGATTAGCAGACTGGATTTCTTTTAGCTATGATGTATTTGGGGAATCCAAATGGCTTAATTAATCTCTGGGCCTCAAGATTCTCATCACTAATACAATTAGTTTGTAATAATACATGGTTTGGCAGTTGTCTCCAGTGCCTGCCTATACATATGCTGCATTAGAGCCAATTTTAATACAGAATTTGTTAGGTCTCCTCTCTGAATTCCTGATTAAGTGGTAGAAGATGGGAAATAGAGTATTTTTTAATAAACTTCAATATAAATTTGAAATTTAAATAAATGCAAAAATACAGTTAAATAAATGTAAAAATGCACTGTTCTGTCTCCACTCCCACTAGTTTTGTTTTTGTTTTTGTTTTTGTTTTTGTTTTTACTCTTCCTCTGGCATATATATCAGGATCATAAGTGGATATTCTTCTCTCTTTTTTTTTTTTTTTCAAAATTATGCATCATATGTCTGATGCTTCCTTGACGCACTGTACTTCCTTGAACTTAATAAAGCATGTCTCCTTTTTTCCTCCATTGATTATGGTACTTCATTCAGACACTGGCTATGGTTTATATAGGTATTAGCAGCTCAACCTAAAGCTTGTTTGCCTAGTGAAAATGCTGGCACAGCCCTCTCTGTAAGGATCAATAATACATGTGAGGCCAGAGAGGTCAGGGACAATCCTTGCAACAGTCATAATGTTGTCTTTTGACAACATCCTTAAGAAAGGATATTTTGGCTTTGGTCTACCACAGACTTCTTCTTCTTCTTTTTTTTAGAGTCCTAAACTGTTAAAAAAAAAAAAAAAAA
>SJYQ01003689.1:43221-65722 GCA_006410935.1 Redunca redunca | reverse complement strand
AACATATGTGAATATATTTTAATGTTAATATTTTACTTATACATGTAGAAAAGTATAAAATATAAACATACAAGTCAATTTTTATAACATGAGATCTCCTATATAACTATTATTCATTTGGAGTTGAACTTTTTATATGATGTGTCCAGATTATCAACATCAGTTTTTTAATGTGTGGGTATTCACTAAATCTAGCCAGCATGGAGGGATGGTTGATGTGTAATTTGGGGTGCTTTTTATTCCAACCAGACTATCCTTTGGGTCCAAGGGCAATTTGCTGAGTGGTTCAGGTGCTAAATATAGGGGTTTTCAGACATGAAATACAGATGTTTTATGGGTAATGTGTAATTAGGGATGGCAGCAGTCTACCAAGTGTTTGGGAAGGAGGGTTCTGAAACTTTTATCTAAGTGTATTAGAGAAATCATTTATATTCTAGTTACAGAAATTACCAAGTTATGGTGTGATCAGCTCTGCAGTGCAAATCTGAGAAGTAATCCAAATGGATTAGTTTGAGGTATTCCCTTGATTTCTGGGTTAATTGAGGTATCCTTGAACTGAACTGAACTGAAGTAGCTTGATGGACAGGGAGGCCTGGCATGCTGTGATTCATGGGGTCGCAAAGAGTCGGGCACGACTGAGCGACTGAACTGAACTGAACTGAAGTAGCTTCTATACCTATCTGTCCTCTTCCAGGACTGGCTAAGCTTTAAACAGCCCCTAGTATTGGATTTCAGTCCTGTTTACCAGTCCCTGTATTCAAAGTACAGTACTTTTTTTCTGTTGAACTGTATAATAAGGCCTTACTTGTAACTCAAAGAACCAATATACTGATATAAGTGGATATCTTTCTGGAATCTATTCTCATCCATTGGCCCATTTGTCTGTTGTGTCAAATCATGCTGTTTCAAGTATGACTCTAAGTCCTGATACCTGGTTGTGTTTGTCCTATATTATTTTTTTTCTTTGAGCTGGACTTAAAATTAACCTGGATATACTATGTTGTTTGCATTGTTTGTGTTTTAGAATCAGATTATCTATTTTCACAAAATATCTGGCTATTTTTTATTTATTCAGTAGATCAATTTGTGTTGAGAATTATTTTCTGTTAACACTTTAGTTATTATTTAAATGTCCTTTTGGCTTACATAATTTCATATTGAGGAACTCTCTCCATATGGGATTCACTTTTCTTTATATTTATTCAATCTGTAATTTGCAGTGAAAGAGTTAGTTGCTCAGTCCTGTCCAACTCTTTGCAATCCCATGGACTGTAGCCCACCAGGCTCTTCTGTCCATGGATTCTCTAGGCAAGAATACTGGAGTGTTGTGATTTCCTTCTCCAGGGTATATTCCTGACCCAGGCATTGAATCTAGGTCTCCTGGGCAGACTTTTTACCATGTAGAATTTTTAGGGTGATCTTTTTCAATTTTACAAATTTATATTCTTTATCTCTTTCAGTATTGCTTCTGAGAGCTCATTCTGTGAATCATCTTTTAGAACTTCAGTTATCCACATGTTGGACCAATGCACTATAATTATTATTCTTTTTTAAATGTGTCAGTTTATTGATCTGATAATCTGACTTTCTGCTGACATTTCACTGCTTTGTTTTCACTTGTTAAATTTATTTATTAAGTGCTTAATTGTACCTTTTTAACTTATAATTCTACGTTATCTATTTAATTATTTTAAAGGATTTTATTCTCTGATGAAATTTTCTGGTTTGTTTTTTCAGCAACTTGTCCTCAGTTTTGTTGATGATATTAAGATTAATAATTTAAAGGAGCTTGTATCTCTTGCTTATTTTTTCTTTTATGTTTCTTTATATACATATGCCTCTGGACATGCCTAGAAATTTTTACTTGAATCTTGGACATTTTACATAATATTTTAAAATCTTCCCTTCTTGATATTTTACTATATTCTTTGCTAGGCAAACAAATTTGTGGTCACTTATAGTAATATAACTGGGAAATTGGCTAAGACTAGGTTGAACACTTGGTGAAGTGAAGTGAAGTGATGTCGCTCAGTTGTGTCCCACTCTTTGCAACCCCGTGCTCTATAGCCTACTACGCTCCTCCGTCCATGGGATTCTCCAGGCAAGAGTACTGGAGTGGGTTGCCATTTCCTTCTCCAGAGGATCTTTCTTACCCAGGGATCGAACCCAGGTCTCCCGCACTGTAGGCAGATGCTTTACCATCTGAGCCACCAGGTTGAACTCTTGGTAAATATCTGTAAACATTTTGTTCTCTCTAGGTTCTGGGTTGTAATCCTATGGTATTTCTGGTGAATCTTGAAATATGGTTATTTTTTATTTATAAGAATTGACTTGATAAATACCCTGTTCTGCTCATTAGAATATTTATACAACTTTTGTTTAACTTCCTAAACTACATGACTTGCCTTAAAGAGAAAAATGGCAGTGTTTCAGGCTTAGTTCCTCACTTTTTGCTTCTACGTAATTAGTATCTTACCTTTTAAGTCTCCAAATTTTTCTCCCCAATCCTATGAGAACAACAGAAACTCTCCTTAAGTAGCATTCCTGTGAACTAAGAAAACCTGGATTGAAAGCCTCTTGCCCTTTGCTCAGAATATTGTGATTGTTGACTGTAAACTAACATGTCAACATTGCCCTTTCTCAGGGCTGTTGAATCTTCTAGTGCATTAGCTTCAAAATCTCTCTAACTTTAACCAAATAAAAAATAAAAATTGTAATATTCCGTATATTTTGTCTTTCAGGTTGCTTTCTCCAGAAACATTGTCTGAACATTATTTTCATAGGGCTCAAAATACCCTGTCATATTCATGAACAAGAGTAAGAGCAAGATGTTTTTAATTGTTTCACATCAGAAGAAATTAAGAAAAAAAGAAAGTGAAGTCGCTCAGTCGTGTCCGACTCTTTGCAACCCAGTGGTCTGTAGCCTACCAGGCTCCTCAGTCCATGGGATTTTCCAGGCAAGAATACTGGAGTGGGTTGCCATTTCCTTCTCCAGGGAATCTTCCTGACCCAGGGATCGAACCCAAGTCTCCAGCATTGCAGGCAGATGCTTTACCCTCTGAGCCACCAGGTAACCTCTTATTATATTTCAAATTATTCAATATTTAATTTTATACTCAAAATTAATTTAAAGTAGTTTGGGGAGAAGGAGTTAGTTATGTGAAGAGATTGTTTTCTAACCTCTGCATGTGGAGAAGAATTGCATGAGAGTTAAAATGTATGAGTCAGTATTCACTCATTCAATAAGTATTAATGGGCCTTTACATAGTCTAGGCAAATAGTAATGCATCCTGAAACTTAAGGACAAAATCATGTTGTAATTGCAGCATATAACATTACATTAACTATATCATATTATACAAATATATGGTATAGATAAACATCTAAGGAATCATTAACTGGGATAGGTAGGACTGATTTAATGTCCCTTTATATGAATGTGTGCTGTGTTTATATAATAATTACATATTTGTCCTTCAACTGATGATTTTGGTTGCCTTTATTATGGACCATATGTACAACTGTGATAAAATACACAGTGACCGGCTGCCCCTTCTGTTCTGACACTCTGGTGAGCCATTTGAAAAAATTATTATTTTAACCTCTGCTAATAGAGCCCATCTTTGTCTCCAGAAATGCTCCTTCTTACCCTTGTAGGCACTCTGTGTTTTACTTCAAAATCATGCTCCCACTGATTGCTCTAGTCCATCCCAATCTGCTGTTGCCTCTCTCTGTCATTGACATTTATGCCACATTGCTTCCTATTATGCTTTGTGTACCCCTGAAGAATTAATCCTGCCTACCTTTTATACAGTTCTCTTTTTTTTATGCCATTCTATTTCCTCAGATTTACCATTCAGGTAGAATTCCTTAGAGAGTGAAAAGCCCTGTATGAGTGAGTTATGATGAACAGTTTTGCCCTCTCCAATGATCTACTGGAGACTTTATTTTTCTGTCCTTTAGTGTAACTTGCTTGAATAGAAAATAAAACCCTTACTCAGAATATGTGAAAGAGAAACATTGAGTCACAAACTGATACAAATAAAATAAATATTTCCAAGTAAATAAATTAGATATGTTTTTGTAATCTATAAAATATTCAAAACTCTGATCACAACCTTGACATCGCCAAAGGAATGTCAAATTAATTATCTTTGATTTTTGTACAGTTCCTCCTGTGTTCAGTGAACATCCACAAAACATTTTTTCTATCTAACAGCTATCTACCTCATGCCATCTAATTACTCAAATTCTCATTTGGATTATTTAAATTAGTATGCATGAGAAATCATATTCATTCACACACTATTCTGAAAAAAAGTGATGCTCACCTGAATTTGTCCAGATTTACCTAGCTTTGGGGACTATTTGGAATAAATATAGAGAAGAAAGGAATAAGACATATTTGGGGCACTGAAAGAAGGGCAAGAAATACAGTCTTTAAACATATGGTCTCTATCTGTCAGTTGTTGTGTATAGTGTTCTATACCCACTATACACAACAACTGACAGATAGAGACCATTATGTTCTGCCAACGCTGGCCCCTGCTTAAATGTATATTTCAGACACTAATCACTCAATTTTTTTCTTAATGCCTTTTGACCCTGTTTTTGTTTTAGACTTTTTTCCTCCTGTATTCCCTTTGCCATATTCAGTGTTCTTCAATAAGATAGGAACATATGATAGTTCCATATTTAATTATTTGAGGATATTATTGAATACTAGTGTTTTTCATAGTGCTGCATTATTTTATTTTCCTACCTTATGTACACCCTGGAGAAGGGAAGTGCTACCCACTCTAGTATTCTGGCCTGAGGAATTCCATGGACTGTATAGTCCATGAGGTTGCAAAGAGTTATACAGGAATGAGTGACTTTCACTTTCACCCAAAATACAATGTTTCCAATTTGTTCACATTCCCATTTATGTGTATATAGCCAAAATATTTGAAATCAGGATCTAAAAGAGATTAACAGTTTTTGATCAAGAGATGATTGGATACTTGGGTCTAATACTTGGGTCACCTGCATCATAGGTGGATTCTTTACCCTCCGAGCGACCAGGAAGCCTAATGGAATAATATTAAGCCTTTAAAAAGAAGGAAATTTTGCCATTTTTCAGTAACATGGATGAATCTTGATGACATTTTGCTAAATGAAATAAACCAGTAAAAGAAGGACAAATACTATATGATTTCAATTACATGAGATATTTAAAATAGTAAATATAATAAAGTAGACAATACAGTAGTTGTTGCCAGGGAGTGGGAAGGGGGTATGTGGGGTTTGATTATTCAATAAGTGTAAAATTTCAGTTATGCTAGATGGATAAAGTTCTAGAAATCTGCTGTACAACATGGTTCCTATAGTTCAGTTCAGTTCAGTTGCTCAGTCATGTCTGACTCTTTGTGACCTCATGAACCATAGCACACCAGGCTTCCTTATCCATCACCAACTCCTGCAGTCCACCTAAACCCATGTCCATCGAGTCAGTGATGCCATCCAACCATCTCATCCTCTGTTGTCGCCTTCTCCGCCTGCCCTCAATCTTTGCCAACATCAGGGTCTTTTCCAATGATTCAGCTCTTCACATCAGGTGGCCAAAGTACTGGAGTTTCAGCTTTAACATCAGTCCTTCCAATGAACACGCAGGACTAATCTCATTTAGGGTAGACTGGTTGGGCTCTTTGCTGTCCAAGAGACTCTCAAGAGTCTTTTCCGACACCACAGTAAAGAAGCATCAATTCTTCTGCACTCAGCTTTCTTTATAGTCCAACTCTCACATCCATACATGACCACTGGAAAAACCATAGCCAACTGGACATGGAAAAACAGACTGGTTCAAAAAGGGAAAAGGAGTACGTCATGTGTGTATATTGTCACCCTGCTTATTTAACTTCTATGCAGAGTACATCATGAGAAATGCTGGGCTGGAAGAAGCACAAGCTGGAATCAAGATTGCTGGGAGAAATATCAATAACCTCAGATATACAGATGACACCACCCTTATGGCAGAAAGTGAAGAGGAACTAAAAAGCCTCTTGATGAAAGTGAAAGAGGAGAGTGAAAAAGTTGGCTTAAAGCTCAACATTCAGAAAACGAAGATCATGGCATCTGGTCCCATCGGTTCATGGCAAATAGATGGGGAAACGGTAGAAACAGTGTGAGACTTTATTTTTCTGGGCTCCAAAATCACTCTAGATGGTGATTGCAGCCATGAAATTAAAAGATGCTTACTACTTGGAAGGAAAGTTATGACCAACCTAGATAGTATATTAAAAAGCAGAGATATTACTTTTCCAAAAAAGGTCCATCTAGTCAAGGCTATGGTTTTTCCTGTGGTCATGTATGAATGTGAGAGTTGGGCTGTGAAGAAAGCTGATCACCAAAGAATTGATGCTTTGGCATTCTGTGATTCATGGGGTCACAAAGATTCAGACATGACTGAGCGACTGAACTGAACTGAACTGACTAGATGGACCTTTGTTGACAAAGTAATGTCTTTGCTTTTTAATATGCTGTCTAATTCAGAAATAACTTTCCTTCCAAGGAGTAAGTGTCTTTTAATTTCAATGCTGCAATCTCCAGCTGCAGTGATTTTGGAACCCCCCAAAATAAAGTCAGCCAGTTTCCACTTTTCCCCATCTATTTGCATGAAGTGATGGGACCGGATGCCATGATCTTAGTTTTCTGAATGTTGAGTTTAAGTCAATTTTTTCACTCTCCTCTTTCACTTTCATCAAGAGTCTCTTTAATTCTTCACTTTCTGCCATAAGGGTGGTGTCATCTGATCTGTATATTTGAGGTTATTGATATTTCTTTCGGTAATCTTGATTCTAGCTTGTGCTTCTTCCACCCCAGCGTTTCTCATAATGTACTCTGCATAGAAGTTAAATAAGCAGAGTGACAATATATAGCCTTGACGTACTCTTTTTCCTATTTGGAACCAGTCTGTTGTTCCATGTTAGTTCTGACATTTCCTCACCTGCCTACAGGTTTCTCAAGAGGCAGGTAAGGTGGTCTGGTATTCTGATCTCTTTCAGAATTTTCCACAGTTTATTGTGATCCACACAGTCAAAGGCTTTGGCATAGTCAATCAAGCAGAAATAGATGTTTCTCTGGAACTCTCTTCCTTTTCCATTATCCAGTGGATGTTGGCAATTTGATCTCTGGTTCTTCTGCCTTTTCTAAATTCAGCTTGAACATCTGGAAGTTCGTGTTTCACATATTGCTGAAGCCTGGCTTGGAGAATTTTGAGCATTACTTTACTAGCTTGTGAGATGAGTGCAATTGTGCGGTAGTTTGAGCATTCTTTGGCATTGCCTTTCTTTGGGATTGGAATGAAAATTGACCTTTTCCAGTCCTGTGGCCACTGCTGAGTTTTCCAAAGTTGCTGGCATATTGAGTGCAGCACTTTGACAGCATCATCTTTCAGGCTTTGAAACAGCTCAACTGGAATTCCATCACCTCCACTAGCTTTGTTCATAGTAATGCTTCTTAAGGCCCACTTGACTTCAATTCCAGGATGTCTGGTTCTAGGTGAATGATCACAGCATCGTGATTATCTGAGTGATGAAGATCTTTTTTGCACTGTTCTTCTGTGTATTCTTGCCACCTCTTCTTAATATCTTCTGCTTCTTTTAGGTCCCTACCATTTCTGTCCTTTATCAAGTCCATCTTTGCATGAAATGTTCCCTTGGTGTCTGTAATTTTCTTGAAGAGATCTCTAGTCTTTCCCATTCTGTTCTTTTCCTCTATTTCTTTGCACTGATCACTGAAGAAGGCTTTCTTATCTCTCCTTTCTATTCTTTTGAACATTACATTCAAATGGAAATATCTTTCCTTTTCTCCTTTGCTTTTCACTTCCCTTCTTTTCACAGCTATTTATAAGGCCTCCTCAGATAGCCATTTTGCCTTTTTGCATTTCTTTTTCTTGGGGATGGTCTTTATTCCTGTCTCCTGTACAATGTCATGAACCTCATTCCATAGTTCATCAAGCACTCTATCAGATCTAGTCCCTTAAGTCTATTTCTCACTTCCACTGTATAGTCATAACGGATTTGATTTAGGTCATACCTGAATGGTCCAGTGGTTTTATGCACTATCTTCAATTTCAGTCTGAATTTGGCAATAAGGAGTTAATGATCTGAGCCACAGTCAGCTCCTGGTCTTATTTTTGCTGACTGCATAGAGCTTCTCCATCTTTGGCTGCAAAGAATATAATCAATAAGATTTCGGTGTTGACCATCGGTGATGTCCATTGTAGAGTCTTTTCTTGTGTTGTTGGAAGAGGGTGTTTGCTATGACCAGCGCGTTCTCTTGGCAGAACTCTATTAGCCCCTGCCCTGCTTCATTCTATACTCAAGGCTAAATTTGCCTGTTACTCCAGGTGTTTTTTGACTTCCTACTTTGCATTCCAGTCCCCTATAATGAAAAGGACATCTTTTGGGGAGGTGTTAGTTCTAGAAGGTCTTGTAGGTCTTCATAGAACCATTCAACTTCAGCTTTTTCAGCGTTAGTGTTCGAGGCATAGTCTTGGATTACGTCTTATTGAATGGTTTGCCTTGGAAACCAACAGGGATCATTTTGTCGTTTTATGAGATTGCATCCAAATACTGCATTTCGGACTCTTTTGTTGAGCATGATGGCTACTCCATTTCTTCTAAGGAATTCCTGCCCACAGTGTAGATATAATGGTCATCTGAGTTAAATTCACCCATTCCAGTCCATCTTAGCTTGCTGATTCCTAGAATGTTAATGTTCAGTCTTGGCATCTCCTGTTTGACCACTTCCAATTTGCCTTGATTCATGGACCTGACATTCCAGGTTCCTATACAATATTGCTCTTTACAGTATCGGACCTTGCTTCTATCACCAGACCCATCCACAACTGGGTGTTGTTTTTGCTTTGGCTGCATCCCTTCATTCTTTCTGGAGTTATTTTTCCACTGATCACCAGTAGCATCTTGGGCACCTACCCACCTGGGAAGTTCATCTTTCAGTGTCCTATCTTTTTGCCTTTTCATGCTGTTCATGGGTTTCTCAAGGTAAGAATTCTGAAGTGGTTTGCCATTCCCATTTCCAATGGACTGCATTCTTTCAGACCTCTTCACCATGACTCGTCTATCTTGGGTGGCCCCACATGGCATGGCTTAGTTTCACTGAGTTAGACAAGGCTGTGGTCCATGTGATCAGATTGGCTAGTTGTCTGTGACTGTGGTTTCTGTCTCTCTGACCTCTGATTCTCTCTCTCAGTGTCTACTGTCTTACTTGGGTTTCTCTTAGTACCTTGGATGTGGGGTCTCTCTTCATGGCTGCTCCTTACCTTGGACATGGGGTAGGTCCTCTCAGCTGCACTTCTGCTCTGTCTGTCACAGCTGCCATGCTTCTGCACCGTTCTTTGCAGCCGCCGCCCTTCTGTGACCCATGGGGTCGCAAAGAGTCATAAATTACTGACTGACTTCATTTTCACTTTATTTAGGAAATATAGATAAATACTTAAAAGCTGTGCTTCCAAAATGACTTTCTTAGATGCTCCTCTAAAATGTATTTGGAAATATAAGCATTTTAGGAATTCAGCATAAATTATCTCATTTTGAAAACAAATAATATGCTTTAATTTATTCTGTGTTTACTGGTGAATAATTTTTTTCTTAATTTTCTGTAATTCATTATTTCTCAAACTTATTTGATCACAATAAAATTAGTTTTGTTATTTGATTCTTCTTTTTTTAATATAAATTTATTTATTTTAATTGGAGGCTAATTACTTTACAATATTGTATTGGTTTTGCCATACATCGACATGAATCCACCATGGGTGTACACGTGTTCCCCATCCTGAACCCTCCTCCCAACTTGCTCCCCATACCATCCCTCCGGGTCATCCCAGTGCACCAGCCCCGAGCATCCTGTATCATGCATCAAACCTGGACTGGTGATTCATTTCACATATGATATTATATATGTTTCCATGCCTTTTTCCCAAATCATCCCACCCTTTCCCTCTCCCTCAGAGTCCAAAAGACTGTTCTATACATCTGTGTCTGTTTTGCTGTACATGACTCTTCTTAACATCATTGAATTCTTTCTCAGATTTTGTTTTCTTCTAACATAACACTTATTAACAGATCAAGCAGCTAGGGTTCCCTCAAACACTTGAAAGTACTTACTGCACAAAAATAGGTTAAAACAGCATCCATTACCTTGCCTCTCTAGTTTATCTTTTATATTACTTTCAGAACTAGCTTTCTAAAACATATAGTTTTCTGAGTAAATTCAAAATACACCCTTTTATTTGTACACTCAAGTTTAAATTATACTCATATTTTATAAATATTCATGTATGCTATGATAATGAGTGTTATGGTCTATATTAAATATATTTTATCATGTATACATCATGTATACATTTCAGTCATACTCAGCCATTCCTCCAAAGCAGTTTAATAGCAGTATCTTGACCCCTTAAACTATGTTATTTTAACCTCTGTGTATTCCATCAGTCAAAACTATATGCCTCTGTTCTAGTTGCACAATATTAAAGTTGACTTTTACTTAAATGTAACTTCCCCTCCAAGCCTTGTAATGACTTGAAATGTATTCGGATCTTTTGTCCATATCCCCAGAGCTCATGAGTTATATCTCAATTATAGAATGTATTTAAATCCAAAATATTATATAATCTGTTTATAGCATTTGTGTCTCCCTCATTTAGTGTATTGTTTTGATCATATGATGTACGTACTGTTTGACAAATAATGAGAGCCCGTATTTTCATTGATATTTTCCCTCTGATATTCACAGTGCTCACTGTATGAAACATGCTTTGGATACTTTGTTTCTCCTTCATGTGTGATTAGTACACTTAAAGTATTCAAGTCAGAAATACTTAAAAAAATATTGTATAATGCCTGAAACAGCTGGGCAAACAGGAGACATAATAAACACCTCTTACATGGAGAGCATTTCTAGTTCTTATTTTTAGATATCATTGTATTTGTCTAAACATTTCCACAAAAATACTTAGAACATTTTTAGAGAGGCAATAGTAATAGACAGGACTACACAGGGAGTCTAGTTTCTTCAATAGGATTTGCATAATTAAACTTGATAGAACAGCAAGGGAGGCAATACATTTTACTTGAAGTGAAGACTTGTGCTCTTGTAGATTTCTGATTTGTAAAGCTCCTACTTGTTGACATACAGAAAATAGAATTTTTTTTTCTTTATTTTATTTTCTGACTTACTCTTTTCTATGATGACCTGATGATTCTTTTTTCCTTCTAGTTCAAAGTATGGAAGTATTTGTCTTTTATGTCAGTGTGAATGTAGAGAGCATACTTTCCTCTGTCTTTTTTATACTTCCATCTTTCTGTGTTATTTTCTATCAGAAAGTCACAGGCATCTACTTGGAAAAATTACTAGTAACTATGGAAATGGGAGAGGGGACAGAAAAGTGTACATTGAGTCTTGGAGGCTTTATTCCAGAAATTTTACATGTCATTTACATTCATAATCAGCTATTAGAGTGAAATGCAGTTTTACTTTGTGACTAGAAGGAGAAATGGGAATGCTATAGATCAGCATTAAGGACTAATATAAGAAATTAGTTGAATCTATTAATAGCCTACAATTTATCTTTACTTTTAAATGAGAACACTAAGTAAAATTCTAAGAAAAATATTGATATGAAGAAATAAAATGTTATTAAAAATGCACAGCTGCAGGGACTTCCCTGGTGGCACAGTGGATAGGAACTCCCCTGCCAATGCAGGGGACACAGGTTCAATCCCTGGTCCAGGAAGATCCTACATCCTACGGAGCAACTAAAACTCTGCACCACAACTACTGAGCCTGTGCTCTGGAGCCTGAGAGCCACAACTGCTGAGCTTCTGTGCCTCAGCTACTGAAGCTCATCCTAGAGCCTCATGTCACAGTTACTGAGCTCAGGTGCTACAGCTAATGAATCTCAAGTGCCTAGAGCCTGTGTCCAAAACAAGAGAGACCACTGCAATGAGAAGCCTGCACATCACAAAGAAAAGTAGTCCCATTCACCACAACTAGAGAAATCCCAGATGTAGCAATGAAGACCCAGTGCAACCAATAATAATAATAATAATAATAATAAAATAGAGAGCTATAATTCAACTTACCACAAAATGTAACTCATTACATCCTATGTGGTATCTGCTGATGCTCACAGTAATGTGGTTTCAGGTGCCAGAAAGTTATGTGCATAAACCACATTATGTAAGAGCTGAGAAAGCATTTCAGGATGGATTATCTGTCTTTTATGTTGAGGCTGGTATTGGTCAGGAATAATACCTGTTGATATGATTATTCTGTATTCTTCATGAAGTACTCTCACTGACAGATATGGACACTAGAAATGTAACTGATTTTTGCTGTTTGTTGGCAAAGGTGGAGTTGAATTTCTCATTTTTTAAGGAATAACCTAGTTACAATTAATCTACACTGAGTATTGTAGGCAGAATTTGAGAGGTGAGTTGAAGTATATTTATGTCTTCCTTGTGCTCACATAATTCAGGAAGAGTTTATAAAGAACATACTGCTTCTCTGGCCTCTTTTTTCTGAGACTTAATTCTCCAGTTTCCAGCAGTTGTGGATATGGTTTCCTGGACCTTGTCTTCTGTTCGTTAAAACAGAAAATGTGTTTATTCAAATTTTAGTCATCTGTGTGTTATAGTATGCTCATTTGACCATAGGGGCAAAGGCCTAAAAATAAGATATTCATCTAATGCTCTCTTAAAGTGTTGACTTTTTTGTACTATTTGCCTTCTTTTCTAAACTCTCTAGTTATATATATATATATATATANNTTCTTAAATATAAACTTTTAGAATTGCTCTCAAAAAATATTTTTCAATAGTAATGGCAGTGCATGTATTTGAGTCTTCTGACACATTTAGAGAGCGTTAGAGAAACCAAGGGGGAATTTCATGCAAAGATGGGCACAATAAAAGACAGAAGCAGTATGAACCTAACAGAAGCAGAAGATGTTAAGAAGAGGTGACAATAAATACACAGAAGAACTATCCAAAAAATATCTTAATGACCCAGATAACCACAAAGGTGTGATCACTCACCCAGGCCAGACATCTGGAATATGAAGTCAAGTGGGCCTTAGGAATCATCTCTACAAACAAAGCAAGTGGAAGTGATGGAATTCCAGCTGAGCTATTTTAAATCCTGAAAGATGATACTGGTAAAGTACTGCACTCAATATGCCAGGAAATTTGAAAACTCAGCAGTGGCCAGAAACTGGAAAAAAAGGTCAGTTTTCATTCCAATCCCAAAGAAAGCCAATGCCAAAGAATGTTTAAACTACCACACAGTTGCACTCATCTCACATGCTAGCAAAGTAATGCTCAAAATTCTCCAAGCTAGGCTTCAACAGTACATGAATTGAGACTTCCAGATGTTCAGACTGGATTTAGAAAAGGCAGAGGAACCAGAGATCAAATTGCCAACATCTGTTGGATCATAGAAAAAGCAAGAGGATTCCAGAAAAACATCTACCTTTGCTTTATTGACTATGCTATAGCCTGTGACTATGTGGATCACAACAAAATGTGAAAAATTCTGAAAGAGATGGGACTACCAGACCACCTGACCTGTCTCCTGAGAAATCTGTATGCAGGTCAAGAAGCAACAGTTAGAACCAGACATGGAACAACAGACTGGTTCCAAGTTGGGTAAGGAGTATGTCAAGGCTGTATATTGTCACCCTGCTTATTTAACTTACATGCAGGGTATATCATGCAAAATGTTGGGCTGGATGAAGCAAAAGATGGAATGAAGATTGCAGGGAGAAATATCAATAACCTCAGATATGCAGATGAAAATACACTTATGGCAGAAAGCTAAGAAGAACTAAAAAGTCTCTTGATGAAAGTGAAAGAGAAGAGTTGGCTTAAACAGCATTCAAAAAACAAAGATCATGGCATCCATTCCTGTCACTTCATGGCAAATAGATGGACAAATAATGGAATCAGTGACAGATTTTATTTTCTTGGGCCCCAAAATTACTGCAGATGGTGACTGCAGCCATGAAATTATAAGATGCTCACTCCTTGGAAAAAAAGCATGATCAACCTAGATAGCGTATTAAAAAGCAAAAACATTACTTTGCCAAAAAATGTCCATCTAGTCAAAGCTATGTTTTTTTTTTTTTTTTTCTTTCAGTAGTCATGTATGGATGTGAAATTTGGACCATAGTAAAAGCTGAGCAGTGAAGGATTAATGCTTTTGAACTGTGGTGTTGGAGAAGAAATCTTGAGTGTCCCTTGGTCTGCAAGATGATCAAATCAGTCAGTCCTAAGGTACTCAGACCTGAATATTCATTGAAGCTCCAATTTTGGCCACCTGATGTGAAGAACTGATTCACTGGAAAAGACCTGGATTCTTTGAAAGATTGAAGGCAGAAGGAGAAGAGCACGGCAGAGGATGAGATGGTTGGATAGCATCGCTGACTCAATGGACATGAGTCTGACCAAGCTCCAGGTGTTGTTGATGGACAGGGAAGCCTGGTGGGCTGCTGTCCATTTGGCCCTTAAGATTTGGATATAACTGAGCAACTGAACTGACTGACACATTCTGCAAAAATACACACTTTAATAACAGAAGCCAAAAGTTAGAGAGTGTCCTGTTGTGGAGAGTAGGGGTCACAGAGTGAAAGGAGTGTTCCCTGAGAAGAGTGGCATGGCCTATCGTGTCAGAGACTGAACAGCCAGAATGGTATTATATCCATACACTGGGGTAGTCCAATAGTGATGTCAAAGCGCAATTAAGAAGTGAAGCATGTCCTTATTGCAGGATTGCTTGGCATGGCATATTTTAACTCAAACAAGGTGAGAGAGCTTTCAGTTGCAAGAAGTGGAAATGATACAGTGTCAAAGCAGAGAGAGGAAGATGTCCTACTGGAGGAGGATGTAGTAGCAGAGATGGGAGATCAGCCTCATGAGGATGGGATGAGATGATGAAATAATATATGTGTTAAGGATATTTGGAGCCAGAGTTCTCTCTTTCTCCAAAAGTGAATATTGAGACAATAGGCTGCCAAGTACTTTCAAGTAATTCAGGAATAAGTTATTTGAATTTATTGTATCTTTGCATTTATAAATATTAAAAACATTTAAAGTATATATTTAATAGTAATAAAAAAGATCTTATTGGATTATTCCAGTTTCAGATCTAAAATGTAAACGACTTAGAAGGTATCACTCTGATTGTAAAAATAAGGGGAAAAAAATTTAAACTGAAAGTCAGTGACATTTTACGGAACTATCAGAGAACTGAATATGCAGAGCAAGCCACCACACAAATCCTGAGATACAGAAAAATCCAGAATGTCACTGCATATGTGTACTATTTAGAACAGAATCCACCAGAACTGAGTTGATGACGCCATCCCGCAATCTCAGCCTCCGTCGTTCCCCTTCTTCTCCTGCCCTCAATCTTTCCCAGCATCAGGGTCTTTTCAAATGAGTCAGCTCTTCGCATCAGGTGGCCAAAGTATTGGAGTTTCAGCTTCAACATCAGTCTTTCCAGTGAACACTCAGGACTGATCTCCTTTAGGATGGACTGGTTTTTTGCAGTTGAAGGAACTCTCAAGAGTCTTCTCCAACACCACAGTTCAAAAGCATCAATTCTTCGATGCTCAGCTTTCTTTGTAGTCCAACTCTCATATCCATGCATGACTACTGGAAAAACCATAGTCTTGACTAGATGGACCTTTGTTGGCAAAGTAATGTCTCTGCTTTTAAATAAAAGGCAAATGTCTTTGGAAAAATACCAATTCTAAAACTGGGTAGTACATGAACAAGATAAACCTAGAATATCCTGTAGTGCCAGAGAGTCAGGCAGTGCTCACAAAAAGAAAAGAAAAATCACTATTATAGATGTATGTCAAAGAAGTACAGAAGCAACTAAAAGGACTCCCAATGGCCAAAGGTGGAACAATTTAGCAGGGAAATTCAGTAGTATTATATTATACTTAAATGTATAAAATAAATGCCTATGTGTCCATATTGATATAAGCAGATGATTACTAAATAGTGGAAGAGACTATCTCTTATACAGAATAACTCCAGATAATTTAGGTGTTTTGTCCTCAAGGAGATAAAGTATAATTTCCTACTCCTTAAATGGGGCTGTACCTAGTATCTTCATTCAAAGGCTACAATATGGAGAGGGTGTGATGATGAATGATTACCATTACAGTTGAGAAACTGGAAAAACACTGCCTCAGTCAGATGATAAGGGTCAACATCAACAGTGTTAAATACTCTTGACAGATATGATAAAAATGTTATATATCCATTTTTTCTTCCTGCGAATCAAAAACCTTAGTCTAACTATGACTAAGCTATCAGACAAATTCCAATAGAACTGTATTCTACAAAATATCTGATCTGTATACCTCAAAATTTTCGAGGTAATCAAGAACAATGAAAGTCTGAGAAACTTAGTTTCTAAGAGATGCTTGCGGAGATAGGACTACTAAATGCAATTGGGTATTCTGGATCAGAGTCGCGAACAGGTATTTTTAAAAGTTAGTTAAATTTATTTTAAATTTGATTTTAAATTGTGTCAGTGTATTAACATTTGCTCCTTGATTGGAACAGAACACATTTGTTGATAGTAGGAGAAAGGTGAAAGATGTTGCTAGTAGGGATAACTGTGTGTTGAGTATTATAGGTGTTCTGTACATTATCTTCAGAATGTTTCTATTAACCTAATTCTATNATTAGACATGATAAGGTGGAATTAGATAGTGAAACATAAAATATTTTTAAAATTTATGAGATTAATTTGCATAACTATACATCTATATTTTTAAATAAGCAAGGTTGATTGGATAATTCTTTAGAAAAATATAATTCAAAAATGTTGACCTCAGTACAGTAAGAAAATTTGATCAGACTCATCATTATTAATTGAGTGAACCTAAATCATATACTTTTAAAAGTTCAGTTCATTCAGTTCAGTTCAGTTGCTCAGTTGTGTCCGACTCTTTGGGCCCCGTGAATTGCAGCACGCCAGGCTTCCCTGTCCATCACCAACTCCCAAAGTTTACTCAAACTCATGTGCATCGAGTCAGTGATGCCATCCAGCCATCTCATCCTCTGTTGTCCCCTTCTCCTCCTGCCCCCAATCCCTCCCAGCATCAGAGACTTTTCCAATGAGACAACTCTTTGCATGAGGTGGCCAAAGTACCGGAGTTTCAGCTTTAGCATCATTCCTTCCAAAGAACAACCAGGACTGATCTTTTAAAAGTAATGCCATTCAAAGTCCAAAACATCACCTATGAAGTATTCTTGCCTTGAATAAACCTGAACTTTTATCATGCCTCTAATCTTAACTCTCAGTTTACAAAGAATATAGGAAAAGTTAATGGAAAACATTAAAAGATATACTGAAGTGATACAATTTCATTAAATATTGGCTGCTTTAAGAAATCCACAATCATTATTTACTTAAAATTGTTAATGTCAAATCTGAGTTATATATTTTGGAAAGAGTAACTTGATTAAGTTCCTCATGGACTCTCCTTTCCTCATAGGACACCACTTTGATGTGGAGGGTCTCTGAATTTTACTTATAACAAACTTGGATTTCACTTTATAAAACTACCAAAAACTCTTGAATGCACATGATATTTTCCCTTACCAAGCATACTAATAACAAAACTAAAAAGGAAAACAGTATTCTTTTCTTCTTTCACTTTGTGTGCTATTTCCCAGTTTAAAAAAAAAAAGAAAAGAAATGAAGGGAAATCAGCTACCACAACACAACAGAAAAGTCTTTGTTAGCCAAGAGTGGTTAAGAAGGATTCCTTGCTCCAGGTGGGCAAACTACAGCCTATGAAATAATGTTGGAAAGCGATTTTTTTTTTTTTTGGTATGGCTTGAAACATAAGAATGTTATTACATGTTTAAGCCCTCTGAGTGAACTCCAGGAGTTGGTGATGGACAGGGAGGCCTGGTGTGCTGCGATTCATGGGGTCGCAAAGAGTCAGACACAACTGAGCGACTGAATTGAACTGAACTGAACTGAATGGCTATACAAAAACCCAAAATAGAATATTTTGTCACATGAAAATTTATAAAATTTGGTTTCATTACTTGTACTTGTAACAAAGACCGCAACTTTGAAAATATTTCCTGTCTAGCTTGTTAAATAAATTTTATTGACCCCAGCTCTATCAAATAATCAGGTACCACTTGCTATTTATCACAGCCGTCTGCAGAGCATTCTCCCACGCAGGGATCATTAGCTCTGTCCATGGCTAGTAGTTATAATTTACTTTACCTTAAAAGAGTATGGTGCGGAGAAAAGTTTCTCTACTTTCAATATACATACCATAAAAATGATACTACTACCGGGAAATATAATAGTATAAACATCATAACATAGGAGAAGTCAGTGATGCCATTTAACAATATGCTTGAAAAGTGAAAGTGAAGTCGTGTCCGACTCTCTACGACCCCATGGACTGTAGCCCACCAGGCTCCTCCGTGCATGGGATTTTCCAGGCACGAATACCAGAGTGGGTTGCCATTTCCTTCTCCAGGGTATCTTCCTGACCCAGGGATTGAAGCCGTGTCTCCCAGATTGTAGGCAGACGCTTTACTGCCTGAGCTACCAGGGAAGCCCAACCATATATTTAAGAATCACCAAATGAAATAATCACTTTGGAAGACTAATGTCAATATTTATTAAACTTACACAAACTCCGTGCACACATAAGAGATTGAACCCAATCTCTTTTGTCTCCTGCATTGGCACTAGTGCCAGCCGGGAAGCCCTTGTACAAACTCAGTTCAGTTCAGTAGCTCAGTCTGAATCTTTGCGACCCCATGGACTGCAGCACGACAGGCTTCTCTCTCCCTCACCAACTCCCAGAACCTGCTCAAACTCACGTCCATTGAGTTAGTAATGCCATCCAACCATCTCATCCTCTATCGTCCAGTTCTCCTCCTGCCTCCAATCTTTCCCAGCATCAGGGTCTTTTCCAATGAGTCAGTTCTTCATATCAGGTGGCCAAGTATTGGAGTTTCAGCTTCAGCATCGGTCCTTCCAATGAATATTCAGTACTGATTTCCTTTAGGATGTGCTGGTTGGATCTCCTGGCAGTCCAAGTGACTCTCAAGAATCTTCTTCAACACCACAGTCAAAAGCATTGATTCTTCAGCACTCAGTGTTCTTTATGGTCCAACACTCATAGCCATACTTAACTACTGGAAAAACCATAGCTTTGACCAGACGAACTTTTGTTGGTAATGTCTCTGCTTTCTAATATGCTGTCTAGGCTGGTCATAACTTTCCTTCCAAGGAGCAAGCATCTTTTAATTTCATGGCTGCAGTCACAATTTGCAGTGATTTAGGAGCACAAGAAAATAAAGTCTGTCACTATTTCCATTGTTCCCCATCTATTTGCCATGAAATGATGGGACTGGATGCCTTGATCTTAGTTTTCTGAATGAGAATTTAAGCCAGCTTTTTCACTCTCCCCTTTCACTTTCATCAAGAGGCTCTTTAGTTCCTCTTTGCTTCCTGCCATAAGGGTGGTATCATCTGCTTATCTGAGATTATTGATATTTCTCCTTGCAATCTTGATTCCAGCTTGTAATTCATCCAGTCTGGCTTTTCACATGATGTAATCTACATATAAATTAAATAAGCAAGGTTGCAATATACATATAAGCTAATAATAATTCCACTCCTAGATTCTTGCCCAAGATTAATAAATTCATACTTTTACTGAAAGACATACACAGGAAAGTTATAAGGGCCAAATACTGTAATAACTGAAATGTCTACATCAATAGACTGTATGAATAAATTATTTTATAGTAATGCAATTAATACAATATGTAAATAATATGGAATTAATGAACTGCTGGCATGTGTAATACCATAATTTATGAAAACATCCAGACAAAATATATATCTATATGATGACATTGGGCTTCCCAGGTGACGCTAGTGGTAAAGAGCCCGCTTGCCAATGCAGGAGACATAAAAGACTTAGGTTTGATCCCTAGGTCAGAAAGATCCCATGGAGGAGTGCATGACAACTCACTTCAGATTCTTGCCTGGAGAATCCCATGGACAGAGGAGCTTGGAGGACTACTGTCCATATGGTCGCAAAGAGTCCGACATGACTAAGAAACTTAGCACACATTAATGATGATCTATTTGATGTTTAGAACAAACCAACTATTCTATGGTTCTGGGAGTCCAAATAGTAGTTATCTATAGGACAGTGTGACTAGGATCAGAAATGTTTGGAAAGGATGGAAATGTTCTATAGGTTGATATGATCAGTGGTTTCAATGACACATATCAGTGGTTTCAGTGACCATATCTCTACCCCTATTTCTATCTCTTCATAAAATTTCATGTTCATAACCATACATGTATGTGCAAATAGTCATTGGAATATATATACCTATTTTCATGTATTTTACTGATGGTATGTTGTCCCTTGATTTAAAAGTAAAATCAAATAGCACAGTACAACTGGGAAGACTTTGGTAGTTAAGCTGTTTAAAAAGCTTCTTAGGATAAAAAACTAAGGAAAACTTAAACAAAAGATCATTCTTAGATATTTGGTTTCAAACTCCTGGAAGAACACATTTCAGCCTTAAAAATTTTGCTTTATATACTTTTACAGATGCATATTATGCAGAGAGTAATGTTAATCATCAGGTAAATCTGAGCACCTGTACTTCAAAAAGTGGATAAAAAAGTGAAATGTGTATAGGCCTTTTGTCTTATGGAGTCACTTTGCAACACTTTCCTGTGTCCAAGCAAATTCAGGCATTCCTTTGGATGCCATTTTACTGACATATGCTGACATTTGAAATGTAATGTTTCCCATTAAGAGAGGGTAATACAAAATCTGTGCTTGGTTTTCTGGAATTCCCCATGATCTAATCTAGTTTAATGTGTAGACTCAGAGTAGTCAAAATACATGTTTTACATAGTTTAGGAAAGCTTCTTACACAAATCCACTATGAAATTTTGAGCAGAGTCCCCTTAAAGACAATGAAATGGTCTGGAGCCCGAGTTTATTAGTGACATCAACTAAGTGAACTCTAAGAAATCTGTAGAGTACATAACCATTCCTTTTGAATTGCCTTTGTGAATTAAAAATAAAAGAATAAAAATAAAACTGTCAGAAATAATTGTCAACTTGACAGGCTTACAGAACTATCCTGTTGTCAAAGCAAATACTTTGCATAAAATATCAAGAATGAAACATCTTAGGGGATATTATTGTGAAATTATTTTAGTATTTTATATTTATGGACTTTTTTTTATTAAGAAATTCAATCTTTTTCCTTATAGGAGTTCACAGCGAGCAAAGTCCCATAGCAATCTCCTTTCTTTTTTCCCTTTATTTTAAAATCTAGTTTTCCAGCTAAAAGCAGAGCTGTTTCTGGAGGTATGCATTAAATCATGCTACTTTCTCTGCCCCATTATTTTATACACTTGAGGATGGAACTGGAAATGCCATCAAATAGAAATTTATATGGAAGCATTAAATAACTTCAAACTCAATGTGTTTCTTCAAGGATGAACTAAGTGTTCATATACAGGTTGTACTCAGCAGTCAAGCAGAAGCACACTGCAGATCTTTAAAACATAGGAACGGACTGAGACTTTCTACAGTTTTCAGTATTTCAAGGTTTTAGTGATGACAAAACATTTCTAATAACTATGGCCATGGCTTTCTTTTTTTTCCTGGAAGTTTCATTGATCAAAATTATCTTGGTAGTTTAAAACTGAGCAAAAGATTATCGATAACAGCCGGTAGAGTTAAATGAAAAAACAAGACAAAGAGACCCTCTGTGAGTACAAAAATGCAGTATTATGCAATATTAAATTGACTGCAGATAGCTACTAACATATGTACAAAATTAAAATTAATAGACTGACGCTCCAAACTGAGAAATGTTCATTTAATTCTGCTAATGATTCCCTAGTGTACAGTTTCAGTGCATGACGAGATGTATTTTCATATTCTGTATTTTGCTACTAACTGGCTTTCTTGCCTAATTTAGTTTTTACAAGGAATAAATATGCTTGAAAGAGAAAATTTTAGAGGAAAATGAACCTTTGTGCAGAATCACTCTGAAAGATACCATTACAAACTTGAACCCTCTTTCAGGATGATCTGCATATTCACTCAGTTGTATGTGAAATGGAATCATCTACTGATACATATTCAAATATAGATAACTGAAAGATTATGACATGATGCTCACACTTGAAAGAAAGAAAATGGACTTTCCTTAAATAATTTGTATTATTAGCAGAATAACTAAGATAGTATTTTTATATAAAGAGCTATTAATAATTGTTTGGATTCACGTTTTAAGTTTTTAAGCAATTCAAGAAATAATATTCAGTACTCTTCACTTGACTATAAAATAAAGCAAAAAAAGATGAGTGGAATGTAGGACAC
>SJYQ01003689.1:20759-39152 GCA_006410935.1 Redunca redunca | reverse complement strand
CATCATATATAATATCATTATATAAACTCATATTAAATATACCATATGTTGTTTAGCTGGAGAAGGAAATGGCAACCCACTCCAATGTTCTTGCTTGGCGAATCCCAGGGATAGGGGAGCCTGGTGGGCTGTCACCTCTGGGGTCAAACAGAGTCGGATACGACTGAAGTGACTTAGCAGCAGCAGCAGCATGTTGTTTAGAAAACATTGCTTTTACTTATCATTTCCATATTTTTGAAATAATTTGACAAAATATTAAAGAAAAAGGGAGTTGAGTTCCTTTTCAATAAAAACTACATGTTCTATTACACCATCCAGAATTAATTTTGATCATGTAGTCAAAATAGAATTCAGGACACATCAAATTTTCATTTCAACACTGTGTCCTTGTTCTGTTTGAGATGTTTTATTTGGCGAATGTGGGGATTGCAAACTATAGTTCATTATGGCAACCCACTCCGGTACTCTTACCTGGAAAATCCCATGGACAGAGGAGCCTGGTGTGCTACAGTCCATGGGGTCTCGAAGAGTTGGACAGACTGAACGCCTTCACTTTCACTTTTCATTTACATGCACTGGAGAAGGAAATGGCAACCCGCTCCAGTATTCCTGCCTGGAGAATCCCAGGGACAGAGGAGCCTGGTGGGCTGCCATCTATGGGGTCGCCCTGAGTCGGACACACCTGAAGTGACCTAGTGGCGGCGGCAGCAGCAGCAGCAGCAGCAGCAGCATCAACTATAAATAATAAAATTTCAGGCAGGATGCTAAACTACTTGGGCATCTTCTCTAGAGCCCATTTTGACCACATTAGGTACAGTTTATGAGGCAGACAAGAAACGCATCCACCCCAAGCAGCAAAATCTCTCTTTTTCTCACTTTTGCTCACTTGCTCTTTTTCTCAGTTTATCCCCGCCCCCCCCCTCACTTACCTCCTCTCCCTCCGCCCCCTTCTCACCCTCCTTCCTTTTGCCTTAAACTCCTAAAAGACAGCCTTTATCTTCCATTCTTAAGCTCTGATTTCTGGACATTTTTGTTTTAAAGGTTCAGTGGATAATTTCAACTTATGTCAAGGTGGAACATTTGAGAAACTTCATAAAATTAGTTCAATAAATGAGTAAAGTAACAGTGACCAGATCTGCATCTCTGTTCCTCGAAAACTTTGAAGCCATCTTTCCATGATTACCCAAAGTGAATTTTTGTCAAATTTAGGAATTTTTTGTTTGTTTCACTTAGTTAAAACCATTGGTCCATTTTCATTGTCTTCAAGATAAAATCATAACTTTAAAATATCAGTGTTGTCTATTATCAGTGCTTCTCAGCTTGAGTTGGTATCACTCCTCTGGCATATGTTTGCTCAAGTGGGGTCATTTTTTGATTTAACAGCATCTAAGGGAGGATAATGGCATGTGTATTTCGAAGTCAAGGTTGTTAACATTCCCATGAACAGTACACAAGACTCTGAACTCTCCATATCCTCACTAACGTTTCTGATTTTATTTTTAATTTTTTGATAATGGTTATTCTAACAGGTGTGAGGTGATAACTCATGGTGTTTTCGATTTACATTCCACGGATTATTAGTGATGTTGAACATCTTTTCATATACCTGTTGGCCATTTGTATGTCTTCATGGAAACATTTCCCTTCAAGCCCTTTGCCCATTTTTAGTCAGTTTATTTAATTCTTACTGTTCTATTCCAGTAAGTTATAGGAATTCTTTATCTATTTTGGATATATTAACCTCTAATAATATATATGGTTAACCAATATTTTCTCCCATTCTGTAGGTTGCCTTTTCACCATTTATTATTTCCTTTGCTGCATAGAATATTTTTGTTTGACATACTTGTTTATATGTCTATTCTTGTCTGTGTTGTCTATGCTTTTTGGTTCAGCTGCTATGGAAAATAGTATAGAACTCTCAAAAAATAAAAAATTGCAATTACCATATGTTCCAACAGTCCCATATCTAGGTATTTATCCGAAAGTGAAGATCTGGAAAAAATATTTGCATTCCCATGTTCATTGCAGCATTGTTCACAATAGACAAAAGTAGAAACAACTTCAAATGTCCATCAATTGGATGAATTGATAAGGAAAATGTCATATATATTTATATATGTACATATATTTGCATATATTTTTTCACTATATATATATTATTCAGCTTAAAAAAAAAAAAAAAAAAGGAAATCCTGTCATATGCTAACATGGATGAACCTGGAGATCATTATGCTAAGTGAAATTACCCAGTCAGAGAAAGACAAATACTGCATGCTCCTTCTTCATATGAGGTATCTAAAGTAATACTAATAAAACTCACAGACTCAGAGAGTAGAATGGTGCTTGCCGGGGGCTGGGTGGGAAGAGGGAAACGAAAAGTTGCTATTCAATGGATAAAAATGTTCATTCATGCAAGAACAGTAAATTCTAGGTATCTGTTCTACAATATTAAGTTTATAATTGCCAGTACTGTACACTTAAAAATACATTACAATGGTGAATCTCATGTTTTCTTTTTTACCACAATAAAAAGGCAAGTATGTTAAATATATGGTAAAATCTCATACATTGGAAATGTATCCTCACTAAATGCCGATTATATCAACACTGGGAAACACTGTGCAGTGAAGTATAGAGATGTATATATATGGTGATAGATATAGATTATTTAGGATAAATTAATGTAATATTAGCTTCCCTGGTGGCTCAGACAGTAAAGTGTCTGCCTGCAATGCGGGAGACCCAGGTTAGATCCCTGGGTCGGGAAGATCCCCTGGAGAAGGAAATGTAATATAATGAGATAAATCAAATATTAGTTTATTTTTGTATATTGTATTCCCAATGCTTTAATTATTATTATTCCATCTGAGTGATTTTTAGCCATTTAAAGGTGAAAAAATATTTACATGAAGCATAGAGAAAAGACTTGAGAGTCACTTGAAAAATATTCTGTCTAAATATAAATGCAGCTCTGTTATTTGAGTGTATGAGGTGACTGTGGAAAAGGTTGGAGATGGAAAGAAGGGAACTTATTTTAGTTTTTAAAAAGGTGATGAACTACATAGACATAGAGATCAGACATATAGATACGAAGGGGGAGAAAAGGTGGTGAAATGAATTGGGAGATTGGGATTGACTGATAGTATGCATAAAGTATATAATTAATGAGAACCTACTGTATAGCTCAGGTAACTCTATTCAATTCTCTGTGGTGACATAAATGGGAAGGAAATTTTAAAATGAGGGGGATATGTGCGTGCGTATAGCTGATTCATTTTTCATACAAAGACTAACACAATATTATAAAGCAATTATTCTCCAATGAAAATTAATTTAAAAGAAGAACTGATGTACTGAATAGAGAAATAGAGAAGAATCGGACATGAAAGAAAAGAGAGGTAGGGAAACAGTAAGGAGAACACTCTAAAATTTTGGTAACGTCAAAGAGCCCATGTGCTTCAATTTAAAGGATAGGTCCTCTCAAGTGCTTGAAAGAGGTTATAGACATATGCAAGATTCGAAGAAGTCCACTTGATTTATTGATTATAAAATGCTTCGCACAGAGTAAATATTCAAAACATTTGTCAAATTGACTTTCACTAGCAAACCTAGAGGGCCATTTTATGACAATAAAAGCTCAACTATGAAGTGAAAGATTAAAACAAATACTCATTCAAGAAATTTGGTGATGAGAACATTTTGAAACAATGGGTGGTAACTTGAGAAATTGAGATGATATGAGATAATGCATTATTGTTTGCTAAGGTTTGGATTTAAAGTTGTAAATCTTCAGTAAACAAATATATGTGGAGGCCCTGTCTGTTGCAGGCTCTGTGCAGGGCTGTGTATAACAGGCACATTTGTCAGGAGACACACATACATACACAGAAACACGTATGCTTAGGGCTCCATGACATTGCCTTCTCATTTATCTTTCAAATCCAGAAAGCATCACATTGAAAACTATCTTGCTATAGTTCTATGAATACTACAGCACTTTAGGCAAAGTAATGTGCCCTCCAGAAATGTGCACCTGCCTTCTAATAACAGTGTTTCCAGGATTGATAGAAAAGCAAAAATACACTGCCTTTTTATATCCCCTGTTTTCTCATTAATGACCCCTACCCAGTCCTAAAATAAATGTCAGATGATATTAGATGAATAACTTATCCCTTAGAGGGTAAGATAGAGGTCTAAAACTGTAAAAAAAAAATATTTTTTGTTCACACATTCCTAATTATTTGCCATACGTATGTTGCATTACTTCATGAGACCTATAAGACAAACCCAATAAACACTCATAAATGATACAACATCATTACAATAAAAAATTCAATATATATTTATTGTCTCATGCCCCATACCAAGTGCAGTATATACGAAGATGGGAGAAACAAAGATTCATGCTGTCATACAGCTTTTTGCTATATTGCAAAAAAACACACTCAACAGCAAATTTCAGTTTATGAAGACTTAGTAAATTCCTGTGAACAAAAATAGTCTTTCTGATGATGTGCAGGTATTCATGTGTACCTCTATTAAAATATTTAATAATCTGACTTGCTGTTGGTGTACTTATATGTCACTTTTCCCTCATAGATGTGTGCTATTGGATGGCTGAACATGTACATACAAAAAATTGATGAATGTTGTTTGGAATTCAATAAAATTCCCATATTTAGGGTATGGAAAACTATATTTTACTTATAATTAATAAATCCCTAAAAGACTGGTGAGTTTGGACCTCAGAAATATTCTAAACTCTAATAAAAATCTTCCTTGTAAGTATTCAAGGCAACAGATTTGTACTTCAATGTTTTGGGTTTTTGTTTTTTGAGTTTTTTTTGCTATATTACAATTTTATATTTTTGCATAAACACAAAGAAATAAAGACATAAATAGAACTTTTTCTGGTACTGGGTNAAATAAAACTTTTTCTGGTACTGGGTTGATCAAAAATAAGTAGGATAAAGTAAATTTTTTTTTAAAAAAAGACATGTATATCAATGGCTGATTCATGTTGATGTATGGCAGAGATCAACACCATATCGTAAAGCAATATCCTCTAACTAAAAATAAATTTTAAACAAGTGAGTAGGAGACTGTTGAATTCTCAAGCATTATTTGTTGGGAAAATTGTCCCAAGAAGTTAAAGAAATATATGAGTGAGTCCTATTTAAAGATCAGGCTTATATAGTGGTAAATATCACCCGTAGTCAGTGCCCATGAAACAATATGTTTACTCTTGAGGGATCTAACAATAGAATCTTGTCACGAAAAAATCACAGCCCTTCTCAGAAAGAGAATATACATAGTTTCTAATAATTCAGCTCTGTCCTACAACACTGCCTGAAAATAAGTTTATGCGTTGGGTTATAGGATTATATGTATAGTACAAGTAGTTATGTATGGATATGAGAGTTGGACCATAAATGAAGGCTGAGCCCTGAAGAATTGATGCTTTCAAACTGTGGTGCTGGCAAAGACTCTTGAGAGTCCCTTGGACTGCAAAGAAATCAAACCAGTCATTTCTAAAGGACATCAACCCTGAATATTCACTGGAAGGACTGCTGCTGAAGCTGAAGCTCCAATAATTTGGCCACCCAATGCAAAGAGCTGACTCACTGGAAAAGACCCAGATGCTGGGAAAGATTGAAGGCAAAAAGAGAAGAGGGCAGCAGAAGATGAGATGGTTAGATAGCATCACCAACTTAATGGACCTGAATTTGGGCAAACTCTAGGAGATAGTGAAGGACAGGGGAGTATGGTGTGATGCAATTTGTGGGGTCACAGAGTCAGACATGACTTAGTGACTGAACAACAAGAACAAAGTGATTTGACTATTTTATTTATTGTTCTGATGCAGAATTTTCAGTCCCAGCAGCACTGTCATATGAATGTTGTGTCATTTTGATTAGGTAGATTTAACAGTTTGTTAAATGGATTTCTATTTTCTCAGTGTTGACAAAGCCTCCAGTAATGGAAAATAAAGCAATAGATTGCAAGGAATTCCACACTATAAAGTGAGACAGGAGTCTATCTCATCCATTAAGGACCTATAAAAGAGGCAAACAATATTGGTTCTATTGGATTAATCACTACTTCCAGCTTATATAAAAACTTGGAGAGTGTCCTTGGGAGATAATTTTTAATATGCTAGATTCTTCTTCTCCAAGGATCAATGAAATAATAGTCCCTCTTTTCTCAATTCAAAGAAGTACTTCCAGGAACATACTCATAAAGTTTGATGTGTACTCAGGAATTTGAGGAATAAAGTTTTTCATGTTTGACTCAGATATAAATGGATAAAAGGCCAGAAGCTATGGCTGGATCTACATTCATGGGTAGGTAGAACAAAAGGAAGTGTTTATAATTTGCCTTTTTATTCACTGAGCAATGAATAAAATTACTTAATTCAGAAGCAGGAAAGGAGAAATCCAAAGTGAGGATGTAAATGTTCCTTGGTAGGGAGAATAAAAATAGGAGTTGTGCTTGCACGCTACTGTGTCCAACATAGGCTTTCCCAAGGGCTCAGTAGTAAAGAATCCTCCTGCAGTGCAGGAGATGCAGGAGATGGGGGTTCCATCCCTGGGTCGGGAAGATTTCCTGGAGGAGGAGATGGCAACTCACTCCAGTATCTTACCTAAAAAATCCCATGGACAGAAAAGCCTGGCAGGCTACAGTCCATGGGGTCGCAGAGTCAAACATGATTGGCCATGCACGCACAAGTACAACTTATGTAATAAAGTTCTTTTACAACTTAGGACATCAAAGTTGACCACTTTTGCAGAGGATACAATTCACCATAGTTATCAGAATTTGAGTGTTTATAATCATGTAGATATTATCTTACTTTTCTCATTTTATGTTAGGTCTTTGAAATCAAAATAGAGAATTGAGTTGAACATTTGACATATTTGGCTAAACTACATATTTTTCAAAACTACACAGGCAAAAATGATGATGATTTAACTCAAATTATAATAAAGCATAATATGGAGAATTGCTAAGTAGCAAGAAGGAATTAACTACAATGGACCACAAAGAATACAGAAATACCGGCAGCATCTACTGTCTTCAGGGCTGGGGCACAGCGCTTGAGGAAGGAAGAAATTTGCAAGATCCCCTTCCCCAGCTACCAACCAGGCCTCATCACAGAAGGTGCCACCCTGTCCCTGGATGGTAGAGTTTACAGAGGTGCAACGGGAAAAATTTGACAAGCAGGAGTTCCTGTGGGGCATCTGCCAACTCGACTTGCATGATACCCATAAGGAAAATGCTTCTGGAATCTGCTGAAGTGAGTGCCACTGACTGCCTCATTTGCAGCTGGAACTTTGTAGAAGAAAGCAAGCACTCCAGGATCAAGTCCCTTTCTCCTCTAGTGTCCCTCTGGTGCCATCTGCTGACAAAGCTTAAAATTGTGCCAGCTTACAAAGGAGAACCATTTCCAGAATTCATAAAGACAAAGAAAAATGAATTTGGAGCTTAGAGGTAAAAAATGATAACTAGCATACCACCTTTATAATGGCAAATGTATAATATCTGGAAGAATTATAGATGGATAGATAGGTAGATATGCTGAGATTCCATTTTGACATATGGGAAATAGTGAAAATATTATATACTGTTTAAAATAATTATTATTTCATACAGACAATAGGACAGTATGAATATTATTTTAAAAATCTTAAAATAAGTGAGAAATTGAGAATTAGAACACCAGTGAGATTTTCTAAATAAAATTAAAGATGTACATCATTAGGAAAGAATAAAATATAGCAGGCTATACATATAACTGGGAAAATAAAAATCTTTTAGACTGTATCAGGAATCTCCAACTAAGTTATTGAAAATGAATATAACAACACATATGTTCTCTACAAAAATTGTTTTTTCTGAGACTGTATCTGAAAACATAGGTTCAGTATAATTCTCTGTAGAAAATCTCTTTTAAATAGATACTGTTAAATTCTGCGTTTCTTAGAATGTGAGGGTCCTTGCACTGCTTCTGGGTTCATCTATATCCTATTAATGCAGTAGTTCTAAAATGTAATCCTGGGACCACCAACATCAATATTACCTGGGAACTTTCTAGAAAATAGGCCCTCAAGCTCTACCTCAGACCTTCTAAATGGGAAATCCTGACCTTTGGGCCCAGTAATCTGTGTTTCTAGTCTGTCTTTAGGTAATTCTGATGCATGTTAATATTTAAAGAACACTGGTGGATTTTGCTAACAATTTTCCCTAACAATCACTCCATATTTAAGACAATCAAAGAACATCTCTTTTCATAGTTTTATTTGAGTATATTTTATTCTGAGGGCTAATTCTGGAAGAGCTTCTTATTCATTTCTATCCTTTCTGTTGACTAAACAGATTACGAATATTGCTGTTGTCTAAAGATGGTATATATTAAAATTAACAATAATTTAACCTTCTTTCAGTATAAATTTTTCAGTTTAGATATTTGATATTTTAACTTTTGCCAATTGGAATATTGAAATGAATATCAGGATTAAACAGCTAATCTTATACTAAATCTTATACTGTGGGATATTAAAATCAAGCATTCATATGAATTCAGATTTTTCATTTCTGCATACAGACACACACACACACACACACACACAAATTCTTATCCATTTAAGAGATTCTCTATATCTGAGAAGTATCATCTTACTGAATAGCATTGATTTGGTAATCAAATAGATGTAAAATCCTGTAATGACATCAAGTTACTTAAAGTAGGTATTCCTAAACTGGATTTTGTATTCTAGATTGCTTTTCTTTTTCTATAACATTCAATTTTAACTTGAAGCATTTTATACTGTTTGCTAGAAAACTACAAGCATGCAGATAATGTTGCTATTTACTCACATATACCCCTCAGGCATTATATTCAGAACAAATCTAATGTCATACTAAAGTGTTCAAGAATCTTTGTACCCATATAGTATATGGCTACAGCAAAATACTACTGACTGTAGGCTTATTTCACTTTACCTATTTAGGATTTGAGCAGGAGAAGAGACAAAATTGACCCCCAAATCTGAGATGATATATTATTTTTGGTATTATGTATGTTCATCTATATTAATGAAACAAGCTAGCCTAAATTTTGTTTACATGGCTTAAATAGTATGTCTGCTCAGAGGAGTATTCAAACCTGGTCTCCATTTTACTTTGTTTTAACGAGAGATTCTTCTGATCTCTTTCAAAGTAAGACTAAAGGCTTAAGATTTCCTAAACTCAGTGATCATGTAGATATTCAATTATAGTACCTGCACTTTCTTATTAGAATGTCAACTTCAAAAGGCATAAACGGTTAATTGTGAGACAAAAGGGCAGGATCAAAAAAGAACAGTGTTCTCAATCTCATCACATTATCACCCATTTAAGGAAACCAATTAAATAATTCAACAAATACCTCAAGTAAAGATTTTCATGACCAAGATGATCACGATGGTGTGATCAGTCACCTAGAGCCAGACATCCTGGAATGTGAAGTCAAGTGGGCCTTAGAAAGCATCACTGTGAACAAAGCTAGTGGGTGATGGAATTCCAGTTGAGCTACTTCAAATACTCAAAAGATGATGCTGTGAAAGTGCTGCACTCAATATGCCAGAAAATTTGGAAAACTCAGCAGTGGCCACAGGACTGGAAAAGGTCCGTTTTCATTTCAATCCCAAAGAAAGGCAATGCCAAAGAATGCTCAAACTACTGCAAAATTGCACTCATCTCACACACTAGTAAAGTAGTGCTCAAAATTCTCCAAGCCAGGTTTCAGCACTATGTGAACCGTGAACTTTCAGATGTTCAAGTTGGTTTTAGAGTTGCAGAAAAACATCTATTTCTGCTTTATTGACTATGCCAAAGCCTCTGATTGTATGGATCACAATGAACCGTGGAAAATTCTGAAAGATATGGGAATACCAGACCACCTCACCGGCATCTTGAGAAACCTCTAGGCAGGTCAGGAAGCAACGGTTAGAACTGGACATGGAACAACAGACTGGTTCCAAATAGGAAAAGGAGTGCATCAAGGCTGTATATTGTCACCCTGCTTATTTAACTTATATGCAGAGTACATCATGAGAATCGCTGGGCTGGAAGAAGCACAAGCTGGAATCAAGATTGCTGGGAGAAATATCAATAACCTCATATGTGCAGATGATACCACCCTTATGGCAGAAGGTGAAGAGGAACTAAAAAGTCTCTTGATGAAAGTGAAAGAGGAGAATGAAAAAGTTGGCTTAAAACTCAACATTCAGAAAACAAAGATCATGGCATCTGGTCCCATCACTTCATGGCAAATAGATGGGAAAACAATGGAAAGAATNTGGGGGCAGGAGGAGAAGGGGATGTCAGAGGATGAGATGGCTGGATGGCATCATCGACTCGATGGACGTGAGTTTGAGTAAACTCTAGGTGTTGGTGACGGACAGGGAGGCCTAGTATGCTGCAATTCATGGGGTCTCAAAGATTCAGACACAACTGAGTGACTGAACTGAACTGAAGGATTTATTTCATCTTATGAAACAAATGTTTCTATTTACATATATAACATCTGTGCCATGTGCCAGGAAATACATTTAATGATTTAGAAATGTTATCTTCTTTAATAACAACCCAATTGTTAAACATTTTATCAATGAGAAAACTGAAGAACAGAGACATTAAGTAATTTGTCTAAGGTCACTGTAGTGGTAGAAATGAAATATGAACCTCAATCATAAGATTTTAAAGTTCATACTGTTTTTAACAAATTTTGAGGTATAATTGACATTAAAAAAAAAACCTTCACATGTTTAATATATGTAATTTGATGAGCAGGGACATATGTATATGCCCTTGATACTATCATCACAATCAATGTAATAAAAATATCTATTACTTCCAAATGTTTATTTGTGTCCCAACTCCTTTTTGTGGCAAGAATGCCTAACATGAAATATACTCTCTTAATAAATATTTAAATGCAAAGTACTTCATTAACTATAGGTACTATGTTGTTCAGCAGATTCTAGAACTTACTTGTCTTGGAGTAACTGAAGCTCAACACCAATTGAACAATGACATCTATTTCCTCCTTCCCCCAATCCCTGGAAACCACCATTTTGTTCTCTGCTTCTGTGAGTTTAACTATTTCAAACACCTCACAAAGTGAAATCATACAGTTTGTCCTAAGACTGACTGACTTCATGTAGTATAATTGTCCTCCGTATTCATCCATGTTGTTGCTAATGGTTAAATTTCATTAATTTTTTTTTAAGTTGAATAATATTTCATTGTCCATACTGACTCTTTGAGAATTAAAAGCTGAAGAGATAAATTTTTCTAGAAATAAGATTATGATCAATGAGACCAAGAATCAACTCACATCTATTGTTTTCACATAAATTACTCCTATGTAATACTTTCACAGAAGGGCCAAATTAGTATGGGATTTCAGCATGCCTAGTGTTAACATTTATGATTTCATTAAAAAAATTGTTTTTTGCTAAAACATATGGACTTGCGCATATGTTTTAATTTTGACTTACTCCTATGTGGCCAGGTTTGTGGGAAGTTCTTATGTTGCTGAAATGTTCTGCTGATTTTCCTCAGTCTTCATACCTACTTCTATCCCCACCTCAGTACATTTTTTGAGCTAAGTATTTTATCTGAAATTTGTAATATTTAAAATGAAGATCTTAAGTATAGATATAAGCAGCTATTTATAGACTATTTGAATTGTATCTATTTGAATTTGGACAGGGATGTCATTTTGAGATGTAACTGGGTCTTCATGGAGATGAGCAGATGGATACAAACACCTGTACTTGTTAGTGGCATAGTTATCTATAACTCGTTCTTTAAAAGATGCTTCTATCATTGAAAAGAGAGGTATTGATTAACATCCTTACATTGATATATTATAAATCTGTACAAAACATGAAGTTATTTATATATTAATAAGGAAAGATTTTCAATAAATATTTTTACATGAAACAAAAAAGGTACACAGATTTACATGTAGGATGGTGCTATGTATGTACTGGATGTCCCCTATATGGGATATAAAAGTGTCTATGATTGTCAGCATGTTGTTGGGATAATACAATATTGATGAGCAACACAGCTTGGAGAAAAAATTTACCATACACCTTTTATATTTTTTTGTTATTTAACTCATATTAAATGCTTTAGAAATTTAAAATAAAATTAAAAAGTTATATATAGGGACTTCCCTGGTGTCCAGTGTTAAGAATCTACCTTTTAATGCAGGAAATGCCAGTTTGATTCCTGATTGGGGAACTAAGATCCTACATGCCATGTTCAACAAAGCTTGCATGCCACAAGTACAGAAGACTCTGTGCTGCAACAAAGAGCCTGTGGGGCTGCAAAAAAGATCTAATGCAATCATACAAAACAAATTAATTAAAAAAAAAATATATATATATATATATGTGGAAGAACATTTCTGAAGAAGGTAAGTAAATTTAATAAAACCTTTACAAAAGGAAGGATTAGTTTATTCAGATATGGATTATTACAAAATCGTAGCAAAATGAACTTAATTCTGGAGAAGGAAAAAAAGCAAGCATAATTTAATAGATATTGAATCTAGAAACTGATCAAGGGCAGCTGGACAATTTTTTTTTTTTTGCAAATTGAACACACATCTCTATTATTTTTGCACTAATCAACATTGTCACCTTCCCCCAAAAGTTTCCCTTCCTTTTATTTATTATTCATCAGAAAGCAACCACTATCCTCACTTCTATCACTGAAGACTAGTTTTGTCTTTTGTTTTCTGAATTATCCATAAATAGAATCATATAGTTTGCCCCATCTTGTATCTCATTTCTTTCACTTAAAGTTTTATGTTTTTGTATAGAGGTAGTTTGGTCTTCCTCAATGCTATAGTGTATTCAATAGTATGGATATACCCCAATTTGCCCATTCTCTTGCTGATAGACATTTGAATTGAGCCAGTTTATGACTTTTGCAGATAATGCTGTTAACTTTTTTTGTGTGTGTGCACTTCTTTTGGTATATTCTGTGGGCTTACTTGCCTAGAAGAATTGCTTGTTCATGGACAAGCAATTTAGAGCATGAACTCTAAAAGCCTCGCCTAGCTTTAGTAAATCTCACAATGTTCTAAACTAGCTGTACAATTTATATTTCTATCTATCCATAATATTTTATCATTGTTTGCATTTCCCTGGTTATTGTTGCATATTAGTTTATTTTCAACTTTTTGGATCACTTTGTCTTATGTGCACATTTTTATAGAGCTATGTGATTTTTTTCATTTGTGAATTAAGATATAACAATTCATGTTATTATATGGCTCAGAGGTTAAGGCATCTGCCCGCAATGTGGGAGACCTGGGTTTGATCCCTGGGTCAGGAGGATCCTCTGGAGAAGGAAATGGCAACCCACTCCACTATTCTTGCCTGGAGAATCGCATGGACAGAGGAGCCTGGTGGGCTATAGTCCACAGGGTCGCAAAGAGTCAGACATGACTGAGCGACTTCACTTTTCACTTTAATGTTTTTATGCAGTTATGAATACAGTCCCATTATTTTATTTATATCTTTCATATGATCACCTTTTATTGTAGTTATCATAAATAAGGACTTAAGTTTTTCTTACCTTTTTCTTATATATTTTCTCTTTTGTTGATAATTATGTCTATAATCTCCACATTGTTGGAACAGATCCATCTTTTAAATTCCCCTGTTTGTTTTATCCTCAATTCTAATTTCAGATACATGTAGTGTATATTGCTAATTCTTTCATCATATATCTGCAGTTATAAATAGGTTGCCTCAAGAATTGCTGTGGAAACATTCTCTGAGTTGTTTCATATTCAAAAGTATAAGACAAAGTCATTATGCTCACACTTTAATGCCTGAAGTTATCTTGTAGATTTTGCTTCATTGTTTTCTGATATTGAATATGGCTGTGGAAGTTTCTTAAGCTATCTTGATTTTTTTCCTTTTGTTAAGTGTTTTGAAGCTTATCTTGACAAGGTAAAGTTTTTGCTATTGTTTTCTTTGAAAACAATTACATTTACTAGTTAATTTTTCAGTGGAAATCATTCTGGGTCATTTTCTTCTGGGCCATGGGTATGCTTCTAAATAACTAGATTCAATCTTTGCTAATCTTCAGAAATTTTTAATTTATTTGTCTTCTTCCTCTGTACTTTAGTTACTTTTTAGAAATCTTCAATTGTCTTAGATGGGTTGAAATTATTTGGAGGAGATTAGTGTGCTAGATACTTACCAAAGAGGTTCTTAAATAAATACCTGTGAAAACTAGGGGAAAGGAGCCTGATTAGCAAAAGGAAGAATATGATGTGCAAAGCATCCATTAGATGGGGCTTAGCCAACTCAGTGGAGACTGGAAAATGGTTAGAGGGATAAACTTCAACTCTCCATGCTGTGATGAGTCTTGGGCCCACACTTGTGATTCTTAGTCTCCCTCTACTACTCTATATTTTAACTTTTCCTTACCCTCTCTAGCAATTCTGATCTAACTGCCTTATTTTGTGGTACTACTCAGATTTTCAGTCCACGTCAAACTGAAATTGCTGCAGTTAAACAATATTTTCTCAAGAAAATTGTATCCAAGTATATTGCCTGAACGTCAGACATACTCCTCTAATATTCCATTGTTTACCAAAACTCTTAAATCTTCTTGATAATTAGAGGCAGTCATTTCCACAAAGATGAGGACTTCTTTTCTTATCTGCTTGTCCCTTGACATGAAATAACTGAAGTGTCCACATGGCAGTCATAGCCAACAACTCAGTGCTGTTTCCCTTGATGAGAGGATATCCCCTTTGAATGGGGAAACCTTAACACATGTAATCTATAGTTGTGGCATCAGGGAGCACAAAATCCCCAATTGTGTTTGTGAGCATGTTGAGAGTTTGTAAATGGTACGAGAGGAAGGATGGCAGCTTTCTGTCCAGGCACTGAGCTCTGGGGTTCCCCCCAGATGTCCTGTGGCTGAGTGCCCACATGCAACCTGGATGGGTCTCACTGGCCCTCCAAGTCCATAGCAGGGGCCTGATGGCACCAGAGAACTCAAAAAACCAAAGAGAATTTAGCATCGGACAAAGTGCAGTCTTCACAGGAAATGCTGTGGGGCCTTGTAAGAGGAAAGGAAGTGGGGTCCGACTCTCAATGAAGGAAATACTCACTGTGCCCTCAAAAAAAACACTTTGTCCTTCCATATCTTTGTTACTAGACACAACCAATCTATCTATACATAAAATTCTTTAAATCAAGTGTTGGAAGACAGCATTCTATTCTTATAAAGATTCACCTCCATGATGGTACTATAGCTATGCCTTCAACAGTTTGTATCATAACTTTCCCTGGCTGGCAGCTGTTGAAATATGTGATAATATGATATGGCAAGTATATCTCATGGAGATTGGAACACACCTGCTCTTTTTTTGCCATAATTTTAAACAATATCATGAGGCATTTAATATCTCTGATAATAGCGTTGGCTGAGGTCCTATAAGTATAAAAGGAAATCCGTATCTAGAATATGTGTATTTTTCTAACAGTATGATTTGCATGATTTTCTATGGTGGGAGTGCTCCAAATGCAGTCAGTGCTCTACCAGTTGGACAGACAGGCCTTCAAGGAATTCATATGGTAGGAGTCAGCTTTGATTTTTGTTGCTGGTAAGTTGCATATTTGGCAGTAGCAGTTTGGAAACAGGGCTTTCCTGGTGGCTCAGATGGTAAAGAATCTACCTGCAATGCGAGAGACCTGGATTTGATCCCTGGGTTGGGAAGATCCCCTGGAGGAGGGCAATACAACTCACTCCAGTATTCTTGCCTGGAGAATCACCATGGACAGAGGAGCCTGGTGGGCTACAGTCCATGGCATCACAAAGCACTGGACACAACTGAGCAACTAAGTGCAATTTGGAAACATGGTAAGTTGTTCCTTATATAGCCTCCATCTCTGCCATCATGACTACTTCCTTCCTGAGCCTATTATATCAACATTGGGGTGGTTGAGTTATATTGGCTGAGTGTTTTGTCTCCTGGTTACTTTGTATTTGTTCCATGGTGAATACACTCTTGTGGTGCTAGTTATTATGTAATTGAATGATTTCCACACTTTCTTTCATTCCCATATGCCTGTGATATGCCTGAATCCCAGTCCTTTATATCTTAGACCTTTCACTTTCATTCTTCTTCCTTCCAGGCATTTGATTAGTTGGCCAACGAATTCACTAATATACCCTTCTCCCTCCATTCAAAATTGATAGTCAAGTGCGCTGCACAAATATCTGCCCTTTGGGAGTATTTTCTTCACCACTGTCTTTAGAGGCTACTTCTGAGTGGGGCTTTAGAGCAGCTGTGATGACTTAGTCATGATTCAAGTTGGAATTCTTTCCTTCTCTATTTGATCATAAGAGATGATCTCAAGAGGCCATAACTCTGTGCAATGAAGGGGGCCCTCATGTGCAATATTGGCGAATGTCCTGGGTATCAGTGCCCTGCTCATGCAGCTTGAATGCATTCTTCTATTCTGTTCATGTGCTAATCCTGGATGTGCACTCCCTTTTTATGGAAAAATGTTCTTGGGCCTCCCCAATTTTATGACTCTTGTGAGTTTGAGAAAAACCAGTTCATGATGAGGATTGCTTCCTACATTATCCCTTGAATTTCCATGTCAAGAACTCTGGCTCTGTCAGTATCCAGTAATATGCCAGGAACTGTTTCTCAAAAAGTACAGAATTCTCATTTTGGATAACATGACTTTGTCCAGAAATCTAGTTTCCTGGATTATATTTCTATTTACTCTTTACCCCAACCAGTCCATTATTTTCCAAGAGTTTAACATCCCAGTTTACACTGCTAAATGTTTGAAAAACTGTTTCACTGTCATGCCAGGAGCTATCCGTGGTCCATCTACCTCAGGTGATAGAATCATCATTGCCAGCTGAATGGTAAGATGATCCAGGCACAAAATCCAATATTACCATTTGCTGTCTTGAACCACTCCACTTCTGGTAACAATTGTCAAAATTTGATTGTCTCAAGAGTAGATAGCGATTAATGTTAAATATTTTATTAGGGAGTTTCCAGTATTGACAACATGGAAGGGAGCCAGAGGGAGCAGGTTTGGGCAGAAGTATTACTAAGTAGTCCCAATTAAAGGTACAAATTATCTAGCAAGCTCTTTCAGAGTTATGCTAAGCTGACTTAAACTTTGGTCAGTCACTGAATATAGGCTTCTTCTAAAATAGGCATGACTTGAGAAAATCAACTGTTTTTCAACTGAGACAATTTCCAAAGGGACTAAGGGCTCACGGTTATCTTCTGGCTGGAGGAAATCTAAGTCCTTCATTCATAAAAGGTGACATGGAAAGCTGAACATAGTGTGTTTATTACAAATGTGTTGGATTTATTTTTCATCTGTAATTGCGCTTGCATACTCATATGCTACAAAATATAGCAACAACTTTCCTATAGTTTTTGTCAGATAATTAATTTTGCTAAATATTTTATCTTTTTCTTGGTAGTATAGTTCTACAGACACTGTAGAACTTCATTTCTATGTCTCTTAGATTGAGTTTCTTTTCCTGGTCCATTTATTTACTCGGTCTTACTTGCTGTTAGAAATTGGTGATTTTAATGTTTCTGTATAGCTTATTTTCACAGTACAAAAGTCTTCTCTATGTAACTACAAACATGGCTTCCTGCAAACGTGTCTTGTTTATGTACGTTTGGTGCAATTTTACTGAGTCTATTTTTCTGGAATTAGCTGGGTTAGAATGGCTTCTGCCAACATCCAATTCATTTTATCTTTAGCCTATATTTGCTCTTCAAAAGTGTATTCTGTGATATACTGCAGCTGAATTCAACACATGGAATCTATGTTAAATTTCTTTTCATTTTCTTATATGAATACTTTGCACAAGCATTGCTTCTTTTAGGAAGTCCTTATTAGTATTATAATTTTATTTTGAAATGTGTTTGAGTTTTTATTCTTCTTATCCTTATATCATTCGTGTGATTTCTAAGAGGAGAGAGAAAACATGTTCAATTTTCTGATTCAATAAATTCTGGAAACTGACCAAAACATATATTAGAACAGGCTCCTTAAAAGTCGCTCTGCAAATGTAATTGAGCTTGCAGTATATTTTTTAAGTAGCTTGGGAAAAATTGGCAACCTTGCACTATTAAATAGTTCAATGCATTAACCTGACATTGATCCTAGTGTTCCTTTATATCTTTTAAGACAATCATACCTAATACCTAAAATATATATTACCATTTTAGATATTATTTTGCTTTCTATTATATTTCCTAGAAGATTATTGTTTATATATGATAATAATATTGATTTTTGTTACCTGAGCTTA
>SJYQ01003689.1:0-20580 GCA_006410935.1 Redunca redunca | reverse complement strand
ATCTTATTGAGTTTGGAAAACAATAGGCATTCTTGTATTTCCCTAATTTTTAAAGTGATTACATGTACATTTGTCTATGTTGTTTCCTATATTTTGTTGGTATTTGAACTCTAGTAGGTAAGATAATTACTGCTTATTACTAATTCTGGACATTATTAAGCATTTTGAGATGCTGAAACTTACCAAATGCTTTTTCTACATTAGTTTACAATTTATTCTTAATTCATTAATGGAAAGACGCTTGGTAAAGTTTCTCTTCTTAAAGTTACTTTTGAATTTCTGTGATAAAAACTGTGCACATTTAGTTTTCTTTTATCATATCATCTTTATTAATTTTGAGATTATGGTTATTTAACAAATAAGTAAGGTAGTTATTTTTTTTTTCCTAGTAAAACTTTTATAACATAGAGAGTTCCTTGATAATTTGGTAGAATAACCATGAAGATTGTATGTGAGGTGGAAGTGGAGAAGCAGTTAAAGATCTATAATTAGCATTTCAATTAGTCATGTTGTTTTTATTTATTTTGCCAGTTCCCTTGTGGCTCAGCTGATAAAAATTCTGTCTGCAGTGCAAGAGACCTGGTTCGATCCCTGGGTTGGGAAGATCCCCTGGAGAAGGGAAATGCTATCCACTCCAGTATTCTGACCTGGAGAATCCGATGGACTGTATAGTCCATGGGGTTGCAAAGAGTTGGACATGACTGAGCAACTTTCAGTTTCAATTTTGATATTTTATATTTCCCCAAAAGAGCACTTCATTTTGCCCAGGTTGGCAAATATATTGGCTTATATTTGTGTGTGCACACAAATGTATGTTCATTTATATATACATCATATATATAACGATGATGTGATCATTCAGCTAGAGCCAGACATCCTGGAATGTGAAGTTAAGTGGGCATCAGAAAGCATTACTATGAACAAAGCTAGTGGAGGTGATGCCCACTTGACTTCACATTCCAGGATGTTTGGCTCTAGCTGAATGATCACATCATCATAATATATATGATGTATATATATTCCACTTGAGCTATTTCAAATCCTGAAAGATGATGCTGTGATAGTGCTGCATTCAATATACCAGCAAATTTGGAAAACTCAGCAGTGGCCACAGGACTGGAAAAGGTCAATTTTCATTCCAATCCCAAAGAAAGGCAATGCCAAAGAATGCTCGAACTACCAGACAATTGCACTCATCTCACATGCTAGTAAAGTAATGCTTGAAATTTTGTAGCTAGGCTTCAGCAATACATAAACCATGAACTTCCAGATGTTCAAGCTGGTTTTCCAAAAGGCAGAGGAAGCAGAGATCAAATTGCCGATATCCGCTGGATCATGGAAAAAGAAGAGAGTTCCAGAAAAACATCTATTTGTGCTTTATTGACTCTGCCAAAGCCTTTGACTGTGTGGATCACAATAAACTGTGGAAAATTTTGAAAGAGATGGGAATACCAGACCACCTGACCTGCCTCTTGAGAAACCTATATGCATGTCAGGAACCAACAGTTAGAACTGGACATGGAACAACAGACTGGTTCCAAATAGGAAAAGGAGTCCATCAAGGCTGTATATTGTCACCCTGCTTCATTTCAGTTCAGTTCAGTTCAGTCGCTCAGTCGTGTCCGACTCTGCGACCCCATAAATCGCAGCATGCCAGGCCTCCCTGTCCATTACCATCTCCTGGAGTTCACTCAGACTCATGTCCATCATGTCCGTGATGCCATCCAGCGACCTCATCCTGGGTCATCCCCTTCTCCTCTTGCCCCCAATCCCTCCCAGCATCAGAGACTTTTCCAATGAGTCAACTCTTCGCATCAGGTGTCCAAAGTACTGGAGTTTCAGCTTCAGCATCATTCCTTCCAAAGAAATCCCAGGGCTGATCGCCTTCAGAATGGACTGGTTGGATCTCCTTGCAGTCCAAGGGACTCTCAAGAGTCTTCTCCAACACCACAGTTGAAAAGCATCAATTCTTCGCACTCAGCCTTCTTCACAGTCCATCACTCACATCCATACATGACCACAGGAAAAACCATAGCCTTGACTAGACGGACCTTAGTCAGCAAAGTCTCTGCTTTTGAATATTGGTCATAACTTTTCTTCCAAGGAGTAAGTGTCTTTTAATTTCATGGCTGCAGTCACCATCTGCAGTGATTTTGGAGCCCAAAAAAATAAAGTCTGACACTATTTCTACCGTTTCCCAATCTATTTCCCATGAAGTGATGGGACCGACCGGATGCCATGATCTTTGTTTTCTGAATGTTGAGCTTTAAGCCAACTTTTTCGCTCTCCTCTTTCACTTTCATCAAGAGGCTTTTTAGCTCCTCTTCACTTTGTGCCATAAGGGTGGTGACATCTGCATATCTGAAGTTATTGATATTTCTCCCGGCAATCTTGATTCCAGCTTGTGTTTCTTCCAATCCTTCGTTTCTCATGATGTACTCTGCATAGAAGTTAAATAAGCAGGGTGACAATTTACAGCCTTGACGTACTCCTTTTCCTATTTGGAACCAGTCTGTTGGTCCATGTCTAGTTCTAACTGTTGCTTCCTGACATGCGTATAGATTTCTCAAGACGCAGGTGAGGTGGTCTGGTATTCCCATTTCGTTCAGAATTTTCCACAGTTTATTGTGATCCACACAGTCAAAGGCTTTGGTATAGTCAATAAAGCAGAAATAAATGTTTTTCTGGAACTCTCTTGCTTTTTCCATGATCCAGCGGATGTTGGCAATTTGATCTCTGGTTCCTCTGCCTTTTCTAAAACAAGCTTGAACATCAGCGAGTTCACGGTTCACGTATTGCTGAAGCCTGGCTTGAAGAATTTTGAGCATTACTTTACTAGCATGTGAGATGAGTGCAATTGTGAGGTAGTTTGAGCATTCTTTGGCATTGCCTTTCTTTGGGATTGGAATGAAACCTGACCTTTTCCAGTCCTATGGCCACTGCTGAGTTTTCCAAATTTGCTGGCATACTGAGTGCAGCACTTTCACAGCATCATCTTTCAGGATTTGAAACAGCTCAACTAGAATTCTATCACCTCCCCTAGCTTTATTCGTAGTGATGCTTTCTAAGGCTCACTTGACTTCATATTCCAAGATGTCTGGCTCTAGATTAGGGATCACATCATCATAATTGTCTGGGTCATGAAGATCGTTTTTGTACAGTTGTTCCCTGTATTCTTGCCACCTCTTCTTAATATCTTCTGCTTCTGTTAGGTCCATACCGTTTCTGTCCTTTATCGAGCCCATCTTTGCATGAAATGTTCCCTTGGTATCTCTAATTTTCTTGAAGAGATCTCTAGTCTTTCCCATTCTGTTGTTTTCCTCTATTTCTTTGCATTGATCGCTTAAGAAGTTTTTCTTACCTCTACTTGCTTTTCTTTGGAACTCTGCATTCAGATGCTTATATTTTTCCTTTTCTCCTTTGCTTTTCACCTCTTTTCTTTTCACAGCTATTTGCAAGGCCTCCCCAGACAGCCATTTTGCTTTTTTGCATTTCTTTTCAATGGGGATGGTCTTGATCCCTGTCTCCTGTACAATGTCACGAACCTCATTCCATAGTTCATCAGGCACTCTATCTATCAGATCTAGACCCTTAAATCTATTTTCACTTCCACTGTATAATCATAAGGGATTTGATTTAGGTCATACCTGAATGGTCTAGCGGTTTTTTCCTTTCTTCAATTTGAATCTGAATTTGGCAATAAGGAGTTCATGATCTGAGCCACAGTAGGCTCCCAGTCTTCTTTTTGCTGACTGTATAGAGCTTCTCCATCTTTGGCTTCAAAGAATGGAATCAATCTGATTTCGGTGTTGACCATCTGGTGATGTCTATGTGTAGAGTCTTCTCTTGTGTGTTGTTGGAAGAGGGTTTTAGGGGGGCAGCAGTGAGGAGATACCTCTCGTCCAAGGTAAGGAACAGCGGCTGTGCTTTGCTGGAGCAGCCATGAAGAGATACCCCACGCCCAAGGTAAGACAAACCCAAGTAGGATGGTGGGTGTTGCAGGAGGGCATTGGTGGGCAGACACACTGAAGCCATACTCGCAGAAGACTGATCAATCTAATCACACTAGGACTACAGCCTTGTCTAACTCAATGAAACCAAGCCATGCCTGTGGGGCAACGTAAGACAGGTGGATCATGGTGGTGAGGCCTGACAGAATGTGGTCCATTGGAGAAGGGAATGGGAAGCCACTTCAGTATTCTTGCATTGAGAACCCTATGAACAGTAGGAAAAGGCAAAATGATAGGATACCAAAAGAGGAACTCCCCAGGTCAGTAGGTGCCCAATATGCTACTGGAGGTCAGTGGAGAAATAACTCCAGAAAGAATGAAGGGATGGAGCCAAAGCAAAAACAATACCCAGTTGTGGATGTGACCGGTGATAGAAGCAAGATCCGATGCTGTAAAGAGCAATAATGCATAGGAACCTGGAATGTCAGGTCCATGAATCAAGGCAAATTGGAAATGGTCAAACAAGAGATGGCAAGGGTGAACGTTGACATTCTAGGAATCAGCGAACTAAAATGGACTGGAATGGGTGAATTTAACTCAGATGACCATTACATCTACTACTGCAGGCAGGAATCCCTCAGAGGAAATGGAGTAGCCATCATGGTCAACAGAAGAGTCCAAAATGCAGTACTTGGATGCAATCTCAGAAAAGACAGAATGATCTCTGTTCATCTCCAAGGCAAACCATTCAATATCACAGTTATTCAAGTTTATGCCCCAACCAGTAACACTGAGGAAACTGAAGTTGAATGGTTTTATGAAGACCTACAAGATCTTTTAGAACTAACACCCAAAAAAGATGTCCTTTTCATTATAGGGGACTGGAATGCAAAAGTAGGAAGTCAAGAAACACCTGGAGTAACAGGCAAATTTGGCCTTGGAATGCGAAATGAAGCATGGCAAAGACTAATAGAGTTTTGCCAAGAAAATGCACTGGTCATAGCAAACACCCTCTTCCAAGAACACAAGAGAAGACTCTACACATGGACATCACCAAATGGTTACCCTGCTTACTTAACTTATATGCAGAGTACATCATGAGAAACATTGGGCTGGAAGAAGCACAAGCTAGAATCAAGATTGCCAGGAGAGATATCAATAACCTCAGATATGCAGATGACACCACCCTTATGGCACAAAGTGAAGAGAAACTAAAAAACCTCTTGATGAAAGTGAAAGAGGAGAGTGAAACAGTTGGCTTAAAGTTCAACATTCAGAAAACAAAGATCTTGGCATCCTGTCCCATCACTTCATGGTAAATAGATGGGGAAACAGTGTCAGACTTTATGTTTTGGGGCTCCAAAATCACTGCAGATGGTGATTGCAGCCATGAAATTAAAAGACGCTTACTCCTTGGAAGGAAAGTTATGACCAACCTAGATAGCATATTCAAAAGCAGAGACATTACTTTGCCGACAAAGGTCCGTCTAGTCAAGGCTATGGTTTTTCCAGTGGTCATGTATGAATGTGAGAGCTGGACTGTGAAGAAAGCTGAGCACTGAAGAATTGATGCTTTTGAACTGTGGTGTTGGAGAAGACTCTTGAGAGTCCTTTGGACTGCAAGGAGATCCAACCAGTCCATTCTGAAGGCGATCAGCCCTGGGATTTCTTTGGAAGGAATGATGCTAAAGCTGAAACTCCAGTACTTTGGCCACCTCATACAAAGAGTTGACTCATTGGAAAAGGCCCTGATGCTGGGAGGGATTGGGGGCAGGAGGAGAAGGGGACGACAGAGGATGAGATGGCTGGATGGCATCACCGATTTGATGAACGTGAGTTTGGGTAAACTCCGGGAGTTGGTGATGGACAGGGAGGCCTGGCGTGCTGCGATTCATGGGGTCGCAAAGAGTCGGACATGACTGATCGACTGAACTGAACTGAACTGAATGTATATACTATTTATATATATATATGGTATATTTTACCTAAATTAATTTCATTTTAAAATTTTCACTTTGTTTACTCTTGCCTTCTTTCTTTTATATAAATCAATTTCTGCTGGAGATGTTTTTGCTTTATCAGTCTTATCCTCCCAAAAATCTTTTACTATTTCAATTTAATATTATGAATCAATTTTCCTACAATATAAAAGGTTTCTGTGAGTTTTCCTGTTGTTCGAGAGATCCTTCAATATCTCTTCGGCTTTTTTACTTCTAGGTTACTGGGTGAATGAGTCGGAGCTAGAGTAGGGTGGCTATGTCTTATAGAAGTTGGCATCCTTTTAGGAACTAATGCCAGGAAAAATTTCAAAAGGTGCTGATGGAGGCAGGGAGGGTAGCTATAAAGGCAGAAGGGAAGATGTTTGAGGTTATGGTACTTTTAGCTATTTGTGAAAGACACTAAACAAATAATGTCTTCATAATTAAGGCTTAGTCTTCTCAGTGCATAAAATTCTGGCAGACAGGTTTTGCTGGCATAGGTTTAATGGCTAAATGTTGTAAGAACTCTGAACGATCATCTTGCATTACTTTAATTTATGTTGTTGTAGCATTTACATTTAATCCTTATTTAGCACCTATTGGATGCCAGTTTTGTTCGTTTCTTGTTTATTTCTAGTCTTTTGCATTTAATCTTGATCAAATGAAGTAGGTCTTATTATTTCTCCCATAAAAAAACTCTAAAGGAAATAAAATCATTACCAAATTTTTCAAGCAAATTTCACTTTCTATCTCATTGGCCAATGCAAAATATTGCAATATATTTCTTCTCTAGGAATTGGATTTGTCTTCCTGAAATCAAAATATCTTTACAAATATCAGAAAACATTTCAGGGTTTTATTAAGAGGTGAAAATGAGGGGTTAGGAATAATANTTCCTGAAATCAAAATATCTTTACCAATATCAGAAAACATTTCAGGGATTTATTAAGAGGTGAAAATGAGGGGTTAGGAATAATAGTCCCCAACACAGAAACTTTGTGGAAGAATTAAAACTATGAAACATTTCCATTGAAAGTTTACGATAAGACATAGTGAAAGATAAATTATGTAAATTTATTGGAGCCTGGAGCCACCTAATTAATATCATTATTATCATTAGGCTTTATATAAACAACAAACAAATAAAATGGTTTCAATAATTTTGTTTTTCTTGTTTTAAGTAGACTTTTACGATAAATAACAATAAAGAGAAATAAAACTTGAATCACATTTTGAAATACACAACTTTGTTATATGAATTCTGTAATCTTTGAAAGTATTCAAGAGGATATAAATTAAAAAAGAAACTGTGCTAGAAAAATAGAGTATAATTCAAACAAGAATCAGGTGCATTTCTTGATCATAAGAAAGGTTATTTTTGAAAGGAGGTGTGTAAAATTGATCAAAAGAGCTTTTTCATTGCTATTTTAGAATTGTTGGAGAAAAGTTATAAGAAAATAAATTTAAACTGGATGCTACTGAGTAACAGAGTTAATAGAACTGAAAATGTAATGTAAAATTGGAGAAAAGGAAGATAATTTTGAAAAACATTCATATTTTTAGAGCTTTGTAAAATGCATGCAATTATAGTTGTAATAAAATTGAACTTTTATCAAAAAGAAATGAAAAATCATGATTATTTAAGCTGTTATGGCATGAGATGTAATACTGGATAATGATTACATGAAAGCTGAATTGCATAACAGATGTAATTTCTGAGTTGTGTGAAGCAGACCATACAGTCACGGGATCCATACCATTCTAGATTGTTCTAACTCTGTAACCTTGCTTGTGCTTTTTCTATATAAGTTTCCTACATTTCTTTTATGTTTTTAAAGTTACATCTTAAATATAAAATCTTANCTGTAGCTTGAAATAAAATATCCAGAATTTGCGTGTTAAATCTATTTAGAAAATTTTTGAGAAAAGAACTTTCAGGTGAAAGATAAATTCAGTATTTCTTATATTATTTCTAACTTTTAAGACAGTATGACTAGCTTATTTTAAAACCTTAAATGTTTATCTATCTTTAATAAAAATCTATGAAAATTTAAATTGATATATCAGATTTTTAATTTCCATAAAGACTCTAAAATCAATTAAAGTGCTTTTAGATACAAAATCTGAATCACAAATCATAGACACGTTAAAATATGCAAGGTTATTTCTGAATTTTATGTGAATTGCTGTGCTTCATAATCAGCTAGTAGTCTTGGTGTTGGAGAAGACTCTTGAGAGTCCCTTGGACTGCAAGGAGATCCAACCAGTCCATCCTAAAGGAGATCAGTCCTGGGTGTTCATTGGAAGGACTGATGTTGAAGCTGAAACTCCAATGCTTTGACCATCTGATGTGAAGAGCTGACTCATTTGAAAAGACCCTGATGCTGGGAAAGTTTGAGGGCAGGAGGAGAAGAGGATGACAGAGGATGAGGTGGTTAGTTGGCATCACCAACTCAATGGACATGAGTTTGGGTAAATTCTGGGAGTTGGTGATGGACAGGGAGGCCTGGTATGCTGCGGTCGCAAAGAGTCAGACATGACTGAGTGACTGAACTGAACTGAACTGAATCTTGGTGAAAATTCAAATGGTCAGAATTTATCATTTGACTTCTTAAATCGTTGAAATGTGGAATAAGAGAAGAGTCAATATTTTTATCAAATCCCCCAGCTGATGTTGATACACAACTGGGTAGTTTGTAATCACTGATATAAGTTTTAACTATAATTTTTAATTAAGTCACCTTGCCATAGGTGAAATAGGAGAGGATGAGAAGAACTAAATATTATTATTTGGCTATCATTTATCCCAGAGACACAAAATCAAGTTTTAATACAGTAGAGCCTTAGTACTGTGAAGTTAGCAAATGTGTTTTTTAACAGACGGGGAAAAAAGCTTTAAGACTTGTAGTAAGGAATAGATCTTTAATCAAGAGAGCCCCAGTAGTTAAATGTACTTTGAGTTGCAGGGAGGATAATGAGGCCATGTTTTAACAAGACTTCAATCTTATCATACATTAAGAAAAAAAAAGCATTTGTTTCCTTGAATTCATCAGGAAAAAAAAACTTATGGAAAAATATCCTACACAACATGAATATGAAGTCAGTGTCCATTAAAATAAAAGAGACATTTGGATGAGAACATTTAGATGGCTCAGTGGAGTGTTTCAGAGGTAGGCTGTTGAAATTATACTTAGATGTCAGCTATAATTTTAGAGAATTAAAATTATCTAAGGCTGGATTCTTAGATGAAAATTACTATGTTTTTAGTATCTTAGAGCTTCTCTCATTCTCCATAGGTGGTAGACTAAGATTATTCAGTTCTTCTCTTTTTTGGATGGAATGAGTTGATAGTTATGCAAACTTCAATTTGGTTGAGGACCAATGTTTAGGAAAAAGAAAGATGTCCCATGTCAGTGCTGGGATACCAGATGCTCAGTCATTTTGTCTTGGATCTTCCAATGTTGTAACTACATAAACTCACTCATAAATGACATAAATTCAGACAATGAGGACGTATACTTTCATCACCCAGTCATTGCAGAAGTAGAATGCTGTCTGGCGAAGAGAATCACTTGAGGAACTGCAGTTGTGGCCAGTAGTCAATGAAGTTGGCAAGGAATAATCTGCTGAGAAGTTGTTGTGTTGCTCCCTTATACTAGTCCACTTGAGGTAAATCTTCTGTTAGTGAATTTTGCTTTCTTATTAGGTTGCCAGGTTTATAGGCATCACCTTCATCAGCTCTTAGTTTGTGACAACAAGCTTAGTACTTTATTAATAAACCAGTTATTCGAGTAGTGCGATTTTCTCAGGCTTGTCCCAATCTATAGGATTTTGTTCCAAGGGAGGTCTTTGGTGACTAGAAATGCAATTTCTAATAATTTTATCTTGCCTTTTATAAGGTTCTTCCTTTAGAAGCTATAAATAGGTTGAAAGTTGTTGCCAAAATGTTATATATTTCAGTAGCACTTGGAAGTCTTAAAGCCAAAAAATGCAATAAGAGTTGATAACAACCAAATTGTCATTTTAAATGGATTAATTAACTATGATGTTGGTCATTCACTAACAGTTTTACATTTATAACATGAAAGAAATGTGTGGCCCAAATAAAGAACTTATTTTATCACTTACTGGATAAATTTGAAGGCTTCTTGTTACTAAAATTTGCTTGGATGTATCATGGAGAATTAACAAAAAACAGATGTTGGTTTTATTTTCTCCATTATCCAGGGTTAACAGGTGAATGTTGGGCTTCCTTCATTCTAAAAATGGATGAGCTTATGGCCAGTGGTATTTCTCTAATAGGCAATGGGATATTCTTTCAGTTCAGTTCAGTCATTCAGTTGTGTCCAACTCTTTACGACACTGTGGACTGCAGCATGCCAAGCTTCCCTGTCCATCACCAACTCCCAGAGCTTACTCAATATCATATCATTGAGTCAGTGATGCCATTCAACCATCTCATCCTCTGCTGTCCCCTTCTCCTTCCACCTTCAATTTTCCCCAGCATCAGTGTCTTTTCATTGAGATAGGCCTTTTCATCAGATGGCCAAAATATTGGAATTTCAGCTTCATCATCAGTCCTTCCAATGAACACTCAGGAATGATTTCCTTTAGGATGGACTGGTTGGATCTCCTTGCTGTCCAAGGGACTCTCCAGAGTCTTCTCCAACACCACAGCTCAAAAACATCAATTATTTGGTGCTCAGCTTTCTTCACAGTCCAATTCTCACATCCAAACTGGAAAAACCATAGCCTTGACTAGACAGACTTTTGCTGGCAAATAATATCTCTGCTTTTTAATATGCTGTCTAAGTTAGTCATAACTTGTCTTCCAAGGAGCAATCATCTTTTAATTTCATGGCTTCAGTCACCATCTGCAGTGATTTGGGAGCCTAAAAAAATGTCTGCCACTACTTCCATTATTTCCCCATCTATTTGCCATGAAGTGATGGGACCGGATGCCATGATCTTAGTTTTCTGAATGTTGAGCTTTAAGGCAAGTTTTTCACTCTCCTTTTTCACTTTAATCAAGACTGGCAAAACCAATACAGTATTGTAAAGTAAAAAAATAAAATTTAAATTTTAAAAAAAAGACTGTTTAGTTCTTCTTCACTTGCTGCCATAAGGGTGGTGCCATCTTCATATCTTAGGTTATTGATGCTTCTCCCAGCAATCTTGATTCCAGCTTGGGCTTCATCCAGTCCAACATTTCTCATGATGTACTCGGCATATAAGTTGAATAAGCAGGGTGACAATATATAGCCTTGACATACTCCTTTCCCGATTTGGAACCAATCTGTTGTTCCATGTCCAGTTCTAACTGTTGCTTCTTGACCTGCATACAGATTTCTCAAGAGGCAGGTTAGGTAGTCTGGTATTCCCATCTGTTTAAGAATTTTCCAGTTTGTTGTGATCCACACAGTCAAAAGCTTTCGCATAGTTGATAAAGTGGGATTTTCTTTAGAATAAGATAATCACCTGTGGCCTAAGAGTTTATCCTATTTCATGAACTAGCTGTTATTGGATAACACTTCATATAAGACAAACAGTTTCTTTGATCCAAGCCACTGTCAGAATATCATTAATATAAAGACATATTTGGGCTTACTTGAAGTCCCTATTATACTAGGATTTGCCTCACTGATAACATCTTGTTATGGAACAGAAATATTTCCATATCAGGATGGTTCAGGTATATTGCATTGCCTACTAGGTGAAAATATCCTGATATTTAGCATTCTTTTGGAGGCATGTGGGAAAGGAGGATATAACACTGTCAGAAGATGCACACCAAATACTAATAGCAGTTGGTTTTCAGTCACTCAGTCATGTCCGATTCTTTGAGACCCCATGGACTGTAGCACTCCAGCCTTCCCTGTCCTTCACCATCTCCCAGATCTTGCTCTGACTCATGTCCATTAAGTCAGTGATGCCATCCAACCATCTTGTCCCCTGTCATCCCCTTTTCCTCCCGCTTCAGTCTTTCCCAGCATCAGGGTCTTTTCAATAATTTAGAGTCAGCTCTTCCCATCAGGTGGTCAAAGTATTGGAGCTTCAGGTTCAGCATCAGTCTTTCCAATGAATATTCAGGGTTGATTTCCTTTAAGATTGACTGGTTTAATCTCCTTGCAGTCCAAGGGACTCTCAAGAGTCTTCTCCAACACTAATAGTTGAAAGTGAAAATGAATTCACTCAGTAGTGTCCGACTCTTTGCAACCCCATGGACTGTAGCCTACCAAGTTTCTCCATCCATGGGATTTTCCAGGCAAGAATACTGGAGTGGGTTGCCATTTCCTTCTCCAGGAGATCTTCCTGACCCAGTGATTGAACGTAGGTCTTCTGCATTGCAGGCAGACGCTTTACTGTCTGAGCCACCAGGGAAGTCCACTAATATTAGTCTACTAATAGTAGAGTCACTATTAAAATGTAAGGCATTATGTAGGCAATAAAGTTTCATTTTTTATTAAGTCTACTATAAAGTATAGTGAATCATTAAGCACCATTAGCTTTTTTCATCAACTGTGCAGGACTGTTACCATAAAATAACATAATGCTCTTCCCATATTATCTGGTATGACAAAAATGATTTTGTTGCATGTCATATATATTTTTAGTTGCACAGTCCTAGAAAGTTTTGGGAGTACAGTGACTTTTAAAGGGCTCCATCATTATAGTGGACACCAGTAGGGTTTATAATAAACGAATCCATCCAGTATACTAGCCCATTAACATTGGACTTGAGCAATGATCCCTTAGTCTTCAATGGATGATACTGGTTCTGAATCTCAATGGGATAATTTGTTTATTATATTTCCTCTCAGGTCCAGGTATACCAAGTATATCCAACTATATCAATATTGGGTACTGAGGAGTTTTCCAGGACATAGAGCTTAAGTGATAAGCCAGGGAAGTCCAAGAAAACTCAAGCTATCACACTGAACGTATTAGTCACTTGGGTCCTAGTGTAAGTCCAAGAATAACAGTTCCTTGCCCACTCACTTTCCAGCACATTTGGACTTAGAAGTGGGGATGTACTCTGCTTTTGATTTTTGGTGTGCTTTTGATTTTAAGACAATCAATCCTGAATTAAGAGAATGTCAAGAGCCAGCTTGGTGTAATTCTTTTGGAATATTGCCAAACACTGGGGATTTTATGAACAAACTCTTTAATAAGTTCTAAAATGTGATGATTGAATACTTGAGTCTCATGATCTAGGAGACTTGGAGCCTGTGGGGGATATAGTGAGAATGGAAATGAGCATGTTTTATATGTCAAGGAGCACCCTTTCCCCACATTTCTCTGTCTATCTCTCTCTCTCACACAAGCACACACACACACACACACACACACATATACACACATACACATATTCACACACATGTATACACACATAAGACTACTTGATTTTCTATTCTTATAGATTTCCTTCAAGCTGATGTTCTGGTAGATTTCGTCCTTATACCAGCTTTTATATTATTTACACTTCCACAATTATTCATCTCAGTTAGCCTGTAGTTAAACATAAATAGTACTGGCTAAATAAAAATCTGTTACAAAATGAAACCCAAAATGATGATCCTGTGAGAAGACATTAGTCAGAAAGCAAGTTATTTTCTGATTATATCATCTTAATGGTTGTTGGAAGAAGAAGGAACAATTTATAAAATATAGAGAAGAGATTGAGTATTATAATAAATTTTATATCCTTAGCTTGACTGAGCAGAGTAAGTTAAAATTAATTATCTCTACTTGGGGCTTCCTAGGTGACACAATTGTAAAGAATCCGCTCACCAATGAAGGAGACACAAAAGACATAGGTTTGATCCCTGGGTCAGCAGGGTCCCCTGGAGGAGGAAATGGCAAACTCCAGTATTCTTGCCTGGAAAATCCCATGTACAGAGGTACCTGGCAGGCTACAGTCCATTGGGGTCACAAAGAGTCAGACATGACAGCATACACACAAGTAAGCAAACATCTAATAATTAATAGTTAATAATTACTTAATATTTCACTAAATACTAATAATTGCTAAATATTACTACTTAATACTTACACTTTGTAAAGTACTGTAGTATCCTATGACCCTGGTGACTAACAGTGGCATAGTCAATAATAGACATGAAGGTGAATTAATAGTGAAAGGTATTATTACTAAATTGTTACCAAATCAAGTAGAATAAGATTCTCAAAACCAAAAAAATAGGAAATACATAACATTCACATAGTATGGTGGTGGTTTAGTTGTTACATTGTGTCCGACTCTTTTGTGACCCCATGAACTATAGTCCACCAGGCTCCTCTGACCATGTGATTTCCCAAGCAAGAATACTAGACTGGGTTGCCATTTCCTCCTCCAGAGGATATTCCTGATCCAGGGATCAAACCGGGTCTCCTGCACTGCAGATGGATTCTTTACTGACTGAGCCACCAGGAAAGCTTTCACATAGTATAGATATGGGGAAAATGTTACATAATTTCTTCAACCCAAGTCATCTATTGCTAGTGTTTTGTTTGCAGTCAAGATTTTATTTATATGCAGTCGTATTTAACGGGCTATTTTATAATTTTCTTTCTATAAATATTATTTTGAACATCTGCATATGTCATTAATTATTCTCATACTTCTTAGCAAAGGATAGTATTAATGAGGTGAAAGAGAGCCTTCAGAGTGGGAGAAAATAATAGCAAATGGAACAACTGACAAAGGATTACTTTCTAAAATATACAAGCATCTCATTCAGTTCAATACCAGAAAAACAAACAATCCAGTCAAAAAATGGGCAGAAGACCTAAACAGACATTTCTCCAAAGAAGATATACAGATGGCTAATAAGCACATGAAAAGATGATCCACATCAGTCATTATTAAAGAAATGTAAATCAAAACAACAAAGAGGTATCAGCTCATACCATTGTCAAAATATCTACAAACAATAAATACTGGAGAGGATGTGACCCTCTTTCACTGTTGGTGGGAATGTAAATTGATACAGCCACTATGGAAAACAGTACAGAGAGCCCTTAAAAAAACTAGGAATAAAACTGCCATATGGCTCAACAATCCCACTACTGGGCATTTACCTTGAGGAAACCATAATTGAAAAATATACATGTACCTCAGTGTTCATCACAGCACTACTTATAATATCTAGAACATGGAAGCAACCTGGATGTAAAGTTGTGGTACATATACACAATGGAATATTATTCGTCATAAAAAGAAACACATTTGACTCAGTTCCAATGAGGTGGATGAACTTAGAGCCTATTATACAGAGAGAAATAAGTCAGATAGAGATAAAGCAAGAATCATATATTAATGAACATATATGGAATCTATAAAGATGATATTTATGAACCTATCTGTAGTACATCAGTGGAGATGCAGACACAGAGAACAGACTTGTGCATATGATATGGTGGGGATGGGGAATGAGAGGGTAGGACAAATTGAGAGAGTAAGCATTGTAATGATAACACATTATCATATGTAAAATTAGATAGCCAGGGGAAATTTGCAGTATGACACAGGGAGCTCAGATCTAGTGCTCTGTAACAACTTATTAGGGTGGGATGGAATGGGGTTGATGGGAGGGACGTTTAACAGGGAGGGGACATATGTATACCAATGGCTGATTCATATTGATATATGGCAGAAACCAACACAATATTTTAAAGCAATTATCCTCCAATTAAAAATAAATAAATTTTAAAAATAACTATTTAGACTTGAATTTCATAAGTATATCATACTTTTTAAAGTATTTCTATTGCTCAGTTCATGGATTGTTATCAATTTTGTTACTATGATAAAGAATCTCTGCAAATAAGGCATCTAAACTTTTATACTATTTTTTCTCATATTTACAGACCTAAAGTAGGGAGTCAAATTATACAGAAATGTTTATGCTTTTTAAATTGTCACTCAAATACTGACTGACTCTCCTAAAAACATTGTGCGTGCATGCATGCTCAGTTGTGTCTGGCTCTACAATTCAATGTGCTGTAACCAGCCAGACTCCTCTGTTTGTGGGATTTTCCAGGCAAGAATACTGGAGTGAGTTCCCATTTCCTCCTCCAGGGGTACTTCCTGACCCAGGGATCAAACCCATGTCTTCTGCATTGGCAGGCATTCAGAAGGGTCAAAAGATAAAGAATTGTTAATTATTCATAATTTGTGAAAGCTTTACTTTTTGAAAAAGAGAAGCAGAAAGCAAAGGAGAAAAGGAAAGATATAAGCATCTGAATGCAGAGTTCTAAAGTTGAGCAAGGAGAGATAAGAAAGACTTCCTCAGCAATCAATGCAAAGAAATAGAGGAAAACAACAGAATGGGAAAGACTAGAGATCTCTTCAAGAAAATTAGAGGTACCAATGGAACATTTCATGCAAAGATGGGCTCAATAAAGGACAGAAATGGTATGGACCTAACAGAAGCAGAAGATTTTAAGAAGAGGTGGTAAGAATACACAGAAAAACTGTACAAAAAAGATCTTCATGACCAAGATGATCACACGATGGTGTAATCACTCACCTAGAGCCAGATATCCTGGAATGTGAAGTCAAGTGGGCATTTCAAAGTATCACTATGAACAAAGCTAGTGGAGGTGAAGGAATTCCAGCTGAGCTATTTCAAATCTTGAAAGATGATGCTGTGAAAGTGCTGCATTCAAAATGCCAGCAAATTTGGAAAACTCAGCAGTGGCCACAGGACTGGTAAAGGTCCGTTTTCATTCCAATCCCAAAGAAAGGCAATGCCAAAGAATGCTCAAACTACTGCACAATTGCACTCATCTCACGTGCTAGTAAAGTAATGCTCAAACTTCTCCAAGCCAGGCTTCAGCAATACATGAACTATGAACTTCCTGATTTTCAAGCTGGTTTTATAAAAGGTACAAGAACCAGAAATCAAACTGCCAGCATCCAATGGATCATGGAAAAAGCAAAAGAGTTCCATAAAAATATCTATTTCTGCTTTATTGAGTATGCCACAGCCTTTGACTGTGTGGATCACAATAAACTGCGGAAAATTCTGAAAAAGATGGGAATACCAGACCACCTGACCTGCCTCTTGAGAAACCTATATGCATGTGAGGAACCAACAGTTAGAACAGGACATGGAACAACAGACTGGTTCCAAATAGGAAAAGGGGTACATCAAGGCTGTATATTGTCACCCTGCTTATTTAACTTCTATGCAGAGTACATCATGAGAAACACTGGCCTAGAAGAAGCACAAGCTGGAATCAAGATTGCCGGGAGAAATATCAATAACCTCAGATATGCAGATGGCACCACCCTTATGGCAGAAAGTGAAGAAGAACTAAAAAGCTTCTTGATGAATGTGAGAGATGAGAGTGAAAAAGTTGGCTTAAAGCTCAACATTCAGAAAATGAAGATCATAGCATGTGGTCCCATCACTTCACCACCCTTATGGCAGAAATTGAAGAGGAACTAAAAAGCCTCTTGATAAAAGTGAAAGTGGAGAGTGAAAAAGTTGGCTTAAAGCTCAACATTCAGAAAACAAAGATCATGGCATCCAGTCCCATCACTTCATGGCAGATAGATGGGGAAACAGTGTCAGACTTTATATTTTGGGGCTCCCAAATCACTACAGATGGTGACTGCAGCCATGAAATTAAAAGACACTTACTCCTTGGAAGAAAAGTTATGACCAGCCTAGATAGCATATTGAAAAGCAGAGAATTACTTTGCCAACAAAAGTCCATCTAGTCAAGGCTATGGTTTTTCCAGTGGTCATGTATGGATGTGAGAATTGGACTGTGAATAAAGCTGAGCACTGAAGAATTGATGCTTTTGAAGTGTGGTGTTGGAGAAAACTCTTGAGAGTCCGTTGGACTGCAAGGAGACCCAACCAATCCATTCTAAAGATCAGTCCTGGGTGTTCTTTGGAAGAAATGAATGTAAAGCTGAAACACGACTGAGCAACTGAACTGAACTTACCTTACTTTTTCTTCTTACCTTAGATTGGAAAGTTAAGAATATTTTATAGTAATATAGTTAGTAAATAAGACTATATTAATAGGACCATAAATAATGGCCATATTTTCTTTTTGGTTACTTTAACGGTTGTGTTTAATTTCAATTTTATAAAAATTCAGGGCTAGTGAACAAATGAAAAATGAAGTAATGTTCTTAAAAAGATAAACAGTTTACATAATGATTCATCACTTCCAACTTACGTGTTGTAGAAAACGATAATACTTCCATGAAATGCATAGATGATAGATTGATATATCATGTTCTTTGTGTTTTGATGCACAGACTTTTTAATGGCAATTAATCCATTAAACTTGACAATGTATACCTTCTATGTGTATGACACCATTGTGGTACTGGAGGTATATATAAAGGAATAGATTATAGAGTTTTCTTTCAAGGAGTTTAAAAGGTAGTATGATAGAGTCATGAAAATAAATAACTTTGTACAGGATAAAATATTCAATGCCTCCAGAGAAGTGTGAGGACAGATTCGAGGAAACTGCTGATGGACATAAATGTAATTGTTTCTATCTAAGAGAACTAGGTAGGTTAACTTTGGTGGAGATTTTAAATGTTCAGTAGAGTTTTACTCTGTTTCAAAAAGTTCACCTTTTTTTAAGTCTAAAGATAATAAAATGATATCAAAATTCTATAAACATAGTAACATTAACTAAAATTTTATCAGATTTCCTAAAATGTCAATGCTGTAAGGAATTTTAAAAAATATTTAATTCTATATGTTATTAATACATGAATAAAATATTTGCAACACTGAAGCAAGATTACAACCAAACCAGCTATCTGTAACTGTGTAGGATTAGATGAGAACTCTAACCTTGAGGACTACCTTTATCTGATTCCTAGATTATTTATTCTGGCTATGTAAGGCTTTCTGGGGAGAAGAAACCTTTAGGGAATGTACTTAGATCTCTTGATTTAGGTCAATTTTGAGATAATCGTGGCTGGATAACGAGAATCCATATTCTCATCAGATGGATCTACCAGATAATTCCATCCCTCATGAGCATAGCAATTTCTCTCTACAATCAGTGTTTAAATCAATATGCATTTTTTAAGAGAGTAGATATTAAAAGTCCTCATCACAAGAAAAACATACTCTAACTATGTATGATGATAGATGTTAACTGGACTTTTGGTGATCAATTCACAATATATACAAATATCAAATCATTACGTTGTACACCTGAAACTAATAATAATATGNAATTAATAATGCATTTCTTAAATTTATTTTTATTGGAGGATATTTTAAATTGAGAATCAGGATATTGGGATTTACCCTTTATTCTGTAAGCAATTAGTATTATGAACTTAGTAAAATTTTGACCTTCCTTGATATAGTTTTCCTCATTCATTAAAACAAGGGAAATCACTCTGTATACTCCAAATCTCTTTTAATGTGTCTAAAACTTTCCTTGCTTTAAAAAAATCAAATCCTAAATAAAAATATAAATTTCATAATTGATTTTACTATAAGGACAAGTCATGAAGTTGACTGATGGAAGCTGTTATGCTTAGTTTTCATAGTATCAGCCATTAATTACCTCCATGAGAGTACATTGTTTTATAAGAACCTTTCTTCCTGCTCTTAGATGACTGCATTCTACAAGTTGTTTTTGTCTTCCATTTTCATTTGATGCATTGTTAAAATTCAATCCTCACTGTAACTATTACTGTAAGTTCTTTTTTAAAGTTATAATTATATGCTTTGTCTTTTAAATACAGCTACATAATTACTATGAAGACTTATTCTATGTTGAATGCAGGTGGGATGCAATAAAAATGTACTTTTTCTGAACAAAGGGGAAAAATAGATGTGCAAATCTCAGCTGTCATTACTAGGTGCAGGTGTATAGAAAAAAAAAACACATGAATTTCTAGTCACTGTACTCATTAATCTTATTTTGAGTAGGAAATTATAGTTTTTCTAATTTAAAAAAAAAAAAGGTGTCACTTTTATTTGCCAAGCTCTTGATTGAATATCACACTGTGTTACTTTTGTATGGGATGGCTTGATTTGGGGTTGCTTTCTTGGAAATGTTGAGAGTTTTTTGTTTGTTGGTTTTAAAATTCATGATATATTATTACTTCCAAACCATTGTCTCAATGCTAATTCTTGTCTGCAACATGAGAAATGGGTGACTGTGTCTACAGTTCTAGCACTCACAGCAGCACCTTTCTCAAGAAACTTGTGACGGAATCAAATGACCAGAATCATGAAAATGCTGCTCCTGGCAATGTGTATCATATTGGCAGCTCAAGTTTTCAGTTCAGTTCAGTGACTCAGTCGTGTCTGACTCTTTGTGATCCCATGAACCGCAGCATGCCAGGCCTCCCTGTCCATCACCAACTCCCAGAGTCCACCCAAACCCATGTCCATCGAGGCAGTGATGCCATCCAGCCATCTCATCCTCTGTCGTCCCCTTCTCATCCTGCCTTCAATCTTTCCCAGCATCATGGTCTTTTCAAATGAATCAGCTCTTTGCATCAGGTGGCCAAAATATTGAAATTTCAGCTTCAACATCAGTCCCTCCAATGAACACTGAATACTGATCTCCTTTAGGATGGACAGGTTGGATCTCCTTGCAGTCCAAGGGACTCTCAAGAGTCTTCAACACCACAGTTCAAA
>SJYQ01003684.1:400509-467700 GCA_006410935.1 Redunca redunca | reverse complement strand
GTTGGCTTAAAGCTCAACATTCAGAAAACAAAGATCATGGCATCTGGTCCCATCACTTCATGGAAAATAGATGGGGAAACAGTGGGAACAGTGTCAGACTTTATTTTTCTGGGCTCCAAAATCACTGCAGATGGTGATTGCAGCCATGAAATTAAAAGATGTTTACTCCTTGGAAGAAAAGTTATGACCAAGTTAGCATATTGAAAAGCAGAAACATCACTTTGCCAACAAAGGTCCGTCTAGTCAAGGCTCTGGTTTTTCCAGTGGTCATGAGTTGGACTGTGAAGAAAGCTGAGCACCAAAGAGTTGATGTTTTTGAACTGTGGTGTTGGAGAAGACTCTTGAGAGTCCCTTGGACTGCAAGGAGATCCAACCAGTCCATTCTGAAGGAGATCAGTCCTGGGTGTTCTTTGGAAGGAATGATGCTAAAGCTAAAACTCCAGTACTTTGGACACCTCATGCGAAGGGTTGACTCATTGGGAAAGACTCTGATGCTGGGAGGGATTGGGGACAGGAGGAAAAGGGGATGACAGAGGATGAGATGGCTGGATGGCATCACCAACTCAATGGACGTGAGTCTGAGTGAACTCCGGGTGATGGTGATGGACAGGGAGGCCTGGCGTGCTGCGATTCATGGGCTCGCAAAGAGTCAGACACGACTGAGTGACTGAACTGAACTGAGGTAGGAATCAAAAATACAGAGAAGTAAAAAATGCAGTTCTTGCCATCATATATATATAATTATGTATGGTAACAAGAAATGAAATTAAATAATTAAAGTAGCATAAATCCAAAATTAAATGACTGGTACAGGTAATATGTGCTTTAGAAATTAAGAAGAGAAAAATCATCACTGAGACTAAAAGAATTAACAGAAAATGGAGAATCCAAAGGTTAAGACGGATTTTGGAGAAAGGCAATGGACTCAGCTTCAGACATTTAGAAGGTGGAGTCCAACTGGAGATATAAAAAGCATTTTAAGATGGGAAATGTAAACCTGAGAGATATATTTATGGAGAGGTGATACTTGAAGCTATAAAGGTGGACAAGATTTCTAATGAAAATTAGAGATAAAAGATGAGAAAGACTAAGACCTTGTTCTGGGGAATATCTGCATTTAGAAGATGTCCAAGTCTAGAGAAGAGAGCAGGACTGAGAGTATAGTGCCCAGGGGATCCCCAATCTCAGAGGCCAAGTAAGAATATTTGATAGGGTCTACCTGAAGGGATCAGAAGCAGAAAATAAAGTGATATACAGAGCTAGCAATCCAAGAACTAGGGAAGTGAAAATGAAGCACAAATAAATCTGCAGAAGAGTCCATAGTAATTGTATAAAACAAAGAAGGCTTCTACTCCTAGCTTTGTGATACTGCCTGTACCACATGTGACTTGGTCTGAAAAAGTTAGAACGGTCACAGACCACATGTATTGATAGAGACACTTCTACATGTATTGATAGAGACGCTTCTTCATGTCCCACAGGAACTAAAATTGTCCCTTTTTCTCAAAAGGTCCGCAATTAGTTTCACATTTCAATTCCAGTCATGAACACCTTATTACAAGGCTTTATCTGCTCATTCTTATTTTTTAAAAAATAATCTTGTAACTTGCTTTCCTGTCTCCAGTCTCCCCATGCAATCTTGCATACCTAGGTACCATAAATACCTCTTTCAGCATGTCACTCCCTTAGTCAAAAGATGATCATGTCACAATTTCTTACCACAGCAGGTTTGCTTTTTTTTTTTTTTTTTTTTTNCAGGTTTGCTTTTTTTTTTTTTTTTTAGTGTGTGTGTGTGTGTGTGTGTGTGGCTAAGACAATCTACACTCATACCTAACTCTTACCATCAGACACTCTTCATGTTCTTCAGAATGGTCTCCTCAAGGTTCCACAAGGAACTATGTCATCCCACTTAGCTGGAATACTGTCTCTTCTCTCTCATCTTAAACACTCTCCTACTTTTCCCATCCTTAAAGCTTCCTATCCCTCTGCCTCATCTAGTGACATTTCACTGATCTCTTAGAGCACCCATATCCTTAATTACAGACTACCTTGTTTTGTTATTTTCATGAGTGTTATTTAGTTTGTACATATTTCTTAGACATCAGCCTTCTTTCCCCTTCTTAATGGTGGGGTTTATATTGCCCTGCCCATTATAATGCATCCTATAGTACATATTAGTAACAGAGTTAGATCCACAGTCAGAGTTCAGGAAATATGAGATGGTTGTTTCATTTCTTGGAAAGAGATACATAATATATAAAAGAGGATGAGAAAAAGGGTTTTTGACATACAATATAGCACCAAATTGCAAGTAATTCTCAATGGTTGAGATCTTTCCCGATTATATCTTCTTCATAAGAAATAGTAATCTACTCATTGCTACTGCTGCTGCTAAGTCACTTCAGTCGTGTCCGACTCTGTGCGACCCCATAGATGGCAGCCCACCAAGCTCCCTGTCCCAGGGATTCTCCAGGCAAGAACACTAGGGCACTGCAATTATTTCTGAGGGTTTGTGCTTAATTCAGAATAGCTGAGGAGCTTCGCCTCCTTTGTCTTTAGCTTATTTCTGTTTTCTTCAATTTCTTCAGAATGATTTAAAGTGTATGTGTAATCTCCACTGTGCTCTTTCACTAGACTCTTTCTGTATTTCCACCTATAGTAGCCATCGCTTAGCCCCTGCTCCATCATCGAGACACTGTGCAAAGTTTAAATGCTGTGATTTTCAGGCCTTGTCCTTCAGCTTCTTTTCTTGACCAAACTCATGGGTTAATTGAGCCTTTCTTGGCTTTGAAAGAGAAAAAGGAAGCAAGTAAAAAGAATGCCCCAGCACAGTATCAGTTAGTTGTATAAGCAAAGCTAACCTGGGAGTGACAGCTTTGGAAGTTTCCATTGTGCATATAAACAGTTGGCATAAGCAAAGATGCTTGCAGGAAAAATCTTTGTAGGTCACAAATGCTGGACAGATTGGTGGCCTAGGCCAGACAATCTGTTTATCTAAGGCTGACTTACCCTTGGCCCTGAGTTTCTGGACCCTGACAGTGAGGGAATATTAGGAGAATCTGAAATCATGGTTTAAGAAAAATGTTATCACGAGGCATAATATAATATGTTTTAGTTTCAGTAGCACGTTAAAAATTTTTTAAAGTTAGTCCAAAGAAGAAGGGGGCAGCAGAGGATGAGATGGTTAGATCGAATCACTGACTCAGTGGACACAAATCTGAGCAAACTCAGGGAGATAGTGGAGGACATTGGAGCACAAAGAGCTGGACATAGCAACTGCACAAGTCCACTGTTAAATTTCTTAAAATTATTATTAAACCAAAGTTATGACAAATTACAATTGACCATTACATTAGACCCAAACTACAAATCTCAGAAATCTCTAAAACCCCAATCCACAGTTTAGGTTTTGTGTATATATGTATATATTTGCATGTCATTTTATTTTTCATTTTGTGGGGAACTCTTAACACTGAAATTCTTGCCAAGGCCAAATTCTAAAATATCTCAATAATGTTTTTTGTTGAGCTATTTCAAAGCTTTGGACAACTGTAGGAATTTTAACACCCTAGACTTATTCCAAAGCTTGATTTTTCTATGCAAACAAAACTAAACTGAGCTGATGAAATTTCATTCATTAAGAAGAGAGAATGTTCTGAAATACATTAAAAGGTTTGGGGATTCTTTTTCTGGCAACAAGAGTCTAAAAGCTCATTGGTTACAAATATCCAAATTTAGTATTTAGCTCCCACCTCTGGGTGAACATGAAAAATGGCCAGGCACAGTGAAGTTTGACAGAGGTCAAGATAAGAAGACACGGGGGAAACAGTTCACTAAATTAACCGTTCAGAGATTCAAGCATGTAACTTTGACTTCAAAGATTCTGCATCTGACTTTTTGAATGATGAGGGTAAGCAAAGTTTTGGTTGGGCCCTTTGAACCCTTTTAAGTGAGGTTAACCTGCTTTCTCTCATTTGAGGAGTGCTATAAATGAATAATACCATCACCCAAATTGTTGGAGATACTCCAGCAAAAGCTGAACTCCAAGCTGATAATGATGTCATGAAGAGAAGTTCATGTATCCTATAGAGGGGACAACCATATGTGATTCATTTTTTCAATCAGCATCCTTTAATTTATAGTAGACACTTAATAAATATTTCCTAATGATAAATCGCAAGCTGGAATCAAGATTGCTGGGAGAAATATCAGCAACCTCAGATATGCAGATGATACCACTCAAACGGCAGAAACTGAAAAGGACTAAAGAGCCTCTTGATGAGAGTAAAAGTGGAGAGTGAAAAAGTTTGTTTAAAACTCAACATTCAAAAAACTAAGATCACAGCATCTGGTCCCATCACTTCATGGCGAATAGAAGGGGAAAAAATGGAAACAGTGCCTGATTTTATTTTCTTGGGCTCCAAAATCACTGCGGACGGTGTCTGCAGCCGTGAAATTAAAAGACGCTTACTCCTTGGAAGTAAAGCTATGACAAACCTAGACAGCATGTTAAAAAAGCAGAGACATCATTTTGCTGACAAAGGTCCATATAGTCAAACCTATGATTTTTCCAGTAGTCATGTACAGATGTGAGAGCTGGACCATAAAGCTGAGCATCAAAGAATTGATACTTTTGAATTGTGGTGCTGGACTCTTGAGAGTGCCTCGGGCAACAAGGAGATCACATCAGTCAATCCACAAAGGAAATTCACTGGAAGGACTGATGCTGAAGCTGAAACTCCAATACTTTGGCCACCTGATGGGAAGTACTGACTCATTGGAAAAGACCTTGATGCTGGGAAAGATTTAAGGCAGGAGGAGAAGGCGAAGACAGAAGATGAGATGGTTGGACGTTATCACCAACTCAATAGACATGAACTTGAACAAACTCAGGGAGTCAGTGAAGGACAGAGAAGCCTGGGGTGCTGCAGTTCATGGGGTTGCAAAGAGTCGGACATGACGCGACTAGACGACAGCAAAGATTAATACATGAATGATTTCATAGACAAGATGACTTCTAAAATCGCTTCTAACTGAAAGATACTATGAAAGTGATAGGTGATCTACTGGTAAACCAAAATAAGCCATGTACCTTAAAGATGTCTCTCACCAGGGAAAGATGAATGATTGAATAATAGCTTTTTTAGGCCCCCTGCCTCAACAAGACAGTCAGATGGATCCAGGCATGCTGAGGATGCCCCACATTGGCAAAGCTATCACTTCATTTCTGTCTGGAATAAAACTTCTGATGAAGATCAGGCTTTGAGAATGCCAGGCAGGTTGGGTTTTGGTTCAAGATCAAGTTATCATCCCAGAACCCAGTGCCTGGCCATTATACCACCATTCAATATTATACATTCCATTCCTCTTCCAGGGGATCTTCCCAATCCAGGGATCGAACCCAGGTCTCCCTCATTGCAGGCAGATTCTTTACCATCTGAGCCACCGGGGAAACCCATTCTATTCTTTAATTCCCACAAATCAAATTATCTTTAGAATGTTGGAATGTCTTGAAAAGGTTTATTTTTATTTAAATCTCTGTAAGAGTATAAGTTACTGATGCTAAGAAAAGATGTATGAAGAATTCTAGCTGCAGTCACAACCATGTGGAATCATGGTAAACTCAGTAACCACCATAAAGGGTTTTTCTTTTTGCCTAGCAACTTACATCTTTTCTAGAATCTTTATCTTGGAGTGTTTTTGCCATGTTGACTCTTTGAAGATTAACCTGAAATGCAAATAGGACATGCGATGGATGTTCTATCTTATTCAGTGTTTAGAATGCCTCCTGGTGTCTGACTTATTGCTACAGGTTTGTTATCCTTTCTCAACCAGTGTTTGAACTCCTCCCACTCTCATCCATTCATCACCCTGATAGTCCTGTCCAAAGACTATCAGGTGAAATACAATAATCAGTCAAAGCCAGATGGTGCCAGTGGCAACAGCAAGCATTTCCCCCTACAGTGCCTGCAACAAATAAATAAATAATACCATCAGGTTTGACAATTTAATGAGTATAAATTTACCACAGCAAGAAAATCCTCCCCAAATATTTAAACAATTAAAATGTAAAAGGAGAGATAAATAAGCATTTTGTAGTGGTAGACAGGACCAAATTCTGCTTTCTTTGCTCTCAGGAAATCCACTCTATCACATATATTGTGATATATCTATCACAGATAGATGGAAATATATGGGCTATTGAAGGTCAGGATTAAGGGGGAGAAATCAACATGGCAGAAGGTGTAGTGAATGTATTAGCTATAGCACATCTGTGTGTATGTGCGCTGAGTAACTTGTCATGTCTGACTGTTTGCAACCCTGTAAACCATAGCCCACCAGGCTCCTCAGTCCATGGGATTCTCCAGGCAAGAGTACTGGAATGGGTTGCCATGCCCTCCTCCAGGGGATCTTCCTGACCAGGGATTGAACCTGAGTCTCTTATGTCTCCTTTGACAAGCAAGTTCTTTATCACTAGTGCCGCCTGAAAAACCCGTAGCACATTTTTAGCTTATTGTTATTATTACATTTGAGCAGAGTTTAAATTCATTTTATTTATTCAAGAAATGCTTGTTGATCATCTCAGTGAGCGAGGTGCCAGGAAATATCAGTAGCTAAAAGAGTGAGGGAGCCCTCATGAAGTTTACATGCCACTGGTGTCAGAAAATAACACAGAATAAATACCTTGGATGGATGCAAGGGTTAAAGAGAAAAATGAAAGAAAATAAAATGGGAGAGAAAGAGAGTGTCGGGTGGGTTCTTCTTTATACAGGATGATGTGAGAAAGCCTCCTTGAGATTTATACAGGTGAGATCTGAGCAGAGTCCTGAGGAGGGAAGGGAGCAAGTCACAAGAATAGGCATGAACAAAGCATTTCAGGCCGAAGGAAGGAGTGCAAAAGCCCCGAGACTGCTGCCATAATATGAGGGAAAATATTAGTATCTTTGGTCTGATTTCTTGAGAGTAGAATTGTGCCAGTCAGATTCTTGCATGCTAGACTGGATTTAGATAATATCAAAGCTCACATTATTGATGGGAAGGCCAGAGAACAAGGCTCAAAAAAATAGGCAGGAACTAAGGAAAGCAAGCTGGACCCAGGAAACACAGTCAAGGCAAAACTGCTGACTGGTTAGGACAGCAGTTTGCAGGCACCATAGATACCAGACCCCAGATACCACTATCACTGAGGATAATTTATCATTGCCTTTGCATCTTTGTATCATTCCTTCAAGATTCAGAGTGGCTGAGTCTAGGTCTTGAGATGCTCACATTCCAGTTGCCTGGAAGTGATAAGCCTCTCCTCCTTCTAAGTGTGAAGCCGGCTAAAATTTCTATTCTTATTTTATTGGCCACATCTGTAAGGTAAGATAACAATAATTCTGAGTCCCAGACTCCAAACCAATACATACATACATATATATATATACATGCATATATGTGTGTGTGTTAGTTGCTCAATCGTGTCTGACTTGCAACCCCAGGGACTCCAGGCTTTTCTGTCTGTGGAATTAAACAGGCAAGAAAACTCGAGTGAGTAGCCATTCCCTTTTCCATGGGATCTTCCTAACCCAAGAACCTAACCTGGGTCTCCTGCATTGCAGGCAGATCCTTTACTGTCTGAGCCACCAGGGAAGCCCATACTATATATATACATAACCATTGAGAGCACAAGGTATGCAAAATTTAAGCCAGTGACATCATTATCTCATTTCCCAATCAACCAATTGTATTTTCAATAAACCTCAGACATGTTTGTACACATGTACACACATACACACTACTCAAAATTCAGAAACTAGTCCTTGAAGAATTCCTACCAAAAGATACTTAGACATATGATTCATTAAACAGAGACCCCACACCATTATCAGCAATATCAACAATAACAAGCAACAGCTAACATTAAATGCTCACTATATGCCAGGTATAGTTCTAAGTATTTTATGTATATTAGCACATTTAATCCTTAAAACCCTTTCGCATTGTGGTATTTAAATCTTAATACCTATGAATGTTCTCTTATTCACAAAACTCACTCTTCAGGCCTCCAAGGGAGATTGGACAGTCATATCTACATGAGAAGAAACACTGGTGTGTTCCTATAGTGGAAAACAGCTCTGAACAATTAGGAAAATATGTCTAAGATTAATAAAATTATCCAGAGCACAGTCTAGAATACATACTTTGAAATAAGTCTACCACATTATACTGTGAGCTGCTTAAGGGTAGAGAGTATGTGTTTTTTTTAAAAATACTCTGCATAATTCCTGACTCAGTAGATGGCTAAAAAAAATGTTTCTTGAATAAATATATGTCTTCCATATGACATTTGAAGGGCTTTCCTGTGGTCCAGCAGTAAAGAACCTGCCTGCAATGCGGTAGACATGGGTTCGATTCCTGGGTTGGGAAGATCCCCTGGAGAAGAAAATGGGAACCTACTCCAGTATTCTTGCCTGGGAAATCCCTTGGACAGATAAGCTTGGTGGGCTGCAGTTCATGGGGTCACAAGAGTTGGACACAACTTAGCAACTACCTCCACCACCACCACAACATTTGAGGAAAATATTGTCTCCTAAAATGAATACTGATGAAAAAGACTAATTGAAAAATAAGATAAATTAATCAAAAGTTAGAAAAACTTTTAGTCTTCATTTGTTAAAGAATCCTGTACATTACAAACAACATAAATGATGATTGCACAAATTTAGAATGTTTAAGGACTCATACATCCAGAAATTGAAGGACAATCTTGAAGCCCTCTGAAAGAAGTGGCACTGACACAGGAAGAAATTCCATCTCAGCCTTTTCTGAGCTCAATGACCTTAATTTCCCAGCATCTGCACTATGAGGATTGGATGTAGATCAGTGTTTCCCAAACTGCTCCCTAGGCTTCCTCAGAGGGGATCAGGGCAGACAGGAGGGGACTGACAACACAGAAGTCTGGACCACCAAACTCTGCTCTAGCCAAACAGCACCTTTTATCTATTTAATGTATTGGTTTCTGAGAAATATCTGGAACAAAAAGTTCTGTGGCTCTAAAGAAATTTAAAAAACAAACTAGATAATCTGTAAGATCTCTTCAGGGCTTCCCTGGGTCAGTGGTAAAGAATCCACCTGCCAAAGCAGGAGACCTGGGTCCGACCCCTGGGTTGGGAAGATGCCCTGGAGAAGGGAAAGGCTACCCACTCCAGTATTCTTCTCTGGAGAATCCCAAGGACAGAGGAGCCTGGCAGGCTATAGTTGATGGAGTCGCAGAAGAGGTTAGACATGACTAAACAACTAAACATCAACAAAGATCCCTTACCCCTACTAATCAGTGATATTTATTACCATCAGGCATACAGGGAGAGGATGACAACTTTTCCTTGGGAGAGTAAATAAAAGGGTAATTAGTAGCAAGCAGTGTAGAGTGCTTTGTGAAATCTAAAATAGTGGTGAACCCAGGAATGAAACTTCAGCAGTGTCCAGGGAAATAGGAAAGGACAAGTACAGAGCATATAAATGCTTTCTCTCTTTCTCTTTCTCTGTGTGTGGGTGTCTGGTGTGTGTGTGTGTGTGTACATATATATATGGGCAACATATACACATACAGGTCGACAATACAGGGAAGGAAGGGTTACTAGGGAGGTTACTGCAGTGATTACAGCACGGATTCAGATGGAGAATGAGGAAAGGTCTGGCATGATTTTATCAAAAAGGTGATTTTTCAACAGAATTTTTGGATTCAGAATATAGTTTGGTAGATGGAGGAAAGAATGCATTTCAGATGGAGAAGACAGCACCACTTAATGTTAGGAGGTAATAAAAGTTTATGTGTATGGGGCTTCCCTGGTAGCTCAGGTGGTAAAGAATCAGGAGATGCCAGTTTGATTCCTGGGTCAGGAAGATCCCCCGGAGAAGGGATAGGCTACCCACTTCAGTATTCTTGGGCTTCCCAGGTGGTTCAGTCAGTAAAGAATCTACCTGCAATGCAGGAGACCTGGGTTCGATCCCTAGGTTGGGAAGATCCCCTGGAGAAGGGAAAGGCTACCCATTCTAGTATTCTTGCCTGGAGAATCCCATGGACAGAAGAGCCTGGTGGGCTGCAGTCCATGGGGTTGCAGAGTCGGACTTGACTGAACTACTGAGTACAGCACATAGCTTATACGTATAATGCCTCCTAGATCTTGTTATCCCCTAGTTTAATTAGCCTATTCTCTAATCTTTTTGAGCCAACTTAGGCCTGACCCGTTGAACCTCTACTGAAATCCAAGGACAATTTCCTTCTTAGTTTCAGAGAATTTGGCTGAAATTTTGTTTAATCAAAACAACTTAGATTTGCTGACTCTTCCTGGAGAATGATAAGGTTATTGGCAACTTAAAATTTACATTGGCCTGACACTGTGGCGTCTCTGGGTATGTAACAATTGAAAAGGTAGAACCTTTTTGTGAAAATGGTTTTCCACTCTTTAAAAGGTCTACTGAGAAAACAGCCTATGGAAAAGCCTGGAAGTGAAAGTCTCTCAGTTGTGTCTGATTCTTTGTGACCCCATGGGCTATATATACACAGTCCATGGAATTCTCCAGGGCAGAACACTGGCATGGGTAGCCTTTCCCTTCTCCAGGGGATCTTCCCAACCCAGGGAGTGAACCCAGGTCTCCCACATTGCATTCAGATCCTTTACCAGCTGAGCCACAAGGAAGCCCAAAAGTCTGGCAAGTGGTAGCACAAGAATGTTTGGCTAGATTAGCAGGATGTAAAATGAATTTTCTTCTAGAAGTGGCTCCAGGGGTTCCATCCATGTAAGGTACATGTTTCAGAGTTCTATCATGTCTCACCAATCCAGCTTCTCCAACGTTAAATACTTGCTTCTCCCATCTACTTTCTCAGCAACCCAAACTACTCATGTATCTTCTTCACCTCCCACATAATTACCGAAATAAAAAATGTACAACTGAGAAAAGTGACTCATTTTTTTTTCAGCTGAAGTCTGCTTCAGCTTGCCTTCCTTATGCTCATCCGTTCCCTAAACAGGAAAATTATATTCTTTTGGTCCTCCTCAAATTTGATTTTGGAATAAGCATTACCCCAACCTATAAATGAGATGTGTTTCTAAAGTTTGTTTTGCAAGTTAGCAGCTTGAAACTTAGAATATCATTTCCTGAAGAAAGAAATTTAAAAGAGCTTTTAAGTTTCCAGCCAGACAAAAAAAGTATTTTTAATCTCCATGTTATATAGATTTAGTTCAAAGGGACCTAGCTGCCTAATGACCATGAATCATTCTTCTCCTTTCTTGATTATCATCTATTTTCTTAAAAAGGAAACAGAGTACATTGGAGATTATTCCCATTCTTCCTCAGCTCCATTCCCCAGTCAGAATCATAAATTTTGTGTGTAAGAGACATATGTTAGGTGTTGCTAACTCAGTGATTACCTGGCCATTTGTTTCATTCCCCTGTAGGAAAATCTTAAATCTTTCCTTTTGTTTATCAGTTTGTGGATAGATACATCGGACAGATGGATGCTTCCATAGCACATAGACAGGCACCAGACAAAACAACAATTAAACATCACAGTGCACATTTTTTTCTAATTTGGAATTAAAGAGAGTAAAAGGAAAAAGAGTAAATGCGTGCAGACTGTGAGTCATATCATTAGCAAAGAGGAGAGATGTGAAGTTTCACCAGGATTCCTCTGGGAGGGGTTTCAGTTGGAAGGAGGCATATTAATGGGTTAAAAAAACTATATCATTTTAAACAGCTACTCACCCTTAGCTCGAATCAAGATAGCATGGCTATCTTTCCATGTTGAAGTATCTCTCCACAACATGAGGACTGTTACTTGCTGAAGCAACCAGCTGGCACCACTTGGGTGAGATCCAACTCTGTGCGATCCTAGCTCTGTGTGAGATCTCTATCAGGTGCCTAATTATAAAGTGTGCCAGAGTGGGCACGTTCCATGATTAATTGGTGAGAAGTGGGCAATGGTTTGCCTTAAACTAACCAAATTTTGACTCATTAGTTATTGATATTTGGTCCTTTGCGTGGGCTTCATTGACTCAACTTCTATTTAATGGGAGCCTATAATGTGGAGCTTCTAGCATAGCAAAAGAGACAGACACATAAGTGAATACTTATAAAAGTCTGTGGAATGGTGTAGTATAGGCAGGTACTAGATACAACAATGGCAAACACATATCTACCTGGAGGATCAAGGAGTCTCCACAAAGAAGGTAATGACTCTAGCCACATTGTGGAAATACATGAGAAATATGGCATGTAGAAAAAAATGAAAGCAAGACACTCTAGCAAAAAGGAATAGTGTTCAGAGAGGAATAAAGAATGAAGTAACATGGGTTGTTCCATGAAACTGAACAATTGCAATGGAGTGTGGGATATGAGTGTTAGTCACTCAGTCATGTCTGACTCTCTGTGACCCCATGGACTGTAGCCCACCAGGCTCCTCTGTCCATGGGATTTTCCAGGGAAGAATACTGGAGTGTGTTGCTATTTCCTTCTCCAGGGAATTTTCCTGACCCAGGGACTGAACCTGGGTCTCCAGCACTGCAGGCAGACTCTTTACTGACTGGGCCACCAGGGAAGACCTGGAGTGGGATATGAAGAGGAGTAGATTTTGAAGTTTGAGGAGATAGACAGGGACCAGAAAATTAGCCAGTACATTTTTTAAAAAACAGGTTGCGTACAATCCTTAAAGACCTGGACACCATTCAGATGGATTTGTCACAAAAGTTCTCTCAAGAGTCAGAGAAAGAGCTTTCTGGGTAGAGAGAGTGATACATGCAAAGGCTTTGAAGGGGGAATGTGCTTGGTGGATTTTAAAAACTAAAAGGAGGCCAGTAGACTTGGTAAGCAAAAAGGGGATGTTTATAAGAAGAATTCATGAGAGGAGGAGGTCCTGGATCATGTAGACTTTCATAGTCCTTGGTAATGATTTTGGTTTTGGTTCTATGTGAAATAGGAAGCATTAAAGATTTTTAAATCATGGACACACATAATCTGATAAACACTTTTTAAAATACCACTGTTTCTACTGAGGAGAGAATGATTGTAAGGGGTTGAGGATGAAAGATAGCAGATTAGGAGGGGAGGCCATTGTGTTAGTTCTCATGAGTGACAACTGGGTTAGAGATGATAGTAAAAATGAAAAAAGGGGTCAGAGATAAGATGTTTTGAGGTAGAGGGCAATGGCAAAGGAAGAATGAACAGCTATTTTGTTTGTTTTTTACCTATGAAAACTAGAAAAAGTAGTAGCATCTAACCATAAAAGGGAGATTTGGGGAATGAGTCAGGATTCCATTTCCATTTTGATGACTGAATGAAAATGGGGAAGAGATTTGGGACCAAAAGATGAAGACTTATTTTTAGGACATGTGGAGACTTGGGCTCCTGATGGTCATCAGAATAAGATTTCTAGTGGACAATTAGATACAAAGCTCTAGAGCCCAGGAAGTAGATGTGGCTAGAGACTGTGGAGAATTTGAGCCCCTTTAGCTAAGAGTTGCACATGACTTCACTTTCACTTTTCACTTTCATGCATTGGAGAAGGAAATGGCAACCCACTCCACTGTCCTTGCCTGGAGAATCCTGGGGATGGTGGAGCCTGGTGGGCTGCCATCTATGGGGTCGCACAGAGTCGGACACGACTGAAGCAACTCAGCAGCAGCAGCAGTCATGGAAAAAGGAAGAGAGCCCCAGAAAAACATCTATTTCTGCTTGATTGACTATGCCAAAGCCTTTGACTGTGTGGATCACAATAAACTGTGGAAAAGTCTGAAAGANCCCAAGAAGAAGGACAAAACCTACATAACAACAATGTTTCAAGGGTTGATAGAGAAGGAGGAGCCAAGGGAAAAACAAAAGAATGTGAAACTAAGGATAGAGAAGAGAAAACACAGCAGAAATAAGTAGTATGGAAGCCAAGAAAATAAATAAGAAGGTATGTTTCATGGTTTTAAATATCCCAGACAGGTCATACAAGATAGCTCTACTTATCTTTTTGAAAGCTTACAGATCCAACACTTTGTCTTGTATACTCCCCCAGAAATACTCAAATGTGTATCTTGAGCCAGGTTCTGAACTCCATACCTTATTTTCAAAGAGTTTGCAGACTAGTGTGGGAAGATCAGGTACATACTAATGGATAATCAAGTAGGACTTTGTTTAATGAATGCTGAAGAAACAGAATAGGTAGTATATGCTACCAAAGATCTAAGAGGGGAAGAAGTCACTGGCCATCAAAGAATCCTTCACAAATGAGATAACTCTTTACTTAGGCCTCAAAGGGTGGGTGAAACTGACCTAGCACAAAGAGCATGTTTCAAGTTGAGGAAATTATAATGAACAAAAGTATAGGGACATGAATATTTACATTCATACTCAGTCTGGCCAGCTGAGACAAAGTGCCAAAGTAGAGGAGGAGCTCTGCTATAGAACTTGTTATTTCATGAGTTGGAAAGCCTTAGAGACAATTTTGTTCAGTATTCTTATTTTATGTAGAGGAAAATGATAGCCCAGAGACATTAAATTTGTTTAAATTCACAATCCAAGTCCATGGGAGAGCCAATAGGAGGTAAGGCAAGATTAGAAGATTGGTACCAGATTCTGAGAAGCCATGAGAAACAATCATAAATAAATAAATTAGAATTAATTCTCTAAACAAAGAAATTTTGAGAAAAAGGGAAGTAAAAAGTAAGATTAACCATCTGAGAGTATGCAAAGGTGATGCCAAAAAAGCAAGAAATTTTGGTGATTATCCAGCTTTTCTTACCTGGGGTTTCTCATCTGAACCACAGGCACATAAAAAATGATTTGAGTGTTTTCTGCATTCTGCCAAGGATGGTGTGTAACTAGTATGGATCTAGATGTATCAGAAGGAGATTAATTCATTATGTACAATTAGGGACTCTAGGGCATTAAGGGGTGTTATGGCTTGGCACTATTCTAGAATTCTGGTTGAGAAAGGCTGGCAGAAGAAGGAAAAGACAGATGTATAAAATATTGCAAATAGAATTTGGTAACCGACAGTGTGGCTTTTGGAGAAGGCAATGGCACCCCACTCCAGTACTCTTGCCTGGAAAAATCCCATGGAAAGCGTCGGACACGACTAAGCGACTTCTTTCACTTTTCACTTTGATGCATTGGAGAAGGAAATGGCAACCCACTCCAGTGTTCTTCCCTGGAGAATCCCAGGGACGGGGAACCTGGTAGGCTGCCATCTCTGGGGTCGCACAGGGTTGGACACGACTGAAGTGACTTAGCAGCAGCAGTGTAGCTTTTATAAGGGAAAGAAGAGTAATCAGTTACTTCCATATTATGAGTTTGATAACTGACTCACATGTCTGATGTCTCTCCAAAAAGATATTGCAAGAGTAGGGGAGTCAGGGGTCTAGTCTAGGGAAAAGGTAATTAGCTTAACAAGACACTTTCTGAGGTAATAAAAAGATAAAGAAAAATAATAATGTTTTTAATATCTGGAAATCTTAGATTATGGGAAATTTAATTTTCTATTGACTTTCCTGTGTTTCTCATAATTTTGGTCCTTTATAAGTGGATTTTTACAATATACTCAAGTATGGTAAAAATAACAATTTTGATAAGACATATTTAGTAAAATAAACTTCAGTTTATATATATGTGATTCAATAAGTTTCTAGTGACACTACAATGAGAACATAGAATTATAGAGCCTACAGGAAAGATACAGTCTTTTTTTTTTAAGCTAAGAATTAAGTTTCTTTTCACTTAAGTGAGGATAAAAACTGAATTTCTTGCTCAAATATACTTAGTATACTAGTGTCCAAACTTCTTGGATTCTTTCCTAAATACTCTTAATCTTGGATTCACTGTATCTTCCAGATGATGTTCAGAAGTGAAGTCTGAGCCATCTGTGGCCTTTAATGTTCCCTTGACAGTTTTCATTAGAGGGCAATGGCCCAATTCCAAACAGTAATTCTATTTTGTAACTCCTCTTCCCTTTTCAAGAAGAGTCCTCTTCATTTCCTCTTCTATCCTGGTTTTGCTCCAAAGGTATGAAGTTCAAAGTGGTAGAACCTACGTGACAAACTTGTTGCTGTTTTCTGTACAGCTCTCGACAGTTAGCTGTCCATCAGTACGAAGCACAAATCTGACTGAGTGATCAAAAGGTATCACTCTGTGTTCTCAGTCAAAGGCAATCAAAGTCATGAGGAGCACAGGTTTTAAATTAGCAAGAATGATTTATTCAAATGAATCCTAAATACCAACCTGATTTCTCCAGAGCAGCTTTCCAGGATGACAGAGAAAACAGAATCACTTTCTCTTTCATTGAAGTAAATAAGTCCTTGAGATGCAATCATTACAGGAAGATTGCAAATGGTGCTTACTCTTAAGAAAAAAAACACTTGAATAACTCAACCCACCCCCTCTCAATCGGATTTGTCTAAAGAAATAGCCAGTACTTTTTAAATGAGATAATATCCTCTCCTTCCTTTCAAAAATCTTAGAAGTTTTTAGAAATATTAATCCAATAAAGCTGTGGAAGATAAATTACCCAAATGCCTAGCTGAAACTGAAATGCAGGATGTTTACAACAGATCAGTTATAAAGTCTCACTATTCCTTTACATCTCACAAAGATATCAAGAAAAGCAGCTCTGAAATGCAACGTTCACCCTAAACATTGCTGCTGTTTCGTCGCTAAGTCTTGTCTCACTCTTGCAACACCACGGAACATAGACTGCCAGGGTCCTCTATCCATGGGATTTCCCAGGCAAGAATGATGGAGTGGACTGCCTTCCTCCTCCTGGGGATCTACCCGCCCCAGGGATTGAACTCAGATCTCCTGTATTGCAAGCAGATTCTATACCACTGAGCTACCAGGGAAGCCCCTGGTAAAAACACTCAATACTTATTTCCCATCCCCCATTAGAACTCTGAAGAGTCTGGATAGCTAGATTGGGTTGCCATCAATACAATATGTATCTAGAAATCTAATTGCAAGTTAATTATTTAGAAACTAATAATTTCTCTTTAAAGAGATCCTGCCTTAATTTTTTTTTTTTTTTCGGTTGGGGCAGGCACAGATCAGAGACAATCTTCTGTACTGAAATTTGAGTAGAATTGTGGAATGCCTCTCTTGGAATAGCTGTTGAGGATCTAGTTTGGTGATTAAGCAGAACTTTTACTTTTCAGTTTATACTCCAAACTGGTAAATTGGTTTCTGAACAAAAAGCAAAGTAGGAGAGGGAAGAGGATTTGCATGTTAACAGCTCCGAGTTTAAGCTAGTTCCTAGGCTGGTTGTGCTGACTAAGAGGTTCTGAAGCCATTTAGAAAAGCAGCCAATTCGTGAGTTTGCTTAACCTTTGGAGATCATTTCGTTTATTTTTTCTCTGCCTCATCTAGCTCTTACATATGGTCATTAATGGGAAGACATTAGGGTCTTTCAAGTTTTCATTTAAAAATAACATTCTGAATAGTTATTGGAATTGAGATTACAAATAGATGAAAGCTAATTACCAAAATTCTCTATTTAGAGCAAACTGGTGCATATGGAGACAACAGCTCAATATTTTAGAAAGTGTCAATTTGCTAAAAATAGATAAATATGATGATCACAGCTGGAATTAATTCAAGGACATTCAAAATGAAGTGACTAATATCAAGGAGTAGCATTTCTTTGATATAAATTCAAGGGAGATGTTTTATACTCATTATTGCCCAATCCTTTCATAGAAATGAACCCTGTAAACCCAATGAAAAACATAGATCAAAGTTCCACCATGCCAAATTAGCAAGAATATATGGTAGCTGATATCCCTTTTAGTCAGGGGGTACCTGCCAGAGTTTAAGAATGAAGGCCTGGTGCTTGTCAACTCTAGGCATGGAGATGTGCCCTAAACTTCCTCTGTTAGGCATGGGAGCTCTTGAGATCAGTTATTTGTGTGGTTACTGCTTCCTTTCAGAGTCATCAGTGATGACAACCCTACCAATAATAAGAATATAATATAAGCAAAATTAAAACGGCCAAAGGAAAAATAGTGATCTACTGCTTTCGAGGTAAATCACTCCTAACTGGCTGAGCTTTCCTATTATGGACATACAGGTATTTATACAGGAGACTCTTTCTCAGTCAATTTAGTCTCTCCCTAGATCTATAGGTATGAGTTTCCAGAAACTGTCTAAACCACATGATGTAGCTGTTCCTCCAGTCAGAGATGAATGCTGCTGCTGCTGCTGCTGCTAAGTTGCTTCAGTCGTGTCCGACTCTGTGCAACCCCATAAATGACAGCCCACCAGGCTCCGCCGTCCCTGGGATTCTCCATAGATGGCAGCCCACCAGGCTCCGCCGTCCCTGGGACTCTCCAGGCAAGAACACTAGAGTGGGTTGCCATTTCCTTCTCCACTGCATGAAAGTTTGGTCTACTGATAACTAGCTGAGCTGAGAAGGACCCATCAGGTTTATTCAGTCTCATTTTTTCTCTCATATTCTCTATCTCCTTTTTATTGCTTTTTGTATATATGTATGTACAGATATATTTCTATCTCTTAGCTAAAATTTTTAATTGAAAGGCAGAGAAGCTGAGGTTATTAGTAACCGATTCTTTTAAATGCAGGGCTCCAGAAAGAAAGTCTATGAATTCCTTATATTGAGGTTTCCAGATCTACTTTGGTACCCATAAGCTTGGCTTTTCAACTTTCTTAATTGTGATATCTAGTTTCCTTTCAATAGATTCCTTTTCTAGACCACTAAAGGTGGGGTCTGTTACTTATACCCAATCAAAGGACATATAAATAATACAAGTACATATGTGTGAGTGTGTGGATAGAGGCAGGAAGGGAGAGAAAGAAAAACGCATACACACTCTCACACATATACACAGAGACAGAGAGGACAGAGAAAGGAAGGTAGAGTGAAAGATTAAAGGTGATCATTAACCAACTATAAATATACTCCAAATTTAAAAAAAAAAATTGCTTCCCTTTGTGCTTAGCCACTCAGTCATGTCCAACTCTTTGCAACTCCATGTACTGTAGCTTGCCAGGCTTCTTTGTCCATGGGGATTCTCGCAGCAAGATTACTGGAGTGGGTTGTCATTTCCTTCTCCAGGGGATCTTCCCAACCCACGGATCAAACCCAGGTCTCCCGCATTGCAGGCAGATTCTTTACCATCTGATCCACAAGTGAAGCCCTGCTTTCCCCTAAATTTCTAATTAATATATCTTTCTAAACTCTAAATAAGCTCCCTTTATGAAAATATTTTCCAAAATATCCATGATATTAATTTTTCTAAACTTTTGGCTTCTAGGATAAACAAATCTCTTGGACAAACTTGATCTAGTTGTTATACTTAAAAATATTTTAAAAATATTAGCCATACATTAAGAAATCAGATCCTTTGGGTTGTAAAAGTTTATTGCTTGTTTCAGAACTGGATAAATTTTGTATTATTAAATAGGTAACTTATCCCAATTAACCAGGGGACACAGGAGAAGTGAAAGATTCTTTGTAGAGGTCCTGAGAGTTTGAATTATTTATGGTGTTACAGATGAGTTGGCAAAGGCTCAGGGATTGTGCATCACTTCTGATCAAGGTTAATTCCTGATGCTGAGGCACCCTGAGGTTGTATGAAGACTGTGCTTAAGTGATCACCTTTCCACAGTGCTGTCCCCAACCAGGCTCCATCCTCATTTTTAGTCTCCCAATCAGCCCCACATTTCCTCTCCACTCTTCTGCCTGACTGGGCCCTCCAGTGATTGATGTGAGCACAGCATGCCTGGTAATCTTAGTGCTGAGAACACAGTTTGGAAGTGATGTGGGGGTGGGGATGAGGATGGGGGAGAAGCAGCCAGTTTAGCAAATGGAGATGAGAAATCTAAATGTGAAGAACAGACTAAAACAGAAAAAGATAAAAAGAAAAATGTCTTTGAACCAATCCTTGGTGTTGCATGACAGTTTGAACATCTGCTTATTTAATTTCTCTCACTGAAGTTTTCAAAGGAAATGATAGAAATATGCTATGTTCCCATCCACCCAAGGGCTTTCCAGGTGGCGCCAGTGGTAAAGAATCAACCTTCCAATGCAGGAGACATAAGACACATGGGTTCGATCCCTGGGTTGGGAAGATTCCCCTGGAGAAGGCCATGGCAACCCACTCCAGTATTTTTGCCTGCAGAATCCCATGGACAGAGGAGCCTGGCGGGCTACAGTCCATAGGGTCCCAAAGAGTTGGACACAACTGATGTGAATTAGCACGCAAGCACATGCTCCCACCCATTAGCATGCTATGCTTACTCTTTAGAGAACAGGAGAGGAGGAGTGAAAACTGAAAATGTATTATATTCTATAGAGAGCAAGAGTACTTCTTTACATAGAACCATGAGTTCTTTAGGTTTCAATATGTGGAATTCCTCAATTAATAATACTTTGCACTTGAAAAACACATTGTTTACAAAACACTTTTATTTTTATGACTTTATTTGAGCCTCACACCAACTTAGTAGAAAAGGCAGGTCTGGATTTGGAGTATTCTTTTTACATACCCACTTATATAGATGGATAAACTGAGGCTCAGAAAGATGCTGTTACTTACCCAAGGTCACAGGACAAGCAATTGGCAGAGCCGGGTCTAGAACCCAGGGTAGGGTTTATTCCACTACAAAGACATGAAACAGGACATTAAACACACAACATCTAAGAAAATAAGATCTGTGAATAACTAAGGATAGGGAATCTAGAGGGTCATGCTCCCATTGTACAATCTAAACTCACTGCAAGGGTGTCACTCTATTCTGAGCAGGATGGAAACAGAATTGTAACTTTGACCATCACCACCTTGAGGGCAGGGCTTCCCTGATGGCTCAGCTGATAAAGAATCTGCCTACCAATGCAGGAGACACAGGAAACGAAGGTTCAATCCCTGGATCAGGAAGCTCCCTGGAGGAGGAAAATGGCCACCCACTCCAGGATTCTTGCCTGAAAAATCCCATGGACAGAGTAACCTGATGGGCTCCCATCCAAAGGGTTGCCAAGAGTCAGATGACTGGGTGACTAAGCACACACACATACACACCTTGAGAGGAAGAGCAGCAGCACTGAGTGTGCATATACACATAGCCAGTTCTCAGTAGGTGCATAGGCTATGGTCTTCTGTACCTTAACATATCCCCTCATGGCCCATCATGAGGACCTCTCCCTCCCTACTTTTATTCCCTCAACAAATATTTTTTTTAATTGATAAGCTACTATGTGCCAAATATAGCTTAATGGACCTGTGTTGTCTAAAACACCTATTTGGAAAGTTGGAAGGGACATACTTTTTCTTAAAACTCTCATATTTTGGCCTTGTCCACTAAATGTGAGCTGGCATTACTTAATTAGAAAAACTCTACTTGAACATGAGGGGAGGAGAGAAAAAAAGGAAAGCTGAAAGAAAAACATCAAGAGCCATGAGCAAGAGGGTGTGGAGACGGGAAACACTATTCAACTTCACTGATAGATCATCTGGTCTTACTGTTCTCAAGGCCATGCTAATTAAGTCAGAAAAAGTCCACTACTGAGGGTCTGGCAAAGAGTATTTTCAGGTAAAGCTGTATTCACAATGTGCCTCATCCTGGCCACCACAGGCCTGCCCCAGAATCCAAATTCCTTTACCCTATTCCAAGCTAAAAAAGATAAACTTTTATCTGATTCTCATTCATTCAATGGACATCTGAGGGACTACTTACCATTCAATCTCCCTTTACCTTCATGCAAGATTTCTCTTTGTGGAATATTATTTTGTGGCTAGTTCAGTGGGAAGAAAACAAACCCAAATGAAACTAAAATTAATTCTTGGATGTGGGCCTCTGAGCATAGGCCAAAGTACATACATTTTTTTTTTTAAGTTTTTTGTGTGATCAATGAAATAATGAAGGGTAGTGAGGGACTGAGTCACAGTCTATGTGGAATAGTTGTGGAGCAAAGCAACACGTGTAAGCAACTGGGGCCCAAAAGCAAGGGCCCGAGAAGATCCGAGATAATGATAAGTGTGTGCATAACCTGGGACTCTGCTAACCATAGAGGGTGGGGCCAGTGTGCTGAGTGGTGGGGAGGAGACATCAAAGTGCGGTTTGCCGATGGTACCAGCTGTGATAGTTGGGAGAGACATAGTCTACATGGGCTCATTTTGCATTCTGTATCTGCTTTCATTAAAAAGCAACGGTTTTCATGTCTGTTGATTATTAACAAGAATCAATAATGTTTAGTTCCACTTCAGAATTTGGTGCCAATAGACCTTTAAAAAATCTACTAGAGGTTCCATCCATTTATATACACCACAACTCATGGAAAGAATATAAAACTAGTTCTGTACTCATTTAACAAACAGATTATCCACAGTTAAAATCCATTACAGTATGTGCCAAGCATTGTGGTAGGCACTGGAGATAGAAGAATGATTAAGGTTTCGCCGTTTCCCTTAAGCAGCTCACAGTATGGCCCAGTATGTGGGAAAAACCAATGCTATATAGTGCAACTAGGGGTATAATGGTGATTATACAGACTATAGCATGGTCACAAAGAAGGTAGAAGAAAATAATTCAAGGGAGGTCAAGAATGGCTTAAAAAAGCTAACTTTTGCAGAGGGAATGGAAATTTTCTAGGCATAGAGCAAAGACACCAAGGCCTGAAATATTGATGTGGCATCATCAGTTGAGAGAAGAGGTATTTGAAGACAGTACTGGAAAGATAGTCAAGACTAGATCATTCCATCAACGCTGAAGAATTTGTATTTAGCTTACCATTAATACAGAACCATTAGAAGATTGTCAGGAAGGAAATAATCTGATCAGATTTGTGTTAGGTAAAGATAAGAGCAGTGTTATTTGCAAGAATGGAAGGAAAGCAAGATGGAAGAGGTAGGGAGTCCAGATAAGAAGTTATTGTCTTTGTCCAGATAGGAGGTAATAAAAGACAGAACTAGGTTATTTGTGGTGCAGGTGCAAAAGCAGAGGATGAATCCTTTTAATGAGGATCTAAGAATTTCATAACTAGACTTGGGGACTGAAAGAAAAGAATAGTTTTAGAATCAATACCATTTTCCTAGAGTTTGGAAGCTGGATAGATGGTATTACAGCAAGAAGGGTGGGAATTTGGAGGAAGACTAAGTGATACAAAATGGGAGACACTGAGTTTGGCTTTATTCATCATGAGCATGGGCATCTCTGAAATATCGACAGAGCTGTCTATGGATCAGAGCTCAAGAGAGAGATCTAGTTTACAGATTTGGAAATCACACAGGTATTTACAACTCTGGAGGTGAGTGAGACCACCTAGAATTTAGTGTGTAGAATAAGAGAAAGAGATCAAGATAAATAATTAGCATATAATTGATATTTGGAGAGCAAAGCAAAGAACAGAAAAGGACCTGAGAGGGAGGAGAAAGAGGAAAGATATGATACAGCCAAATGAGGAGATAGTTTCAGGAAGAGGGATGGACAACAATAGAAAATACCAAAGAGAGAGCAAATGAGATGCAAACTAAAAGACAGTCACTGGATATGGTATCTCTTTCAGAACATGTTTTAGTGGCATTACAGAAACAGAAGCCCTCTATTTAAAAATGGGATAGTGAATGGGGAGTGATGAAGAGGAGGAATCAAGGATGAACAGAAGGAACGACTTCTCCAACAGGAAATGGAAGTGTAGCAGGCAGCTGACAGTCCTGAAAGGTAGGCAGTTTCTAGGCCAAGCCTCACGTTGCAAACCTCAGAGAGAAAAGTTTCTTTTATTTGTATCAATCTTTGTTTTCATATCAATTTTGCTTGATCCTCACAGAAACTTTCAAAGTAAGCATGGAAGGACTTTTGGTTTGTTTGTTTTCATTTTTTGGTTTTTAGTCTCCATCCTACAGGAGGAAATTGAAGCCAAAGATTATAAGATTCATTCAAGACCACAGAATCAGTAAGTGGTATAAACCGAGGACTCTCAGCACAGTGCTCTTCCCAACACCAAAGAGAATGTTCTGAAAATCAGTACAGTGGTGCAGGGGCAACCAGGCCATACTTCAGAAATTCAGAAAGGAGAATTCCTGCCCACAATCACTTCTTTGATTGACAACAGACACACTTGGCTGCCTGAATGCCTCTATGACAGCTAATGCTGCTGCTGCTAAGTCGCTGCAGTCGTGTCTGACTCTGTGCGACCCCATAGACGGCAGCCCACCAGGCTCCTCCATCCCTGGGAGTCTCCAGGCAAGAACACTGGAGTGGGTTGCCTATGACAGCTGATAGGGAAGTAATTATTTAAATATTGTATCTTCTCTTGAGATGACCTAAGTATGTGGACCCTTTGAAATGTCCCTTTAATATTAGAGGAAGTTCTAGACTTTTCTTACTTTATCAGTATAAACAAGGAGAACATTTGGTTAATATATCTGCCTACCACTAATGCAAGGACACCCTCGCCCTTTTCCTTCTGGTGCCAGGTAAAACCGAGGTATGTAGATGAATCAGCCCCAGGCTTAACACTGACAATTTCACTATGACAGAGGAAAAGGAGACCCGGAGCCACTCTCCTTCTCAGTGAACGGGAGTGCTCCCCTTTAGCATAAAACATGAAAGGTTTCTGTAGTTATGCCAGCTCAACAAGAGAGAAAATTAACCCTACATTTTCTTGACCCAATTGCCTCAACATGGGTGGAGAAAGAAGGTACCAGGGTTATAGACTGTCAGCACGAGAGAGCAGGGATCATTGTATCTGCACCCTGGCATGGGCTAGAAGGAATTATAGATTCACCAGATATTAATGCATTTCTAGATTCACCATTAATTCTCTAAGATTCTCCGCAAGTCTAGACAATTTGGTAGAAAAAAATGCCCTTTAAATGATTTCTTCTTCTGTTTAAATTTGGAAATGTGTGGTAGAAATCACCATCTAAAATAAAAAACTGAACAGTTTCAACTATGTTAAGTAGAATGCCTCCATTTAATTAATCCTCTTAGTCCCTGGTGACACTGGGTGTGGCTCGGTGAAATTTAGGAGGAATTCAGTTTATCACTAGAAGGAATCCTCTGCACCAAGCAGCCAGGCAGCATCCTTCCACACCTTTCCAGCATTGCAAGGGAAAGACACAGCCAGGTTGGAATTCTGAACCGCAGATCACATATCTGTCATATGCAGAAAAATGCAGATGTTGGTGGTGTTGAGGGGTGGGGGCTAGAGAGCTTGTTGCTTGCATTGGTATTCTTTATACTTCAGTTATAAATTAAAGTGTTTAATTTTTGACAAAAGAAACACCTCGCAGTTCTATTGCTTTGTGGACACAGATCACATCTTGCAAGTTTTTCATCATCTGCAGAATGCATGGTAATTAAGCTATTTAAAGTTAGCCCCAAGACATTTGAAAATCATAAGCCAATAAAATCTCAGGGATCCTTTTATTTTATTTCTCTTTTAACCACTCCTTTATCCTCTACTTCTCTCCACCCCACTCTCATTCTCTTCTTCCTGCTATAATAATCTATAGTGGTAATTAGCAGCTAATAAAGATCATTTATGCTTTCTTTCCAGCCATAGGCAATGTATTACAACTCGGAAATCCAGGGCTGCTTCTTTATGCAGCTCAAGTGGAAGAGGAAGGAAGTGCAGCCCCCAGCCCCCTCCCATGTTTCTGCTGGATTTCATGGGTGTGGCAGAGTTTAGACCTTTCAGGATTTTGCCCTTGTTTTATTCCCTGTTAAGCACTAGGATGGTAAATAGATGGCAGAAGAAAGATAAACACAGTCAGAGTCTGTCATGAATGATATAGGATCATTTCACCCTCAAGCACAAAACCTGTGTGAGATTAAGTACTCAAGCTATAGAAATGCCAGTCAGTGCAGTGTGAGCCCACACCCTGAATACACCATTTCCTTCCATCTGATTTAATGGCATCCTAAATACTGACTTATGTGAATGATACATAGCAATGGTCAGTAGGGGCCAGGACCATTTCACACAGAAGTACACATGTATAAAACGTATGGGCAAAAGAGGACTATTTCTGTACCTTTCAATTTTCTCTCTTGAATATGAATTATGCTAAAACACATGCCGGCATATGGAAACCATACAGGGTACATGCATGACTGTCCTACGTGAAGTATGCGGATACTGTACACATTCACATATGAATTTTACAACTCCCAAAACACACTACTTTAGCTTCATCACTTTGCACACATCCTAGTGAATGCTTGGGGCTGTCAGTGAGAGGACCCAGATGAAGGCAGCTGTCCCCTTTGGGGAAGGGAATTTCTTTAGCCTCAATTCCCTTTCAAAATATCATGCTTGGTTTCCTTTGTCAGAGGGGGCATATGTATATACACATGTATGTGTATACATAAGATGACAAAAAGTTGTAAACCAGCATATTTTTTCTTTCCCCAAATTAAAGCTTTTTTTTTTTTTTTTAATGACTAGCATAGGTTTCCTTAAGGCTCTGCCTTCCTAAATTTTATTTCTGCAGCTCATCAGGAAGGCAACTTCAGAACATTTTCTTGACAGTGTGCTTAGCCCAGCCACCTGTATCTACTGCATTTATGTATTAGAATGAAAGAAGATAAGGAGAGGAAACGTGCAGGTTTGAAAAATGAGCGAACGGAAGCATCAGTCTCTGGAATCCTAGAGCAGTTTAGCGAAGTGCCACATGTAAGACTCTTCGCCTTCCCCAAACATCCTTACACAAACCACACGCAAAACCACAGGTGCCGGCTACTTTATCATCTATCTATTAATATCTATCTACCTATTTATTTATTTATTTAGTTTTGTCCCCGGCCTCTCCACCCTCTCCACCCACTGCTCTGAGATTCTGCTTCAGTCTCCCTTCCCCTTCCTCTTCCTTCTCCTTCATCCTCACTACCTCGCCCCNCCGCGCCCCTCTTCCAGGGCGCTGGCTAAAAGTGCAAAGCTGGCAGCCAGGTTCTTCCCCACCCCTCCACTCTTTTCGGATTCGCCAGGTATATTACAAATTGCCCCCCCTATCCAATACCTGCACAGAAATAATGCCCAAATCCTGTATCTTGCACCCCACCCATAAGGCAGTCAATGTGCAAAGGGCTTTTTTGCCCAAGACATCCTCGCCTCCCAGGAAGACGCACACACGCGTACAAGCACACACTCACCCAAATCCCACATCCATTTTCCTCCTTAACCTTCGCCAAAATCCCTCAGAGGTGTTCCCATCAATGTTGGAAAGCGTCTTTTGGCGGATGCCGCGGCACTGTCGGTTGCTGCGGAATACCGTTCTAGTCATTCCTCCCCACCCTTACCCCAATCAAGTTTCTAAAATGTCTTTCACGAAATAAGTGAGCAGTTTGAAAATGGAAGGAAAACCTGAGCAGTGGGAGCAGTGTGGGAGAGAGGGAGGGGACTCTGCTTCTTGCTAATCTTCTGTGTGTCCCTTTTCCTGATGAAAATGAGTCACCATGCTTATAATCCGGAATGTTAGTCCGTCTTTGGTCACTACAATTCCAGGAAAGATGCAAAAGAAGGGGAGAAGAGACCTGGTTTCCAACAGGTAATTCTCCGCTTGTCTTTCCCATCCCGTCGGTGCTCAAAGCTCCTAGGGGCGTGGTCCACCCTCTCCACGGACCAGCTGGTGCACAATCGACTGAATTTTCCCCTTCTATACGGCCAGTTTCTTTCCCAGCCCCGGCAGTCTCTGGATTCTCTTTTTAAAATCTCCCATATTACAGTTTCATTCATTCATTGAAAAATAAATTAATTCAACCTTCACATGTTTTCCCATTAATACCTGCGCCAATGTGCAGCTCATACATGTGGGAAATAGGGCTTCTTCCGCAGCACATGTGAGAAAATTGTACGATAGAACAAGCAATACTCATTACTGAATACGATTCTTTCAACCTCCCGGGTTTTTTTGCGGATAATATAAAGGACTGCCTCCCCATCTTGTAGGTAGAGCCCACATTTTCTCCCCCACACCTCTCTTCATATCCACACCGGCAAAACCAGACACCTAAAAAAAATATCTTTTTTCTAGCCAAACAGGCGTATTTTTTTTCTAACCTCCTCCTAATTAGTAGCAGCATTCCAAAACCAGACCATGAAAGAACAGAATAAAAGCTGGGATGCAAGCATCAGTTGCCATATGCTAAGGAAACGGGAGCACCATGGCCAGAGCAGAAGCGGTTAAAATATTTTTTCTACCTTCACAGGGAAATATTGCACACTGGTAATTTCACAAGAAGAAGTAAAAATCTTTAGGTCTACCTGTTTGGTTCTTCGCATACAGCACAGCATGGTTGTATCGTCCCTTGCCTTCTTCCTGCCTTCTCTCCTTCCTCCTCTCTCTTTCTTACTCCCCCCCTCTCCACCTCTTTTCTGCTCGCTTGCTCACTCGCTCTCTCTCTCGCGCTGGCGCGCGCTCTCTCCCTCCCTCCCTCTCTCTCTCCCTCACACACACCAGGGCAGTTAGCAGCAACGTTAAGGTCCACAGCTATTGCTCACCGCACATGCTCGCTCTCCCCCTCTGGCTCTCACTCTCCTCTCTTGCCTCTCTTCCTCTTTTCTCATCTCCCCACCCACCCTCTACCTATCTCTCTTTTTCTTCCCTGTCTCTGGATCTCTTTCTCAGAATTGTTCACTAGCTTTCAATGACTAATCACTTCCCCCAGCCCCCACTCCCATTCTAGACAGTCAACCCCCTCCCAGTCCCCTGCCAGCCTCATGAATATTTAAACATCTCCAATCTGGACCCAATTACCCACCGACTTTCCCACTGCATTGAGAGGATGGTGCGGTGGGGGCATAGAAGGGTATTCCAGCCTGTTCAAGAGATTTTATGGAATATGTTTTAGAGAAGAGGAGCTTGAGGAATGCTAATATTTCTTTACTAATTCTTTTCTCTTCCCAACACTGTAAAAGCAAAGAACTGCTATTCTGAAAGAGTAGTCAGACCTATACAATACGTTATATATGCTATTTAGATTTTATGCACAGTTAATCATTGTGAGGGTTAAGTTCTCCCCCCAAAATGAAACATGTGAATATCCTACCCTGTAGAAACTGTGCTCAGTACTCATATAACTTAAATACATGTGTTTTTAAATTTATGTTCTACATAAATTTAGACATGCACAAACATATCTCATACATGCTGTAAAAGCCTTGAAAAACCCACATGAATATACTGCATTTTAAACATTCTAAGCACTCAAGTTCAGAAGTAATGACTAATGTTTAGGATTTAGCATTCATATATAAAAATCACACGGCAGTTTTTTTTTTTCTTAAGGCACATACACCTGTTTGAAAGTTGGAGTGTCTTCTAACTTTACTGAAAAAACTGAGCTATCTGTGTAATATGAATAGTGTCTATTGACTGAAGTCAGAACACAATGTGAGAGATCTGAGTTTCCATTTTACTTTTTCCATTTTACAAAACTGGAAATTTGTTGAGGACTATAGCCTGGGAGACAGGCTCTCAGAGAGTTCTGAGGAGCTGCTGAGGTAAGTGGAAAGGTCGGCACACAGGTGATCTTGGTGACATATGCTTGGTCCATCTTGGTATAAGATTACTGCTAGACACAAGGAACAGATATCTTGATTAATGGTTTTAGTGCTTTTATCTTGGTTAGTGGTTTTAGAGCTTTTCTAAGAATGGAAAGGTACAAAAATCTATGTTCTTTAAAAATTTTTCCTAAACATATCCATCAGAAGACCAATTCTGCCAGTTTTCTCAGAGCACAGATTGCTTCATTCCTGATCTCCACCTTGAACTTTCAGGGTGTATTAAAGGTCAGTGACAGCAGGGCTAATGACATAACCCTTACAGAGTTAGATAGTTAGTGACAGTCTTTGTTTGGCAAGCCCAGAATGATAGTTTACAGTTTGGACAAGAAGAATAAAAGTAAATTCATCTGTCATGAGAAGAGAAAATATATCATGAAGGCTATTTCTTCAAATTCATTTATGGTTTTTCATAATTTGGGTGGAGGAAAATATGACTTTAAAGAAAGTATACATGACAGATTTTAGATATATATAGTGCTGTGTGATCTTGGGAATGTGACTGAACCTCTCTGCGGCTAGTTTTCTTTGTGTGTGTGTGTGTGTGTGTGTGTGTGTGTGTTTGGCTGTGCCAGGTCAGAGTTGCAGCACATGGAATCTTCAGTCTTCCTTGTGGCATGTGGGATATTTAGCTGCAGCTTGGGGGACCTAGTTCCCTGACCAGGGATTGAACCCTGGCCTCTTGCATTGGGAGCTCAGAGTCTTAGCCACTGGGCCACTAGGGAAGTCCCTGTACCTAGTTTTCCAATCGGTAAAATGGGGATAATAATGTCAACCTTGTCAACATGTTGTGAGGACCAAATAATATAATTCATGCAAAGCACAATAAAGTCATTCTCAGTACATAGTAGCTTTACCTCAAGTACTGTACTTTTCTGAAATTTTGGTGATGTTTTCAAGTAAATATCTTGAAGAACTTTTCAAACTCTCTCTTGTTGTTCATTAGTGATGATAAACATTCCCAATTAAAGTAACTAAAGTATTAGTCACTCAGTCGTGTCCAGCTCTGCGATCCCATTGACTGTAGCCTGCCAGGCTTCTCTGTCCGTGGAATTTTTGAGGCAAGAATACTGGATGGGTTGCTACTCCCTTCTCCATGGGATCTTCCCAACCCAGGGATCCAACCCAGGTCTCCTGCACTGCAGGCAGCTTCTTTACGATCTGAGCTACCCGGGAAACCCAATTAAATAGTTCATATTCTTTCTAGTGCATCCCAGACATGAGTCCATCAACCAGACAACTTATTATCATACTTATTATCAAGATCACTAGGCTTACTAGGTGCTCAGTACATTTTGACAAAATTCAAGGTACACTTATCTTAGAATGGACTATCTCAGAGAGATTCCCAGTGGGGTAATGGCTGTAAATTATTCCCAGAGGACTTCTTGAGTATGACCTGCTTCAGATCCAGCCTTACTTGTTCTTTTACTCCTCTCAGTTTGCTTCTTGGTTTTCTTATTTAATGATAAAAAAGAATTAGGTTCTGAGTTTAATGTTTTTTTTACTGTTGTAATGAGACCAGTCAAAGCTAAGTTTTCAAAAACAACCATCTATATATTTAAGCAGTAGAAGAGGTAAACAATGGATAAGAAACAGCTTCGTCAGAGTCATTCCTGTTGGGATTAGTGTCTGCCTACTTAGCCCGCTGAGGGCTGGAGGGTGATAAAAGAAGGAAGCAGAGGGATGAGAAGTGAGAGCAAGAGAGAGAGAGAGAAAAGAAAGCGTAATTGGGTATTTAAACAGATTCATATACAAGATCATTGCATCAACACTGTGGCCTAACAAGAACCATAGTTGGCTATGGAAAAGGGCCAACTCCTTTCCTTTTCAATAGACTCCTCAGCTTTCCCATTTATATCTTCTTTACCCTTTTATTTATGGGGAGGAAACTTGGAAACAACATGGCATGATTAAATCAGAGTCTAGAGTTCAAAATCAAGCACAGGCCGGATGAACTATGTGACTTAGTATGTTAAACCACCTTTGTTACCCCCAGTCTTCTCAGCAGTTTCATACATTATTTCACCTAATATTCAAAATGAGATAGATACAATCATTCATTTCATTTTGATGGGACTATTTAAACTAATAAATTAAGTACCTAGACGAGGACACACAGGTAACAAGAGGTAAAGCCACAACTCCAGACCCCGTTAACCACTAAAATACAGCAACACTCAATGGGCTTCTACACCTCACTACTTCTGATCCTTAGGAGTTTAGACCATGTAGTGGAAGCTTTTGTGTTGAAATGAAATCAGCATCCTGAAAGGTCCACCTATTAGCCCAGCTCTTACCCTCAAGAGCCATGAAGAATACATTGATACCTGCATCCAATAGCAAGTCCTCAGTATATATCCACCCAGTGTGTGTGTGCGTGTGTGTATATATCCTTAGTATATGTTCAACCATCCGCAGGTGCCTCAGTCTTTAGAGTCCTCACAATTTTGGATGCCTCCCTCTGGACATAGTACATTCTGTCAGCGAGCTTCTAAAAATTACATCCCAGAAGGGAGATCAAGATTCTAAATTTAATTAGAATAATATGGAATAAATTCTAATGCATTACTTTTCCTTTAAGCAAGGGAGGTTCAAATGTTAGTCACTCAGTCATGTCTGACTCTTTGCAACCCCGTGGACTCTAGCCCATCAGGCTCCTCTGTCCATAGAATCCTCCAGGCAAGAATACTAGAGTGGATTGCCATCCCTTCTCTAGGGGATCTTCATGACCCAGGGATCGAACTCGGGTCTCCTGAATTGCAGAAGGACTCTTTACCATCTGAGCCACTAGGAAAGCTGAATGGAGGTTATAGGATGGCAGAAGGAATGAGGAAGGAATAAAGCACACACTGATAGGATCTTGGCAAAAAAAAAAAAAAAAAAAGTATATATAAAAACAAGTTAAATAACTATTATTGTCCTGATCCCCACCAGCCAACTCTACAGTGGATCCACTAATCTGTATACATTTATAGATAATCCCAGAAAACCCTTAAATGTAAACTCTTAAAATAATTTAAGACTAGGGATTAATTCACGAGACTATCAGGTAACTTCCTGACTATAGGTTAGGCAATACCATCATTCTAGAAGAAGGTGAAGAGTGGTGAAGGCCAGGTCCCAGTTCCGTTCTCAGAGCTCTTTGAATTTCATACTAAAGTGATGTTGCTTTTCATAACAAACCCAGGAGTTGCTAGGCTTTACTAATGGCTCTGTCAGATAGCCTACCATTTTATGATTGCTACTTGAGAAAAGAACATTGTCCAATCAGGTAGAGAATATCTTTTCTCTCCCCTTTGCAGGAATTTTTTTTTTCAACTTTTACTCAGCCTTTTGCCTGTTGTAGTAGTGTGCTATGATTACTATAACAAAATAACAAAAACTAGGTGGCTTAAACAACAGAATTTTATTTGCTCACATTTCTGGAGGCTAGAAGAGCAAGGTGCTTGCAGAGGGCCAGGAGAGAAGGGTCTATTCCAGGCCTCTCTCCTGGACTTGCAGATGGCTGCCCTCTCACTGATGCTTCATGAAGAGGTCCCTCTATACACTTGCACCCCTGGTGTCTCCCTGTGTCCAAATTTCCCCTTATTAAAGGACATCAGTCAATTGGATTAGAGATGACTCATATAAACTTGTTTAACCTTACTTTCCTGTCCAAGGTCAGGAGCACTGGCCATGAGGAGATACCCCAAGTCCCAGGTAGGGAGCAGCAGCTGTGCTTTGCTGGAGCAGCCGTGAAGAGCTACCCCACGTACAAAGTAACAGAAACCCAAGCAAGATGGTAGGCGCTGAGAGAGGGCATCACAGGGCAGACATACTGAAACCACAATCACAGACAACTAGCCATTCTGACCACGTGGACCACAGCCTTGTCTAACTCAATGAAACTAAGCCATGCTGTGTGGGGCCACCCAAGACAGATGGGTCATGGTGGAGAGGTCTGACAAAATGTGGTTCACTGGAGAAGGGAATGGCAAACAACATCAGTATTCTTGCCTTGAGAACCCCATGAACAGTATGAAAAGGCAATAAGAGAGGACGCTGAAAGATGAACTCCCCAGGTCAGTAGGTGCCCAATATGCTGCTGGAGATCAGTGGAGAAATAACTCCAGAAAAAATAAAGAGACAGAGCCAAAGCAAAAACAATACCCAGTTGTGGACGTGACTGGTGATAGAAACAAGGTCCGATGCTGTAAAGAGCAATATTGCATAGGAACCTGAAAGTTAGGTCCACGAATCAAGGCAAATTGGAAGTGGTCAAACGGGAGATGGCAATAGTGAACATCGACATTCTAGGAATCAGCAAACTAAAATGGACTGGAATGAGTGAATTTAACTCAGATGACCATTATATCTACTACTGTGGGCAAGAATCCCTTAGAAGAAATGGAGTAGCCATCATAGTCAACAAAAGAGTCTGAAATGCAGTACTTAGATGCAATCTCAAAAATGACAGAATGATCTCTGTTCATTTCCAAGGCAAACCATTCAATATTACGGTAATCCAAGTCTATGCCTTGACCAGTGATGATGAAGAAGCTGAAGTTGAATGGCTCTATAAAGACCTACAAGATCTTCTAGAACTAACAGCCCCCCAACAATGTCCTTTTCCTTATAGGGGACTGGAATGGAAAAGTAGGAAGTCAAGGAACACCTCGAGTAACAGTCAAATTTGTCCTTGGGGTATAGAATGAAGCAGGGCAAAGGCTAATAGAGTTTTGTCAAGAGAATGCACTGGTCATAGGAAATAGCCTCTTCCAACAACACAAGAGAAGACTCTACCGTGAACATCACCACATGGGGTCAATACTGAAATCAGATTGATTATATTCTTTGCAGTCAAAGATGGAGAAGCTCTATACAATCAGCAAAAACAAGACCAGGAGCTGACTGTGGCTCAGATCATCAACTCTTTATTGCCAAATTCAGGCTTAAGTTGAAGAAAGTAGGGAAAACCACTTGACCATTCAGGTATGACCTAAATCAAATCCCTTATGATTCTACAGTGGAAGTGAAAAATAGATTTAAGGAACTAGATCTGATAGAGTGTCTGAGGAACTATGGATGGAAGTTTGTGACATTGTACAGGAGAAAGGGATCAAGACCATCCTCAAGAAAAAGAAATGCAGAAAAGCAAAATGGCTGTCTGAGGAGGCCTTACAAATAGCTGTGAAAAGAAGAGACACAAAAAGCAAAGGAGAAAAGGAAAGATATACCCATTTGAATGCAGAGTTCCAAAGAATAGCAAGAAGAGATAAGAAAGCCTTCCTCAGTGATCAGTGCAAAGAAATAGAGGAAAACAATAGAATGGGAAAGACTAGAGATCTCTTCAAGAAAATTAGAGATACCAAGGGAACATTTCATGCAAAGATGAGCTGAATAAAGGACAGAAATGGTAGGGACCCAACAGAAGCAGAAGACATTAAGAAGAGGTGGCAAGAATACACAGAAGAACTGTACAATAAAGATCTTCATGACTCAGATAACCATGATGGTGTGATCACTCACCTAGAGCCAGACATCCTGGAACGTGAAGTCTAGTGGGCCTTAGGAATCATCACTATGAATAAAGCTAGTGGAGGTGAAGGAATTCCAGATGAGCTATTTCAAATCCTAAAAGATGATGCTGTGAAAGTGCTAGCAAATTTGGAAAACTCAGCAGTGGCCATAGGACTGGAAAAGGTCAGTTTTCATTCCAATCCCAAAGAAACGCAATGCCAAAGAATGCTCAAACTACCGCACAATTGCACTCATCTCACATGCTAGTAAAGTAATGCTCAAAATTCTCCAAGCCAGGCTTCAGCAATATGTGAACTGTGAACTTCCTGATGTTCAAGCTGGTTGTAGAAAAGGCAGAGGAACCAGAGGTCAAATTGCCAACATCTGCTGGATCATGGAAAAAGCAAGAGAGTTCCAGAAAAACATCTATTTCTGCTTGATTGACTATGCCAAACCCTTTGACTGTGTGGATCACAATAAATTGTGGAAATTCTGAAAGAGATGGGAATACCAGACCACCTGACCTGCCTCTTGAGAAACCTATATGCAGGTCAGGAAACAACAGTTAAAACTGGACATAAAACACGCTGGTTCCAAATAGGAAAAGGAGTACATTAAGGCTGTATACTGTCACCCTGCTTATTTGACTTATATGCAGAGTACATCATGAGAAACACTGAGCTGGAAGAAGCACAAGCTGGAATCAAGATTGCCAGGATAAATATCAATACCTTCAAATATGCAGATGACACCACCCTTATGGCAGAAAGCGAAGAGGAACAGAAGAGCCTCTTGATGAAGATGAAAGAGGAGAGTGAAAAAGTTGGCTTAAAGCTCAACATTCAGAAAATGAAGATCATGGCATCTGGTCCCATCACTTCATGGCAAATAGATGGGATAACAGTAGAAACAGTGTCAGACTTTATTTTTGGGGCTCCAAAATCATTGCAGATGGTAACTGCAGCTTATTTCTTGGAAGGAAAGTTACAACCAACCTAGGCAGCATATTAAAAAGCAGAGACATTACTTTGCCAACAAAGGTTCGTCTAGTCAAGGCTATGATTTTTTCAGTAATCATGTATGGATGTGAGAGTTGGACTATAAGGAAAGCTGAGCACAGAAGAATTGATGCTTTTGAACTGTGATATTGGAGAAGACTCTTGAGAGTCCCTTGGACTGCCAAGAGATCCAACAAGTCCATCCTAAAGAAGATCAGTCCTGAATATTCATTGGAAGGACTGATGCTGAAGCGGAAACTCCAATAATTTGGCCACCTGATGCGAAGAGCTGACTCATTTGAAAATACCCTGCTGGTGGGAAAGACTGAGGGCAGGAGGAGAAGGGAACAACAGAGGATGAGATGGTTGGATGGCATCACTGACTCAATGGACATGAGTCTGGGTAAACTCCTGGAGTGGGTGATTGACAGGGAGGCCTGGTCTGCTGCAGTTCATGGTGTTGCAAAGAGTCGGACATAACTGAGTGACTGAACTGAACTGAACTGAACTGAACCTTACTTTCCTCTTTAATAGCCCTGATTCCAAACTCAGTCACATTCTGAGGGACTGAGGTATAGGGCTTCCATTTGTGACTTTTGAGAAGACAAGCCAGTAACAGGGGCATTCTCTACCAGCACTTTCTGACTTCATTCACTTATCTAATATTTTCTATGTTGCAAAAACATCCTGCCCTTAAGGGTATACATATGTGAAATGAAAAAAAATGTGCCTTTTGAACCAAACAGCATTCAATGTCAAATGTGTGCTATAAGAATTCAGAATAGGATGGAAATCACTGTGGACTAGGGTGCGTCTTTTATTTCATGATTAGGAGTTAACAAGTAGAGAAGACGTAGTTTCAGAGAAGGTAGAAGGACTATGTCAGAAAAGGCAAAATTCACAAATATCCACCACATGATCACAGGACTGTCAGGACTGCCAATATGCAGAAGAGGGGGAGCTATAAAGGAGAGCAATAAGAGAAAACCTTGGAAGAGCTGGCTACACTGAGACCAAGAAGGACCCGAGGGCCAGGCGAGTGGAGTGTATTGCCGTCCTAGGGCTTCCATAACATATTTATTCTCTCACATTTTTAAATTCTGAATTTGAAGTATTAGTTGAATTAGTTCCTCCTGCAGGCTCTGAGGGAGAATCCATCTCATACCTTTATGCTAGTTTCTGGGGGCCGTGGGCAATCCTTGCTATTCCTCGGTTTGAAGGTGCATGAATCCAGTCTCTGCCTCCATCTTCCCAAGGTCTTCCCTTCCTCTTATAAGAACATCTGTCATTGACTGCAGGATCCACTCTCAATCCAGGAGGATTTCATCTTCATTCACCTAATCACATATGCAAAGACCCTTTTTCCAAGAAATGTCACATTCATAGGTACTGGGGATTGGGACTTGGATACAGCTTTCTGAGGATGTCAACCCACTGGAGGGGATTAGACACAAGGCTTGTGAAAAGGAACACTGTAGAGAATTTCTGTAGTGACGTTGTCTAGCATGGATGAAGAGACAGATAGAGTGGGGCTCAGTGAGAGGGACATTCTAATGCCTAGACCAGGAAGGGGAGGTGGAAAAGAAAGCGAACAGTCACTTGTTGAGTGCCTAGTATGTTTCAGATATCACATGTTTTATGCTTTACATATTCTGTCTCATTTACTTCACAGAAGAATATCAAGAGGGAAGAGAAAAATAGAAGAATCACAAGTGGCTTGGAGATTGAACCCGGGCAGCCTGGAGAATGAGAATACAAAGCTCGGAATTGTGGAGGTCCAGAATGGGATGTGGTATTGTAGGGGGAAGTGATGAGTCAGTTCTGAAAGTTCTCATGTTAATGAAGCATTGAAAAGTCCAAGTACAAAAATAAATAAATAAAAAAGTTCAAGTGCAACACAAGACCAGATTGTAAGAGAAAGACTCAGAAGTTGTGTGAGCCTGCCAAAGTCTTCCAGGCAGACATGCTCCATCCGGTTCCAAGGAAAGGCAAGCAAGCCTCTGTGATGTAATACCATCATATTAATTAAGCTGAGAGCATTTCTGTATAGCCTCATCACCAGAATTCATCCTGCTTTCCTCAGGCAGATGAGAGCTTGAAGCCAAGACCTGGATCATTTTTAGGACCCTCTAAATCTTTGTCCATCTTTCCAGACTTGTCACCAATCCTAAAGACTGTCTCCTTCCAGCATGCTCTGGAGGCCATCTGAGTATCTGAGTAGCCAATATCCCAGAACAAGGGTATTTCAGGGAGGGAACCATGTGCTGATAGTGGAGGAAGAGAAGACGAAAGGCATGTAGCCTGTAAGCTAGGACTCAGTAGCTACACAGTGACCAGGGAAGTTTGAGATTGTCTGCATGGGCAAATTGAAATCAGTGGCTTACTGAGAGCTTTAATAAGCTGATGTGAAAAATTCCATCAGCTTACACAAACTTCTGCTACCAAAACATCATAAGAGTCGGAAATTAGAGCATTTTGTCTAACTGATGAAACTGATCATTGAAGGAATCACAGAACTTTACACACATCTCTCTTCAATCACATCCAAGTATTGTAGCAGTTCACTTACCAGCTTACCTCCTAACTGGAATGCACATTTCTGCATTGCAAATGCCATTTCCTAATTTTTTTAAAAAAATGCTTTCTGGTATTTCCTACAGGAGCATAGATGGATTTTAAGATTTAAACCTTATATGATTTGGGGGATCCTTATTTAAAAGGATGAATACAAGTTAAAATTGAAAGTGAATATTTATTTGGAATAAGAAATCACAAGTTACATATTTCAAAAACTGGGATGTACCATCAGTTCAGTTCAGTAGCTCAGTCATGTCCAACTCTTTGAGACTCCATGAACTACAGCACACCAGGCTTCCCTGTCCATCACCAACTCCTGGAGCTTACTCAAACTCATGTCCATCGAGTCAGTGATGCTTTCCAACCATCTCATCCTCTGTCTTCCTCTTCTCCTCCCACTTTCAATCTTTCCCAATATCAGGGCCTTTCAAATAAGTCAGTTCTTCTCATCAGGTGGCCAAAGTATTAGAGTTTCAGCTTCAACATCAATCCTTCCAATGAATATTCAGGACTGATTTCCTTTAGGAAGGACTGGTTTGATCTCCTTGCAGTCCAAGGGACTCTCAAGAGTCTTCTCCAACACCACAGATCAAACGCATCAATTCTTCGGCACTCAGCATTCCTTATAGTCCAACTCTCACATCCATATATGACTACTGGAAAAACCATACCCTTGACTAGATGGACCATGGTTGACAAAGTAATGACTCTGCTTTTAAATATGCTGTCTACGTTGGTCAACTTTTCTTCCAAGGAGTAAGCGTCTTTTAATTTCATGGCTGCAGTCACCATCTGCAGTGATTTCGGAGCCCCCCAAAAATAAAGTCTGTCACTGTTTCCATTGTTTCCCCATCTATTTGCCATGAAGTGATGGGACCAGATGCCATAATCTTCATTTTATGAATATTGAGTTTTAAGCCAACTTTTTCACTCTCCTCTTTCATCTTCATCAAGAGGCTATTTAGTTCTTCTCTTTCTGCCATAAAGGTGGTGTCATCTGCATATCTGAGGTTATTAATATTTCTCCTGGCAATCTTGATTCCACCTTGTGCTTCATCCAGCCCAGCGCTTCTCATGATGTACTCTGTATATAAGATAAATAAACAGGGTGACAATATACAGCCTTGATGTATTTCTTTCCTTTTTGGGAAACCAGTCTCTTATTCCATGTCCAGTTTTAAGATGTTTTTCTAGAACTCTCTTGCTTTTTCTATGACGCAGCAGATGTTGGCAATTTGATCTCTGGTTCCTCTGCCTTTTCTAAAACCAGCTTGAACATCTGGAAGTTCACAGTTCACATATTGCTGAAGTTTGGCTAGGAGAATTTTGAGTATTACTTTACTAGCGTTTGAGATGAATGCAATTGTGCGGTAGTCTGAACATTCTTTGGCATTGCCTTTCTTTGGGATCGGAATGAAAACTGACCTTTTCCAGTCCTGTGACCACTGCTGAGTTTTCCAAACTTGCTGGCATATTGAGTGTAGCACTTTCACAGCATCATCTTTTAGGATTGGAAATAGCTCAACTGGAATTCCATCACCTCCACTAGCTTTGTTCATAGTGATGCTTCCTAAGGGCCACTTGACTTCACATTCCAGGATGTCGCTCTAGGTGAGTGATCCCACCATCATAATTAATTAGGTCATGAAGATCTTTTTTGTACAGGTCTTCTGTGTATTCTTATCACCTCTTCTTAATATCTTCTGCTTCTGTTGGGTCCCTACCATTTCTGTCCTTTATTGAGCCCATCTTTGCATGAAATGTTCCCTTGGTATCTCTAATTTTCTTGAAGAGATCTCTAGTCTTTCCCATTCTATTGTTTTCCTCTATTTTTTTGCATTGATAGCTGAGGAAAGCTTTCTTATCTCTTCTTGCTATTCTTTGGAACTCTGCATTCAGATGCTTATATCTTTCCTTTTCTCCTTTGCTTTTCACTTCTCCTCTTTTCACAGCTATTTTTAAGGCCTCCTCAGACAGCCATTTTGCTTTTTTGCATTTCTTTTCCATGAGGATGGTCTTGATCCCTGTGTCCTGTACAATGTCATGGACTCATTCCATAGTTCCTCAGACACTCTATCAGATCTAGTTCCTTAAATCTATTTTTCACTTCCACTGTAGAATCATAAGGGATTTGATTTAGGTCTTACCTGAATGGTCTAGTGGTTTTCCCTGCTTTCTTCAACTTAAGCCTGAATTTGGCAATAAAGAGTTGATGATCTGAGCCACAGTCAGCTCCTGGTCTTGTTTTTGCTGACTGTATAGAGCTTCTCCATCTTTGGCTGCAAAAAATATAATCAATCTGATTTCAGTATTGACCCCATCTAGTGATGTCTTTGTGTAGAGTCTTCTCTTGTGTTGTTAGAAGAAAGTGTTTCCTATGACTAGTGCATTCTCTTGACAAAACTGTATTAGCCTTTGCCCTGCTTCATTCTGTGCTCCAAGGCCAGATTTGCCTGTTACTCCAGGTGTTCCTTGACTTCATACTTTTCCATTCCAGTTGCCCATAAGGAAAAGGACATCTTTTAGGGGTGTTAGTTCTAGAAGGTCTTGTAGGTCTTCATAGAGCCATTCAGGTTCAGCTTTTTCAGCATTACTGGTCGGGGCATAGGCTTGGATTACTGTGATACTGAATGGTTTGCCTTGAAAAGGAACAGAGATCATTCTGTTGTTTTTGAGATTGCATCCAAGGACTGCATTTTGAAATCTTTTGTTGACTATGATGGCTACTCCATTTCTTCTAAGGAAATCCTGTCCACAGTGGTAGATATAATGGTCATCTGAGTTAAATTCACTCATTCCAGTCCATTTTAGTTCACTGATTCCTAAAATGTCGATGTTCACTCTTGCCATCTCCTGTTTGACCAGTTCCAATTTGCCTTGATTCATGGACCTAACATTCAGGTTCCTATGCAATATTGCTCTTTACAGCATCAGACTTTACTTCCATCACCAGTCACAACCACAACAGGGTGCTGCTTTTGCTTTGGCTCTGTCTCTTTATTTTTTCTGGAGTTATTTCTCCACTGATCTCCAGCAGCATATTGGGCACCTACCGACCTGGGGAGTTCATCTTTCAGTGTCTCCTCTCTTATTGCCTTTTCATACTGTTCATGGGGTTCTCAAGGCAAGAATACTGAAGTGGTTTGTCATTCCCTTCTCCAGTGAACCACATTTTGTCAGAACTCTCCACCATGATCCATCTGTCTTGGGTGGCCCTACAAGGCATGGCTCATAGTTTCATTGAATTAGACAAGGCTGTGGTCCATGTGATCAGATCGGTCATTTTCTGTGATTGTGGTTTTCAGTCTGTCTTCCCTCTGATGCAGAAGGATAAGAGGCTTATGGAAGCTTCCTGATGGGAGATACTGACTGAGAGGGAAACTGGGTCTTCTTCTGATGGGTGGGGCCATGCTCAGCAAATCTTTAATCCAATTTTCTGTTGATGGGTGAAGCTGTGTTCCCTCCCTTTTATTTACCTGGGGCCAAACTATGGTGGAGGTAATGGAGACAATGGTGACCTCCTTCAAAAGATCCCATGTAGTACTGCTACACTTAATGCCCCCAACCCTGCAGCAGGCCACCGCTGACCCACGCCTCCACTGGAGACTCCTAGACACTCCCTGGCAAGTCTGGGTCAGTCTTCTGTGGGGTCACTGCTCCTTTCTCCTGGGTCCTGGTGCACACAAGGTTCTGTTTGTGCCCTCCAAGAGTCTATTTCCCAATCCTGTGTAAGTTCTGGCAGCTCTATGGTGGAGTTAAAGGCGACCTTCTCCAAGAGGGCTTATGTCATACCCTAGTCTGCTGTACCCAGAGCCCCTGTCCCTGTGGCAGTTCCCTGCTGACCCGTACCTCCAGAGGAGATGCTCAAACACAGTGCTGTCTCAGTCTCTGGGGGGTCCCTGGGTCCTGGTGTGTGCAAGGCTTGTTTGAGCCCTCTGAGTGTCTATATAATTTTTAGTTGGATAGTAAAAGAAATTTTGGATATATAGCTTCATATTACTTAATGTACGCATCTTGGCTTGAAACCTTTATAGGTTTTACTTAAACATTATTGATTTCAACTCTCATGCAAAGGGGGTGGCCCATCCTATAATCCAAAACTGTGGGTCCCCCCTCTTTCCCTTTCTTCACTCCACCATGATTTTATCAAAACTAGAACTGAGTTTCTTTGTTTCACACACTTGATCCTTTCTTGTCTGAAATTCAAGTCTACTCTTGTTTACACTGAACTTATTCACAGTGAAGCCATCAAAACACACCGGTGAGTCTAATGTATTCTGTCCATGGAATTTTCTTGAACATTCTCTGTCCTTAAAGTTCTGGAATGTATATATTCCCAATAATCCTCATCTGATCTTCTTTTAAATCCATCCCAGTACCTGTAAGAGTCTCCCCAATTCCTTGGCTGATTATTTAATTTTCTACTTCCAGGTTCTTTATTTCTTCCTTCATTTCAAAATCACAAATGTTTCTAAAATTCAACAAAAATTTCCATCATTTAGGCTTCTCAAGATTCTTTGTTGATTAAAATACCCCCTCTCTGAATTTCCCAGACAAAATTAGCATGTAATAATTCTCCCAGGTTATCTATAAGTGCACTATACTATAGACCACACCGTGGCCTCTCTAATCCACATATAAATGTTGAAGACTAGAAGGTGATACTATATTTATGTTTTTTTTAATCCAGTCTTTAGATTATACAGCACTGAGAGATTAGAATTATAGAAAATGGAGCTCAAAAATGTTATCTTGTCTGTCTTCCTGACACTACGTAATGACTCCAAAGTTTAGTTTCCTTTTTTTAAATTGAGGAAACCTCTCATTAAGGTGTTGTCATCCTCATTCCTAATATCTGATGTATTAAGAGTCTCTTTCCTTCACATTAGCAGATTGTCATCTTCTGGGTGTCCGTCAGAGTAGATGTGTTTAATGGTCTGATGGACAAGGAGGATATGTGCTCCCTCTTAGTAAGTCTTCAAATAATCAGCTTCACAGAAGTTGAGCCCTGCATGTCTTCAGTCATTTGTATTGCCTGTCCCTGAGCTTCAAAGATTCCATGAGGTTGGATGACACCTATAATGTCATCTGGCGCAAACTTTCCATTTGACCTGTGCTGGAAGGAAACCATGTTACTTTTAAAATTTTTCATTTTTAACTTTTGACAAGTGTTGGGATGGTCTCTCCTGTAGAAACTGATATTTGTCTTCCTCTAAGCATCCCCTTTCACTTTTCACTTTCATGCATTGAAGAAGGAAATGGCAACCCACTCCAGTGTTCTTGCCTGGAGAATCCCAGGGACGGAGGAGCCTGGTGGGGTTGCACAGAGTTGGACACAACTGAAGCGACTTAGCAGCAGCAACAGCAAGCATCCCCTGTTTGCATTCCCTGCTGCTGCTGCTGCTGCTGCTAAGTCGCTTCAGTCGTGTCTGACTCTGTGCGACCCCATAGATGGCAGCCCACCAGGCTCCCCCGTCCCTGGGATTCTCCAGGCAAGAACACTGGGCCACCACAAATAATATCTCATTCACATATTATTCCAGCAAGTGTTTAAATACAATTCATCCATCTTCCTTGAGTCTTATGCACACTAAACACCTCTAGAGCTATTATTAAGATTTTGAGGCTTTCATTCTGGTAACATTCCTACCTTAACATACTACAAATGATTTTTATTCCTTAAAATATAGCATCCTAGCTAATAAATATGCTTGCATGAGAAAAGAATAAATCCCTTCTGTAATTTTAGATGTTAAGTATCAATTAATAGATCATGGAACTATAAGAACTCTATGTGTGTGTGCATGCGTGTGTGCATGTATGTGTGCCCTGCTACTATATTAATGAATTGTGACCTTATTCAGTGATGTGCTGGTATATGTTTTACGACTGGCTCTCCGGAGGCTGGCGGGGGAGAGACATGATTTGTACTATTTGCCAATTTCCTTGGTGTAAATATTCCTACCATGGCCTTTTTCAAACTGCAAATGTGACATCACTGAATGCAAAGCTGGGGAGAGATGCACAACAAAGCAACATGCTATTGAATTTTCACCAAATAGATACAATAAATGGAAATAACCTCAAGAGTTAGATAACAGTTAAAAAAATTTAAATTAGGAAGTGATATGCTTTGAGCCTTTATTATTTGCCTTTAATGTAAATTATTGAATCTTACAGTTTATAAATAGTTGACTTGTTAATAATGCTATGTTTAACTACTGGCTTGCAAAATTCCTGAAAATTTAACAGCTTGCAAAAGCTTATCCAGCCACATCTAGCACACTACTTATTTATTCCAATTAAAATCTTGAAATCTTTGTCTATGTGTGACCCTGTGAAACCAAACACCCTTCACACCTTCCTGAGGTTGTCTAGTTCTGTCGTTACCTTGCTTTTTCCTCTGGGTCAAAAATTGTATATATTCTTGTTTACTTTTTTTGTTAGAGTTGGCCAATCATCTCGCCCTGTCAATAATTCTTTAGATCCTAATTCCGTCATCCCACATTTCTGTCATCTTTATCCCTTCTGGCTTCATGTCATCTGCACATTTGATGAGCAAGCCTTATATATCTCTAGCTGGGACATTGAATTTAAAAAAAAAAAGCCTGGCAGGACAGGGCCAAGGACAAAATCTTTGGGCATGCAAATACAAAGCTCTCTCTCCACACAAGCACTAAACCATTCATCAGCATTGATTCAACAAGGTATTTGTTTACTGAATTGCCTTTGTATCCAGTCCAAATTTCTCCACCACGTCTATAAGACTCTCAGGACACTATTTCTGAGGCACAAGACTAAAGTCCAGAAACCCTTATCTTCCTTCTTCTCATGTCAGAGAGAAAGATTGCACTTCCCCTATGCAAAACTGATCACTTTCTCCGGGATTCATCATTTCTGCTTCCTCTCTTTTGTCTTTTCAATGTCCCTCTTCTTCCTCCATCCCACTAGCATATCAACATAGCATATAAGCCGTGCTGGAGACTCTTTCTTCATGCTGTTCTTTGTCCATCTGGAAAACTGCATATTTCATATTTTTTCATTTTTGTTATTTCTTTTCTCCCCTTTATTCTCAGCATGACCAATACCATACCTTTGCTTTCCCTTAGAAAGTAGAGGCGTTCAGTCAGGGATTCCACCCATCTGTTGTTTTGCCACCCTCAGACTTACATGCACCCAAACCTGGCAAAGTGGAGATGAAGGTTTCCCTTGCATATTTGAAAGATTTTCTCATAATTCCTCAGAGAAGTTAGTCCCCCTGGTCCTTCTGTACCATTATTGCCATCCTCTCAACTGAATCTTTAGCTTCATCTTTTAAAATATTCTAGCTTCTTCCACCTCTTAATAGATAAAACACTCTCCTTAACCCCACTCTGCATCTCACTGTGTCTCTGCCTACCATCTTCACTTCTTCACCTCGTATTTAATTCTCACTTCTTGGCCATTTGCCTTTTGTGTTCACCAAGCCATTGCTTTTAATTAGGTCACCAGTTCTCTCTCTCTTTCTCTTACACACACACACACACACACACACACACACACACCCCATTTTATTTCTTACCTTATAAGGCTTCTCTGCAGCTTCAAGACTAACCACTCTGTTTTGTTTCTTCTTTAATTTCCTTGTACCTTTGTTCAGCGACATTTCTCTTGCCTAGTTCCCCTTCTCCATCTCTAATGCCATTTTTCTTCTTGTCAGATTTCTCTTCCTCAGTCACCACTTGCCTGGGCATCCTGAGCATGGCCCACAGCTCCCACTACCACCACATCTTTCTGTATGACTCCCAATTCTGTATTTTCAGCTGAGAACTTGTTGCAATTGTGTTTCAGATGCCGATCTCCACACGCATGATTCACTCTCCAAAAATGAACATCTTATCCTCCCCACATCTTGTCACCAAAATATGCACCTCCTCCTGTAATCCCTATTCTGATTTATAGGACTGGCCACTCACCCACTTGCTTGGGCCAAAAATGTGCTGGAAACCTCTCTCTTCCTCTTCACCCACATTCAGTACGTCATGAAATCTTCTAGACTCCAGTACTTTAGGTCTGCATTTCTTGTCTGATTTTTGTGTGTGTGACAGATTTCTAACTTTTATTTCCCCTGTCTGCAGTGTTGATTATTTAATTGATCCTCTGTGCATGCATGCATGCTAAGTTGCTTCAGTGATGTCCAACTCTGTTCAACCCAATGGACTGTGGCCCACCAGGCTCCTCTTCCCATGAGATTCTCCAGGCAAGAATACTGGAGTGGGTTGCCATGCCCTCTTCCAGGAGAAATTCCTGAGTCAGGGGTTGAACCTGCATCTCTCATGTCTCCTGCATTTGGAAGGCGGGTTCTTTACCCACTGCCAGGGTCATCTTTCTAAAACAACCTTTGCAGATCATGCAACTCCTCTGCTTACTCTCACACAGTAATGCCCAGTTAACTGCAAAAAAACACAAACAAACAAAACAGTCCAAATGCCTCAGTGTTCCACAGCCTACCAATCTACCTCTCCAGTGATATCCCTAAACACTTAATTCACTGCATTTTCCAAAGATGTCTATGCCTTAATTATCTCCTTGCTGTCACATATATAGACTATAATTCATAGAATACTTTCTCCCGTGGTTTAGTGAAGTAATTTCTATTCTTCCAAGTAGCAGCTAAATTCTCTTCTGTGAAACATAACTTTTCTCCCATTGCCATTTCTTATATGTTACTACTCTTCTATTTCATTCAGGCCCTTGTCAAGCACATCACACATTATGGACCATATTTACTTAGCTCCCTATTTCCATCATTATACACAAATTAAAAAAAAAAAACAAAAACAAATTTCTTAAAGAAAGGAACTGAATTTTATTTATCTTTGTATCTCCATTTCTTGGCACATGTCCCAGTACATCCTAGGTAACTCAGTAAATTTTCACAAATGAGTAATTTCTTTCTTTAATATTTTATACCTCAGCCAAAGGAAGTAATGTGGAGACTAGGATGAATTTTTTTCTTGGGGAATCAATGCTGGCATTTGGAGATTAGTACTTCCACATCTATATTCCCAACCCAGACTTTCAATATTCAACTCTAGATAAATACACCAATATTAAACTTACTACTTTATGGGATAAACATTTTTTTCATATTGAGCTTTGAAAACAGAAATAGGATTTTTCCAAATCCAACTCTCCTGTCCCAGAAATGGTTCTGTAGACACTTTTTGTCACTTTCATAAACGTCATCGTTGTTGGGTAAAATTTTTTGGAGTGGCTGTATGTGTGTTAATACAAAACCAGGAACAAAACAGCTATATAAGAAGATTTTAGAGCCATAAATAACTAACCACAAATAACTAAATTTAATTATGACCTACAGAGTTGAGCTGTATTCTGTAACAAGAAACGTGCTCATAGGCAACTGTTTGCGTTCACTCATCACAGGGCTGAAACCACTAGGGATCCTAGAAGAAAGTGAGCTCTTTCTTCTTCTCTAACATTTTTAGTTGCATCTCCCCACCCCACCCTGCCCCCCAGACACAACTCTGTGTGTGGCCTCTGGTGGTAAAATGGTTGCTGCAGCTCCAGATATTATAGATGCTTTCCAGGCAGGTATGGGGAGGAGGGGAAGGGGCAACACTGATATCTGTCCCTTTTATAAGAAAGTAATAGCTTTCCCAGAATCTTCCCTGTGAATTTTACCCTATGACTCATTGGTCAGAAGTATGTTGAGTGATCATACCTGAAAAACTGGGCTTCCCAGGTGGCTCAGTGATAAAGAATCTGTCTGCCAAGGAGGAAACTAGAGTTTGATCCCTGGGCCAGGCAAATCCTCTGGAGAAGGAAATGGCAACCCACTCCAGTATTCTTGCCTGGGAAATCCCATGGACAGAGGAGCCTGGCTGGGTACAGTCCATGGGACTGCAGAGAGTTGGACGTGACTTAGCAACTAAACAACAATCATAAGTACCTTGTTTTTCTTCTAAGCTTTTACAGTGGAAGAAAAGTAATAAAAAATTGGTTGGAAATTAAGTCTTGTCTACATTAGTGGGTGAAATTATATGGAACTGTCTGATCACTACCTTATGTTTCCTCATCTGTATTGGTTCTTATCTTACACTACTCCACTGCTTTCTTAATTCAAAAAATGTATAAAATGTGTCTCTGGATAGTTTGAACAATGTTTACACTGCCTTTCCCACATGTATAACATCTATTTTGAATAATTTTTCCCTCTTGATATATTTGATAGCACTTTTTAAGGCAAAAATCTAATCTTTTTACTTATGTTTTTGAACTCTTTAGGCCCATTTATATTATTTTCTCTTTACCAGTGCTAATAAACAACTAAATTTTAATATTATTCACAATTTTCACTAGTGTTCTGCTTATTTCCTTTTCTAGATCATAGGTATAATACTAAATAGAATCTAATGAGAACATATAACATTGACCTTTGAGTCATCCTAATAGAAACATTTCTCACCAACTGTATACATGCTCAGTTTATATTTTCTTCATATCTCTAAGCCGAATGTTAAGCCTTTTCATAGAGTGAAAGAAGATCAGATTTAAAAGGAGCTTCTAGCATCATGTGCTCTAACCCCCTTCATTACAGAGGTCAGATAACCAAGAACCAACTGTCCAAATGACAATGCTAGAAACACTGGTTTCCTGGCCCCCAATTTCATGTTTCCTTTGCAAGGGTGCTAGGATGAGACATGAGTGAGTGGGTTTTGCAGGAGAATTGTGTTCAATGTTAGAAGCATTGGGCCAGTGGAAGAGGAGCCAAGAAGATGGACTGTTGAGGTGGTCTCCCAAAGTATAAAGACAAAACCCAGGTGGAAATTGTAGAGCAAGCTCAGGCATGATTCAAGCAATCTTGGGCACCAAGTCCAATCTGGTAGGACAGGGCACAGCAGTGGGGGAGCCCTTAGGAGCCAGGCAGCTGCCAGTCATGATTCTGGGAGGTGTGCCCATATGTTGTAGAATCCCCACCAGAAGGCTATTGTTTGGGCAAGGCTCCAGTTCCTGGAGTGGAGAGCTGACAGGTGCCAGGTGGGGTCCAGGCCTGAGATGGATGTACAGCTGTTGAGAGTGGGGCTCTGGTCATAGGAAGTAGATAACTGGTTGCAAACCAAAGAGGAGGAAGCTGAGCAGAAAAAAGATATGGTGGCCAGCTCCAACATCAGGGGTAGTACTATAACACAGATTACACAGACATCCAGGGCTTACCCTGGAATTCCGGCACTTGGAGATGAGGGACTGCAAAGAATAATTGAAAAGCATAAAGAAAACCCAAGAGCCACAGTTGAACGTTTAGGCCTCAGAGGTCTAGAGGTGAGGAATTTATTTCAATGTCTCAGCAGGCTCAGTCAGCAGTGGCTCAAGCTGGAAGACAGAAACAAGCCCTTAGGTTTGCAGCACTGATGAATGCAGTCAGGAGATCCAAGCACCACACCTGGCAGCTGCTAGAATCTAATTTACACTTAATGTTTGACCTAAAATTATAAACCCGCACCAATGCAGGAGACATAAAATTCGCAGGTTTGATCCCTGGGTTGGGAAGATCTCCTGGAGAAGGGCATGGTAACCCACTTCAGTATTCTTGCCTAGAGAATCTCATGGACAGAGGAAGCCTGGCAGGCTACAGTCCATGGGCTTGCACAGAGTCAGCCATGACTGAAGTGACTTAGCCTGCCTGGGGGATGGAAGAAGGCATGTCAGGATCTACAAACCTTAATTTAATACATTCCATAGGAAAAGTTTATCTTGAAGCTTTTTAAAAAACATTTCAGTAGTAGGTGGTGTTCATGAATTCATTATCTACAATATGTTTACAGATTTGTATGTCTTAATATAGTTATGTTGTTGGTTTGTGTTAATTTTAAGTCTCCTTCAGCAGCTTCTTAGTTCTCTGAGACTTTAAAAAAATACAGACAGCTGGAAACAGCTCTAAGGACAGCATATGGATTATATCAATTGGAGATGGAGGGAATGCACGGTGGTCAGGTTTCTGCACAGTCAATACAACTGGGTCGTTAAGGTGACCAAGACCACCAGACCATGAAACACTTGGTCCAATCATTTCATCTATCTTAATGACCAAATCCAACCAACTGCACAAAGACACAATCAATTGCTCAGCAACTATCCATTATGATGGCACAAAACAAAACAAAACAAATTGGCAGTGTTTTGGTCAATTCAGTAAAGCTACACAGACAAGATTGCCAACATACACTGGCTCCTGGTGTTCATGGCTTTTCTCGTTCAGATGCAGTTCTTTCATTCTGATTACTTAGGAATACTCAGCTCACCAAGTGTTTATCTCCAGCTTGCTTTTTGCCATTAGTTTATGTCACTTTATTGTCTTCAGTTTATCTTGTTAGTAACAGATTTTTAAATCAATTGGTCTTTCCTTTCTTAGGCATCATTCTTTATATATCCCTAATTATTATATCTTATTAGAAAACCTATTTTGTTCTGTGTTTCAGTTTTATCTGCTGCATTTATATGAGCCTTCCAATTGGCCTTATTTCTCTTTAAAAGCATTAAACAAAACACTGATATAAATTATATTTTACATACAAGCAAAAATAAAATAGTTGCATATATATATTTTCAACATTTATGTATATAGATATTTAGCTTATATTTATCTCTACCCATGCCTATATAGATTGGCTGTAGTGTTAGTTGCTCAGTCATGTCTGACTCCATGAGACTTGATAAACTGTAGCCTGCCAGGCTCCTCTCTCTATGGGATTCTCCAGGCAAGAACACTGAAGTGGATTACCATGCTCTTCTCCAGGAGATCTTCCCAACCCAGGGATTGAGCCTGGGTTTCCTGCATTGCAGGCAGATCCTTTACCATCTGAGCCACCTCCACATTCAAATATTTAGACCATCTATCTCAATATCTAGTATCGATAAATATGATGCTCATATCTTGAAAACAGACTGACTTATTTTTCCTCACTGGAATTCTACTTTAGTGTTGTTATTGTTGTTCAGTCACCCAGTTGTGATGACTCTTTGTGACCCCATGGGCTGCAGCATGCCAGGGCTCTCTGTCCCTCACCATCTCCCAAAGTTTGCCCAAGTTAATGTCCATTGCATCGGTGATCCCATTCAACCATCTCACCCCTTGATGCCTTCTTCTTCTGCCTTCAATCTTTCCCAACATCGGGGGCTTTTCCAGTGAGTCAGGTGTTTGAATTAGATGACCAAAATACTGAAGTTTCAGCTTCAGTATCAGTACTTCCGATGAGTATTCAGGGTTGATTTCCCTTAAGATTGACTGGTTTGATCTCCTTTACTGTATATCCAGCTTTAATTTTCTTTTCTTTCTATAGTGGTCAGGTTCTACTAAGTTTTATCATTGCATTGTACTGCCTTAGCTTTTCTGGGCTGGGTCCACACAGTGCTTTATTAAACAGGATTTATTTGATATTATTATTATTTGATAATAATCTACTAATTGTTTGTATTTCTTTGCTTTAATGAAATTATTAGAATTGATTAACTGCTTTGATACATGTAGGCACAGAAAATAATTTTGTAAAACTTCATTTCCTGGAAAAACTTTTGATTAAAGAGAAAAGTTTATATCAAAGCTTTAGAGAAAAGAGGGAAAGTGTCAGAATTACTTATTCTCCAGGAATTAGCCTTACAACAATCTGATCTTTGGCTTTGTGTGTGGAGCTGTTTGTGTGTATGCATGTGTATGTTGAGTGCATGCCTGCATGTGGGTGCATGTTATTTTTTTTCCTTGGTCATCATCGTTGTTAAACTCTAGTGGTATGACACTCACCACGATAACTGAATTCCAGGTGCCGTGTGCATGTGCCTCAGGCTCGGCTGCAGGAACAGATGGTATTTGAGGCCAGGTCCTACCAATTAGAACAGGGAATGGCTTATAAGGATTAATGGTGGCTAGGTAAGGGTGTGAGAGGGGTCAGAGTAGGCAGCTGTTACTGGGGTTGACTTGAAGTCAGAGAGACAAGGTTTCAGGCTAGGCAGTCAGGGGATGGGTGGGCTTTGGACATATGAGTAATAAAAGCAGTTCACACAGAAACTAGCCATGGTCTGAGCAGTTTTCCTCAAGCAGACTTAACAAGCTTGAAGATCCAGCTAGAGTTAGTGACTCAGCTGTGTCTGACTCTTTGTGACCTTGTGGACTGTAGCCCACAAGGCTCTTCTGTCCATGGAATTCTCCAGGCAAGAAAACAGGAGTGTGTCGCCATTTCTTGCTCCAGGGGATCTTCCTGACCCAGGGATTGAACCCAGGTCTCTTGCACTGCAGGCAGGTCCTTTACCATCTGAGCCACCAGGGAAACCCAGAGAAACCTTTTATTCTCAAAGTCTCGAACTCCTAAATTTGCCTCTTCTAGATAGAACGTCAATTACCATCTGTGTGCATGCTTAGTAGTGCAGCCATGTCCAGCTCTTTGTGACCTCATGTATTATAGCATGCCAGGTTCCTCGGTCCATGGGATTTTCTAGACCAGTACACTGGAGTGGGTTGCCATTTCTGACTCCAGGGAATCTTCCTGACCCAGGAATCAAACCTGTGTCTCTTGCATCTCCTACACTGGCAGACAGATTCTTTACCATTGGGCCACATGGGAAGTCCTTCAGTTAGCATAGCCGACTTAAACCTTTTTTCTGTTTATAGATTTCCTTCTATTCTTATATAAGCAAATAGGGCAGGGAGTTCCTGGAGAAAGAGAACCAGGTATGACTTTCTTAACATATGACAAACAAGTTTCGGTATAAGTCATTTTATGACCTAAGCCTGGCCACAATGTTTTTTGAGCAGGTCTCAAGATTAATGATCTCAAGGGAACAAAGTAACACAGGAACAAACTGTTATCAGGCAAGAAAAGTAACAATAGCAAAGATAATATATCAATTGTAAAGACTTCCAGTTCTGTTTCAGTGGTAAAGATTAGCCTAAAGTGCTCAACCACTAGATCAACTGGAAACTAACGGATGATGAAATTGACCTTTTTTGTCCCTGGTGAAAATGTGAGTCACTTTAGCTTAAAAATTCCCAGTTTTGTTGTTCAGGAAGATATTGCTTTGGGAAAGATCCTTTGTGTTCTCCTTATTTGCTGCAATTAATAATAAATCCAAAGCAAACAAATAGAGTAAAACAATAGAATGGGAAAGACCATTCAATGAGATCTCTTCAAGAAAATTATAGATACCAAGGGAACATTTCATCCAAAGATGGGCTCAGTAAAGGACAGAAACAGTATGGATCTAACAGAAGCAGAAGATATTAAGAAGAGGTGGCAAGAATACACAGAAGAACTATACAAAAAAGATCTTCATGACCCAGATAACCATGATGGTGTGATCACTCACCTAGAGCCAGATATCCTGGAATGCAAAGTCAAGTGGGCCTTAGGATTTGTCATTACGAAGTTAGTAGAGGTAATGGAATTCCAGTTGAGCTATTTCAAGTCCTAAAAGATGATGTTGTTAAAGTGCTAGACTCAATATGCTAGCAAATTTGGAAAACTCAGCAGTGGCTACAGAACTGGAAAAGATCAGTTTTCATTCCAATCCCAAAGAAAAGCAATGCCAAAGAATGTTCAGACTACAATATAATTGCAGTCATCTCACACACAAGCAAAGTAATGCTCAAAATTCTCCAAGCCAGGCTTCAATAGTACATGAACTATGAACTTTCAGATATTCAGGCTGGTTTTAGAAAAAGCGGCAGAACCAGAGATCAAATTGCCAACATCTGTTAGATCATCAAAAAAGCAAGAGAGTTCCAGAAAAACATCCACTCTTCTGCTTTATTGACTATGCCAAAGCCTTTGACTGTGTGGATCACCACAAACTGGAAAATTGTTAAAGAAATGGGAATAACAGACCCCCTTACCTGTCTCCTGAGAAATCTGTATACAGGTCAAGAAGCAACAGTTAAAACAGGCGATGGAACAACAGACTGGTTCCAAATTGGGAAAGGAGATGTCAAGGCTGTATATTATCACCCTGCATATCTAATTTATATGCAGAGTACATCATGCAAGACTCTGGGCTAGATGAAGCACAAGCTGGAATCAAGATTGCTGGGAGAAATATCAGTAACCTCAGATATGCAGATGATACCACCCTTATGCCAGAAAGCAAAGAGGACCTGAAGAGCCTCTTGATGAAAGTGAAAGAGGAGAGTGAAATAGCTGGCTTAAGACTCAACATTCAGAAAACTAAGATCATGGCATCTGGTCCCATCACTTTATGGCAATTAGATGGAGAAACAGTGGAAACAGTGACAGACTTTGTTTTCTTGGGCTCCAAACTCACTGTTGATGGTGACTACAGCCATGAAATGGAAAGACGCTTGCTCCTTGAAAGAAAAGCTATGACCAACCTAGATAGCATATTAAAAAGCAGAAACATTACTTTGGTGACAAAGGTCCATTTAGTCAAAGCTATGGTTTTTCCAGTAGTCATGTATGGATGTGAGAGTTGAATCATAAAGAAAGCTGAGTGCCGAAGAACTGATGCTTTTGAACTGTGGTGTTGGAGAAGACTCTTGAGAGCCTTGGACTGCAAGGAGTCTGTCCTAAAGGAAATCAGTCCTGAATATTTACTGGAAGGACTGATGCTAAGCTGAAACTCCAATACTTTGGCCACCTGATGAGAAGAATTGACTCATTTGAAAAGACCTTGATTCTGGGAAAGATTGAAAGCAGGAGGAGAAGGGGATGACTGGGGATAAGATGGTTGGGTGGCATCACTGACTCAATAGACATGAGTTTGAGCAAGCTCCGGAAGTTGGTGATGGACAGGGAAGCCTGGTGTGCTGCAGTCCATCTGGTCACAGAGTTGGACATGACACGGTGACTGAACTGAACTGAACTGAATAATAAGTCCTTTCTACTCCTGATACCTGACTTGGTTGTGTGTTTTGGCTCCACACCCACCAAGAGGTGAAATCAGTTTTTTGGGTAACACTAGTGTATATGAACTTGAACAATCATTCCATAAACTTAAGAGTTGTTGATCTGATATGTCAGATGGAAACAGTATTCTCTTCTGCCTTGATCTGGGCTACTTAGAGAAGTCAAAGATTCTGAATGATTTGACAAGTTAATGTTAGGGAGGCTTTCATTCTTCATAAATAGAAGAATCCATCTTTCAGAGAATCCAACTCTCTGAGAATATTGACCAAGATTGAGGACCTTTGCACTTTCCTCCATACAAAATGTTCTCCATCCGCCTGGAAAGAACCTAAACTTTATGGGATAATTTGCAGTGGCAATGTCAGGTGGGGTGTAGTAACTTTTATCAACTACTACTCAAGGATTATCTGTTGACTTTAAAATTTGGCTACTGTTGTTTCCTCTAACACTTGTATGTTGAAGATTTTGTGACATTCATGCTCATCCCATTAGCTGCCTGGGAAAGTACTCTATGGATTTTGTGTGTATGCCATTGTTATGGTTAGTTAAAGGATGAAAACGGAATAGGGGATGTGGTATAATAGGAAATTCATTTATTCTTTTTCTGGTTTCTGACAGGAGCTCCTGAAACCCTTGCAATTTCTTGATTGTTAGGAGTCTCTTTTATGATTCAAAAGAAGCCCTTTTGGATTGCATCTACTGCTGCTGCTGCTAAGTCGCTTCAAACGTGTCCAACTCTGTGCGACCCCATAGACTGCAGCCCACCAGGCTCTGCCGTCCCTGGGATTCTCCAGGCAAGAACACTGGAGTGGGTTGCCATTTCCTTCTCCAATGCATGAAAGTGAAAAGTGAATGTGAAGTCGCTCAGTCGTGTCCGAACCTCAGTGACTCCATGGACTGCAGTCTTCCAGGCTCCTCTGTCCATGGGATTTTCCAGACAGGAGTACTGGAGTGGGGTGCCATTGCCTTCTCCGTTGGGTTGCACCTAAGTTGATGTTAATGAGGCAGTTTAGCGTGGGGCCCTTAGGCAGCCTCAGGTTGAAAGCTGATCCCCACAAAGACTACACAGGTACTTAGAGGAGAGGGATACTCAGCTTCCTCCTCCCCTCCCTCAACTCTGGGCTAGTCAGTCAGTCATTTCAGTCGCTCAGTCATGTCCGACTCTTTGCAACCCCATGAATCGCAGCACACCAGGCCTCCCTGTCCAACACCAATTCCCGGAGTTCATCCAGACTCACGTCCATCGAGTCCATGACGCCATCCAGCCATCTCATCCTCTGTTGTCCCGTTCTCCTCCTGCCCCCAATCTCTCCCAGCATCAAAGTCTTTTCCAATGACTCAACTCTTCGCATGAGGTGGCCAATGTGTTGGAGTTTCAGCTTTAGCATCAATCCTTCCAATGAACACCCAGGGCTGATCTCCTTTAGAATGGACTGGTTGGATCTCCTTGCAGTCCAAGGGACTCTCAACAATCTTCTCCAACACCACAGTTCAAAAGCATCAATTCTTCGGTGCTCAGCTTTCTTCACAGTCCAACTCTCACATCCATACACGACCACTGGAAAAACCATTGCCTTGACTAGACAGACCTTTGTTGGCAAAGTAATGTCTGTGCTTTTCAATATGCTGTCTAGGTTGGTCATAACTTTCTTTCCAAGGAGTAAGCATCTTTTAATTTCATGGCTGTAGTCACCATCTGCAGTGATTTCGGAGCCCCCCAAAATAAAGTCTGACACTGTTTCCACTGTTTCCCCATCTATTTGCCATGAAGTGATGGGACCGGATGCCATGATCTTCATTTTCTGAATGTTGAGCTTTAAGCCAACTTTTCCATTCTCCTCTTTCACTTTCATCAAGAGGGTTTTTAGCTCCTCTTCACTTTCTGGCATAAGGGTGGTGTCATCTGCATATCTGAGGTTATTGATATTTCTCCTGGTAATCTTGATTCCAGCTTGTGCTTCTTCCAGCCCAGTATTTCTCATGATGCATAGAAATTAAATAAGCAGGGTGACAATATACAGCCTTGATGTACTCCTTTTCCTATTTGGAACCAGTCTGTTGTTCCATGTCCAGTTCTAACTGTTGCTTCCTGATCTGCATATAGGTTTCTCAAGAGGCAGGTCAGGTGGTCTGGTGTTCCCATATCTTTCAGAATTTTCCACAGTTTATTGTGATCCACACAATCAAAGGCTTTGGCATAGTCAATCAAGCAGAAATAGATGTTTTTCTGGAACTCTCTTGCTTTTTCAATGATCCAGTGGATGTTGGCAATTTGGTCTCTGGTTCCTCTGCCTTTTCTAAAACCAGCTTGAACATCTGAAAGTTCACAGTTCACATACTGTTGAAGCCTGGCTTGGAGAATTTTGAGCATTACTTTACTAGCAACTCTGGGCTAAGAGGGTTACAAAAACTCTCAAAGAGTGAGACTCAGAGAGCTTCTGGGATGCTGCACACGTCTAGTACCTGGGAGGATGGAGTGCCCAGAGGGCATGGAAACTGTATCCCTGCTCCCCTAGCTTGCTCAGTGCATCTCTTCCATTTGGCTGTTGTGAGTTTTGTTTTTAAACTGATAAACATGAAGAGCTTTCCTGAGTTCTGTCAGCCATTTTAACAAATTATCAAATTCAAGAATGGAATTGTAGGAACCTCAACTTATAGCTCCTTCATCAGAAATCCTGTTGACCCAGAATTTGCAACAGGTATCTGAAGTGAGAGCAGTTGTGTGGGACTGAGCTTTTAAACTGTAGCATTTGGACTAACTCCATGTAGTTAAAGTCAAAATTAATTGAATTAATGGACACTGAGTTGGTATCAAATAATTGCAGAATTTGTTGGTTGATACCAACAAATTTGTTGGTTGGCTTTTCTGATAAGAGCCACCCCAGAGGAAAAGTTAAGTTTGAAGGTCATTGCATAAATTAAAATAAATAAATAAAACAAAAGGATTTTTATTTTTAATAGCCCTATAGAACATCTTTCCATACTAAAACTTAGAAAAGTCTTTCATCTACCATGGCTCAGACGGTAAAGTATCTGCCTACGATGTGGGAGACCTGGGTTTGATCCCTGAGTCGGGAAGATCCTCTGGAGAAGGCAATGGCACCCCACTCCAGTACTCTTGCCTGGAAAATCCCATGGACGGAAGAGCCTGGTAGGCTACAGTCTATGGGGTCGCAAAGAGTCGGGCACGACTGAGTGACTTCACTTTCACTTTCTTTCTTAGTGGATTAAAAGGAATGTGAAATTTAAGGAAAATTTATTGGGCTTCCCTGGTGGCTCAGATAGTAAAGAATCTGCCTGCAATGCAGCAGACCTCGGTTCTAACCCTGGGTGGGGAAGATCCCCTACAGGAGGGGATAGCAATACATTCCAGTATCTTGCCTGGAGAATTCTGTGGACGGAGAAGCCTGGCAGGCTACAGTCCATGGGGTCCTAAAGAGCTGGACAATACTGAGCAACTTTTACTTTCACTTAATATATAGTAGATGAAGTAATCTAACGTAGTTTTGCTAGTAACTGTCTTATGTCTATTTCTCACTCCCAACAAACCTAAATATTAGAAAAATGCATTTATTTTTATCATGTAAAACACAGTGAGCAGAGACAGCCTGATCATCACTGAATTATACCTCAAAAAAATAAAAATAAAAAAGAGTAGTTCTTATATAGCCCAACTCTTCATCCTTCAATCTGCCAGCTTTTTAAAAGTGGAAGTCAGAAAACACCTGGAGTAACAGGCCAATTTGGCCTTGGAGTAGAGAATGAAGCAGGGTGCCAAGAGAACGCACTGGTCTTAGCAAACACCCTCTTCCAACAACACAAGAGAAGACTCTACACATGGACATCACCAGATGGTCAACACCAAAATCAGATTGATTATATTCTTTGCAGCCAAAGATGGAGAAGCTCTATACAGTTAGGAAAAATAAGACAGAGAGCTGACTGTGACTCAGATCATGAACTCCTTATTGCCAAATTCAGACTTATATTGAAGAAAATAGGGAAAACCACCTGACCATTTGGGTATGACCAAAATCAAATCCCTTGTGATTCTACAGTGGAAGTGAGAAATAGATTTCAGGGACTAGATCTGATAGACACAGTGCCTGATGAACTATGGACGGAGGTTCGTGACATTGTACAAGAGACAGGGATCAAGACCATACCTCAAGAAAAAGAAATGCAGAAAAGCAAAATGGCTGTATGAGGAGGCCTTACAAATAGCTGTGAAAAGAAGAGAAGCGAAAGCAAAGGAGAAAAGAAAAGATACAAGCATTTGAATGCAGAGTTCAAAAGAATAGCAAAGAGAGATAAGAAAGTCCTCCTTAGTGATCAGTGCAAAAAATAGAGGAAAACAAACAATAGAATGGGAAAGACTAGAGATCTCCAAGAAAATTAGAGATACCAAGGGAACAAAGATGGGCTCAGTAAAGGACAGACATGGTATGGACCTAATAGAAGCAGAAGATATTAAGAAGAGGTGGCAAGTACATGCAGAAGAACTGTACAAAAAAGATCTTCACAACCCAGTTAATTACAATGGTGTGATCACTCACCTAGAGCCAGATATCCTGGAATGTGAAGTCAAGTGGGCCTTAGGAAGCATCACTATGAACAAAGCTAGTGGAGGTGATGGAATTCCAGTTGAGCTATTTCCAATCCTAAAAGAGGATGTTGTGAAAGTGCTCCACTCAATCTGTCAGAAAGTTTGGAAAACTCAGCAATGGCTACAAGACTGGAAAGGGTCAGTTTTCATTCCAATCCCAAAGAAAGGCAGTGCCAAAGAATGCTCAAACTACTGCACAATTGCACTCATCTCACACACTAGTAAAGTAATGCTCAAAATTCTCCAAGCCAGGCTTCAGCAATACATGAACCGTGAACTTCTGGATGTTCAAGCTGGTTTTAGAAAAGGTAGAGGAACAGAGATTAAATTGCCAACATCCACTGGATCATCTAAAAAGCAAGAGAGCTCAAATAAAACATCTATTTCTGCTTGATTGACTATGCCAAAGCCTTTGATTGTGTGGATCACAATAAACTGTGGAAAATTCTGAAACAGATGGGAACATCAGACCACCTGACCTGCCCCTTGAGAAACCTATATGCAGGTCAGGAAGCAACAGTTAGAACTGGACATGGAACAACAGACTGGTTCCAAATAGGAAAAGGAGTACATCAAGGCTGTATATTGTCACCCTGCTTATTTAACTTCTATGCAGAGTACATCATTAGAAATGCCAGGCTGTATGAAGCACAAGCTGGAATCAAGATTGCCGGGAGAAATATCAATAACCTCAGTTATGCAGATGACACCACCCTTATGTCAGAAAGTGAAGAAGAACCAAAGAGCCTGTTGATGAAAGTGAAAGAGGAGAGTGAAAATGTTGGCTTAAAGCTCAACATTCAGAAACTAAGATCATGGCATCAGGTCTCATCACTTCATGGGAAATAGATGGGGAAACAGTGGAAACAGAGCCTTTTTTGGGGGGAGGGGCCTCCAAAATCACTGCAGATGGTTTTTGCAGCCATGAAATTTAAAGACGCTTGCTCCTTGGAAGGAAAGGTATGACCAACCTAGACAGCATATTAAAAAGCAGAGACATTACTTTGCCAACAAAGGTCCGTCTACTCAAAGCTATGGTTTTTCCTGTAGTCATGTATGGATGTGAGAGTTGGACTATAAAGAAAGCTGAGGGCTGAAGAATTGATGATTTTGAACTGTGGTGTTGGGGAAGACTCTTTCAAGTCCCTTGAACTGCAAGGAGATCCAACCAGTCCATCCTAAAGGAGATCAGTCCTGAGTGTTCATTGAAAGGACTGATGTTGAAGCTGAAACGCCAATATTTTGGCCACCTGATACGAAAAGCTGACTCATTTGAAAAGACCCTGATGCTGGGAAAGATTGAGGACAGGAGGAGAAGGGGACAGCAGAGGATGAGATGGTTGGATGGCATCACTGCCTCAGTGGACTTGAGTTTGGGTAGGCTCCGGGAGTTGGTGTTGGACAGGGAGGCCTGGCGTGCTGCGGTTCATGGGGTCACAAAGTGTTGGACATGACTGAGTGACTGAACTGAACTGAACTGAACTGGATTCCTAAGAAAAGGTAAGGATGCTCTCTGGATTGGTTATGATCTATTGTTAATATAAGTAACAGAAACCTAAAAAAATAGTGGCATAAACAGAGAAGTGGTTCATTTTTCTCACATAACAAATGTATGCTGGTGATAGTCCAAGACTCACACGGCCATTCAGAGGTACTCTTCAGGACCAAGGCTCATTCTGTCTTCCTGCTTTGTCATCCGTAGCTCAGGGCTTCGATTTTCATGGTTTAAGGTGATAATTATGATTATGCAAATACATCCAAGGTCTAGGGAGGAGAATGAGCAAAATGACAAAAGCAAAAGGAAGCAAAAGCCAGCAGTTTGTCCTTTTGAAAGGTTTTTCTGGCAGTCCCAAACCAGTGATTTCTGCTTACATCTCATTGGCCACAACTGAGTCACGCGATGCTACAGATTGTATTCCTAACTCATATATTGAAATCCTAATTCCAGAGTGATCATATTAGGAGATGAAGTGTTTGGGAGGTGATTAGCCATCAGACTGGAGTCCCCGTAAACAGAACTAGCATCCTTATGAAAGAGGCCTGAGAAAGTGCTTACCCCTGGAAGACACCTTCTGTGAACCAGAAATGCAGGGGCTCACCTAACACCCAATATGCTGGGATCTTCATCTGGGGTCTTCCTAGATTTCGGAATCATAAGATGCCAGGGTCCAGCCCCGGTGGATCCAGGGTGATTTGAAGGTGGGGACAGAGTCTGCGTCCTTGGAAATAACTTATTTAATTACAGATAGAGAGGGATTAGAAAATTAGCAGAGAAAAAGAGGCTGAATGACTTGGTTTGCATGGAATACCAATCACCACCTACATAGGCCGCAGGCATCTTCCCATTCTCCCGAAGGAGAGGAGGCACTGAGGCCCCCTCCCCACCCCACTCCGATCTTAGCAGCCCAGGCAAAATTAGCAGGCTTGGTGGGTACCCATGCACCAGATGGGAATTTGGCCGGAAAATAGTAGGAGAGAAAAAGAGGCTGAATAACTTGGTTTACATGGGATACCAATAAAATTCCAAGACAAGGAATTTGCACCATCTACATTGGGCCACTGGTGCCACTTGAATATTGGAAAGTGCCCCTCCTTGGGCTCCTTCTCACATGGGCTTGAAAACCAGGACAAGTAAGTAGACATGGTGAGCACCCATGCTCCAGATGGGAATTCAGCCAGAAAAACGGGGAGCAAGAAAGAACGACATGGGGTAATCAGTCTTTCCGGAAACTGATCCAATTTCTTTATTTTGGGGTTTGCTTATATACCTTTTGTTACACATAGGGATGAATACAGAGTCACGTGGGGGTCAGCAGTCCTGACCTTTATCAAAATCAGGAGCTTCACATAAATGTATAAAAAAAGTCTTAGGGGTTTTACATCATCTTCTGGCCATGAGACCTGCTGACATTTTATGATCCTTTCTTTCTGATAACCAAAAAACTTATTTTTTCCAAGGGTGCTTTTTCTTAAACCAGGCACCACCCTCCAAATAAAGTTGCATTCCTATAGGGTGAGGGTGTAGCAAGTTACAATCAAGAAAGGAATTTATTTAACCCAAGGTTAACATGATTGATCTTAAAGGTTAATACTTATTTCTCCTATATGCTTAAAGGTTAATACTTATTTCTCTCTGTATGTTAGTTATATTCATTATAAGGGCAGGGAATATGGAGATTTAGCAGCAAACATCAGCCCAACAAATGAAAATCCTTTCACCAATGTTCCCCTTAAGATCTATTTAGTCTTAAGATAGTGATAAAGTTACATTTTTACATAGCAAAGACACAGTGATTTATAACAAAGTACAGTGATCTATTACAAAAGAGAAAATTCATTAACTCAAAAAGTCTAGTATTGCTGACCTTAAAAACTACTATATTTCCTTTCCTATATTCCAAATACATTGATTAATATATTCCCAGGTACCTAAGGTTATGGAGGCCTGGCAGCAATCATTGACTCAACAATGAGAAAAAAAAAAAAAAAAAACAATGAGAAAAGCCCTATGCTAATTAAGGCTCTCAAAATACTCCAAAACTCTCTGTGCTGTTTATGGTTGAGAGGTAGTAAACAATCATGTGCTAGTGGCAGGAGTATGGATAATTCTGTCACAAAAGCTAGTCTGTCAGCAGAGAGGTTTGACCTGAGACACCCTTGTCACACCCAGGGCAGGGAATTAGCAGCAATTATTGGCACAACAAATGAAAAAACCCTTCACCAATATAATTCCTAACCATCCAACTATACTGACAATTTCCAACTTCCCAAAGGAATTTGCCTTTAGTAAGTCTAAAACATCTCGTGCCTCTCAGGTTGGAAGGCTGTAAACAATCACGTGTGGCCAGACGAACCTATACAAGCAGGCTAGATAACCTTCAGAGGAGTCCATAAGCTGAAACACTCTTGTTATGCCCAGGAATTTTTGTTGACTTGGAGCTGCATGTTAGCTCCTTCTCCAAGAGAAATGGTGATGGGGGAGAGCCCCCCGTAAAGTCAGAGGTGTAGGTGAGAGGAGAGCATAAAACAGACTCTGATTTTGGGGGTAGATGCTTGGGAACAGAGGGTTTCCTGAAGCTTGATCATGCCTTTGCGTATGCCAAGCCTCCTTCCTCATGACCTTTGCCATGGGCGGAGTTCCTCACGCTGGCCCCCGGCAATAAGAAATCAATTTTTGTTGCTTCTAAGCCACCCAGTTTATGGTATTATGTTATAACAAGTCCCAAGGGACTAAGACACATGGCTGCTCCTTGTTGAAGGTAGTCTGGGGTCCTTAGTATTTTAACTGAGCATATTTTACACTTAATAGAAATTATAGTTCTAAGACATAGATTAAGGGAAAATGAGTGTTGTGTTGACAATTGGCACTGACAGTTTCACTCACTGTATTATAGATAGTGATCACCTCAAAATAAAGATAAGATTTCACAGATATTTTTCCTATACTTTTGTTTATTTATTCACTTATGGCTGTGCTGGGCCTTCATTGCTGTGTGGACTTTTCTCTAGTTTTGGCGAGTGGGGGCTTCTCTCTAAACTAGAGTAGTGCATGGGCTTCTCATTGCAGTGGCTTCATCTGTGGGCTGTGGGGTGGGAGGGCTTCAGCAGTTGAGGCTCTCAGACTCTAGAGCACAGATTTAGTAGTTGCGGTGCAAGGGCTTAGTTGTTCCAAGGCATATGGGGTCTTCCTGGAGCAGGGATGGAACCAATGTCTCCTGCACTGGCAGGTGGATTCTTTACCACTGAGCCACCAGGGAAGCCCACGACTTCATAGATATTAACCAAAAAAATTCCAGTGTTCAAGCACTGCTCTTGACTACAAACATTTTGTAGGAAACCTATTCCTCCTCTTCTCTTTTCTCTCCCTTTCCTCTATTCTTCTCATTTTTTAAAAATCAAATATCCCTGCATCTCTTTTCCTTTTCTTGGCATTTTGTCCTGTCTTCTCTCTTTACTTCTCTTGTCCACTGTCTTCTCCTGTTGTTACATATACTCACTTTTTGTGCAAATTTACACTTTACTCTGGTTTCATTAGGTGAAACACTTGTTTATTAATCTACTGCTGCAGAGCAAACCATTTCTGAAGTTAATGACTTAATACAGCAATCAGAAAACTTTTCCTGTAAAGACTGTATAGTAAGCATTTCAGCTTTATAGACCATATGATCTCTGCCATTGTGGTGCAAAAGCTGCCATGGATATGTAAACAAATAGGTATGACTGTGTCTCAATAAAACTTTATTTACAAACAGATGGTTGACCAAACTTGGCCTGCAGTCTACAGTCTGCTATTGCTTGACTTAAAAGAACAATGATTTATCATTTCACATTTCTACTTCAATTTTGTTTTTACACTGCCTATCATTGTCCCTGCTTCTTTTGCTTTCATAGATTCCTTTGGTTACACTGACATTCTAAGAAGAAATAGTCCTTAGCAATCATCCACACAGAAACATGTGCTGCTTACGGCAGTCTGCCCTTGCTTATTTCCTGCCTTGCTAATTTTGTGAAATTGGTTATTTGTGAATAGTTACTTGATTGCAGAAATAGCTTGCTTAAACCAAGAATTGCTGTAAAGACTTACATGAGTAAGGTCATCTACAAGGTTTTGAATCATTGAGATTAAAAGGGGCAGATTCAGGCTACCATCTAACTATGAAATAGCATTATATTTGGCAATATCTTTGGGCTTTTGCGTCCCATAGAAAAAGCCAAACTGATAGTTCCTTTACTGAGAGGTTGAAAAACAGCAGGCCTCTGTCCAACAGATCCCTCATGTCAAGTATCATCCTGAATCAGGCCTCTTCCAAATATAATTACTACTATACCCTACACATTAACCTCTGTTTACATCTTCTGTTTATGATTCATGCTGCTTCTGTGTCCCAGATTCATCTAGACAGCCTCTGCTTTGCAGTTTTCTGCAGGTTTCAAAGTAGAATCTACCTATAAAAGTCATTTAAAAGTTCTTGAAGTGCCATTGTAAAATAGAGATCCTTGTGTCAGACTTCAGATGTACTACATCAGAGTTTCTCAAGTTTGAATCCAGGAATCTAGATTCTTTTTGACAAGTATCCACATTTGCTTCATATACTCTAAAGTTCAAGAATCATTGCTTAGGGAAAGACAAAAATAAGGTGTGAACTCAACCTAAGTTAAATAATACTCATGTTTATTTTTCTGGTAAGTGGGATAAGACCTGATTCTAGCAAAAATCAGAACTAAGGTATGTCTTTGGAGACCTTATTGTCATCCTTCCATCTCTGCTCCCTCTCATTCTTCAATAATTCAGGAGTTTAATTGCCATTTATCCAGCGAACTGCATGAGTTAGGCACCAGGCATTGAGCCTCACCAAATCCTATGGTCTAAGTATCGTCTTCATCTGCAGGTGAGGATGTTGAGGTTCAATGAAGCTGTGAAATTTGTCCAGACCAGGAGCTAAGGAAAGGTAATGCTAGAATTTGAACTCACACCTGCTCTCTAGTAACCTGCTTGAGAAACTAAACCACATTGTGGTATTAGGGGTATTAGATTTGAGATCTTCAAATGTCCCTGCATCAGCCCATGGTCATCCCCTGTTTTGCAGAACTTTCAGTACCAGGATACCTCAGAAGCACCTTTCTCTTTCCTTTTTAATTAACCCTTTAGTTTCCTTTTTGTGGATGTTTCTCCCAACTCTTTGCACCAAAGAGTGGAAGGCTGATGGCCAGTATCTTCCCCACCTCAGTCATCTCTAGAATGCTTGTTTAAAGTAGGTAAAATGCAGCCACTTTGATTATACTAGTCAAATATCTTCAAAATGAAGAGCAGAGGCCTTACTGCAGAAGCTCTTGCTTCTTCATAAATGACTCCACTGGGACATACACCCCATGTCAATGGTTTTTGTCACTGGGCTACAATACCTTGAAGAGTGTCTGGTGACCCATGTTTCAGTTCAATTCAGTTCAGTCACTCAGTCATATCTGACTCTTTGTGACCCCAAGAATTGCAGCACGCCAGGCCTCCCTGTCCATCACCAACTCCTGGAGTTCACTAGACTCAGTGTCCACCAAGTCAGTGATACCACC
>SJYQ01003684.1:285618-400378 GCA_006410935.1 Redunca redunca | reverse complement strand
AAGTGATGGGACCGGATGCCATGATCTTCATTTTCTGAATGTTGAGCTTTAAGCCAACTTTTCCACTCTCCTCTTTCACTTTCATCAAGAGGTTTTTTAGCTCCTCTTCACTTTCTGGCATAAGGGTGGTGTCATCTGCATATCTGAGGTTATTGATATTTCTCCGGGCAATCTTGATTCCAGCTTGTGCTTCTTCCAGCCCAGCGTTTCTCATGATGCATAGAAATCAAATAAGCAGGGTGACAATATACAGCCTTGACGTACTCCTTTTCCTATTTGGAACCAGTCTGTTGTTCCATGTCCAGTTCTAACTGTTGCTTCCTGACCTGCATACAGGTTTCTCAAGAGGCAGGTTAGGTGGTCTGGTATTCTCATCTCTTTCAGAATTTTCCACAGTTTATTGTGATCCACGCAGTCAAAGGCTTTGGCATAGTCAATAAAGCAGAAATAGATGTTTTTCTGGAACTCTCTTGCTTTTTTGATGATCCAGTGGATGTTGGCAATTTGATCTCTGGTTCCTCTGCCTTTAGTTAGCTTCACTAAATGTCAACTGAATAAATGAGTGAACAAACTGTATTTTCCTCCCCCCAGGTTTACTGAGAAATAATTGGCATACAACACTCCATAAGTCATATAGCATGATGGCTTGATTTATGTTTATTGTGAAATGACTTCATCATTTTTATGGTTAAATAATATTCCATTATATACAGAGTTGGCTCTTTGTGTGCTTAGGTTCCTCATCCATGGATACAACCAACCACAGATTGAAAATAATTTTACAAAAATTCCAGAAAGTTATAGAAAGCAAAGCTTGAATTTGCCACTATGCTGGAACTATTTACATAATATTTACATTGTATTTACAACTATTTACATAGCATTTACATTGTGTTGATCTAGAGATAATTTTAAGCATATTGGAGGATGTGCATAGGTTACATGCAAATACTACACCATTTTCTTTAAGAGACTTGAGCATCCATGGAATTGATGTCTGAGAGGGGAACTGGAACAAATCTTACATGGATGCCTAGGGTTGACTATGTATACCACAACTTCTTTTTCCATCTGTCCACTAAGGAATACCTAAGTTGTTTCCATGTCTTGGCAATGTCTTGGCTATTGCAAATAATGCTGCTATGAACATGGTAGTACAGATTTTTTAAAAAAAATTATTTATTTATTTTTGGCTGCACTTGGTCTTTGCTGCTGTTTACAGGCTTTCTCTAGTTGCAGAGAGTGGGGGCCAGTCTCTAGTCATGATGCGTGGGTTTCTTATTGCAGTGGCTTCTCTTGTTGCAGAACATGGGCTCTAGGGCACAGGGGCTCAGTAGTTGTGCAGCACAGGCTGAGTTCCTCCCTGGTATGTGGAATCTTCCCAGGCTCCAACCTGTGTCTCCGGCAGTAGCAGGCAGATTCTTAACCACTGGACCACTAGGGAAGTCCCAGATATTTTTTTCAGTTAAGTGATTTCAGTTCCTCAGAATATACTCTAAGAGGCAGAATAGCTGGATCATGAGAGTGAAAGTTGTTTAGTCTTGTCCGACTCTTTGTGACCCCATGGACTATACAGTCTATTGAATTCTCCAGGCCAGAATACTGGAGTGGGTAGCCATTCTCTTCTCCAGGGTATCTTCCCAACCCAGGAATTGAACTGGGGTTTCCTGAATTGCAGGCAGATTCTTTACCAACTGAGCTATCAGGGAAGCTGGATCATATGATAACTCTATTTTTGCCAGCATTTGTTATCTCATGTCTTTTTGATGACAGCCATTCTAATGGGCATGTGGTTTTAATTTGCATTTCCCTAGCGACAAATGGTGATGACCATCCTTTCATGTACTTGTTGGCCTTTCATATATCTTCTTTGAAGAAATGTGTGTTTAAGCCCTTTGCTCATTTTGCAGTTGAATTATTTGGTGTTTATTTTGATTTGCATGAGTTATTTATATATTTTTGGATAGCAACCCCTTATTAGATATTTGGTTTGCAAATATTGTTTCCCGTTCCATAGGTTGTCTTTTCTTTCTTTTTTTTGGGGGGGTGGGGGGCTTCACTATGTGGCTCATGGGATCTTAGTTCTTCAACCAGTGATTGAACCCAGGCACCAACCCCTCCCTGGCAGGGAAAGTGCTGAGTCCTAACCACAGGACCACCAGGGAATTCTCCATAGATTGTCTTTTTGAAGCTGATTTTAATATTATGGTCCTTATCACAGACTCTGAAAATAGGATAAGATCTGGGTTAAAATTTCCAGGAAGAGAAAGTTGATCTTCTAGATAGGTCACCCCCTGTCTTGTGCATTTACTTGAATAAGCAACACTGTTGTGGTTGTGTCCCATTGTGGGCCCAGGAGCGAGAATTTCAGGTGCTTCCCTAGAAACATTTGGCCAAATACCAATAGGTGTCTCTGGATAGTAAAGCTGAGCTACAAACTTTTTGATCAAGTTCAAGTTCAGTCACTCAGTCGTGTCCGACTCTTTGCAACCCCATGAATCACAGAACGCCAGGCCTCCCTGTCCATCACCATCTCCCGGAGTTCTCTCAGACTCACGTCCATCGAGTCCGTGATGCCATCCAGCCATCTCATCCTGGGTTGTCCCCTTCTCCTCCTGCCCCCAATCCCTCCCAGCATCAGAGTGTTTTCCAATGAATCAGCTCTTCGCATCAGGTGTCCAAAGTACTGGAGTTTCAGCTTTAGCATCATTCCTTCCAAAGAAATCCCAGGGCTGATCTCCTTCAGAATGGACTGGTTGGATCTCCTCACAGTCCAAGGGACTCTCAAGAGTCTTCTCCAACACCACAGTTCAAAAGCATCAATTCTTCGGTTCTTAGCCTTCTTCACAGTCCAATTCTCACATCCAGACATGACCACAGGAAAAACCATAGCCTTGACTGGATGGACCTTAGTCGGCAAAGTAATGTCTCTGCTTTTGAATATACTATCTAGGTTGGTCATAACTTTCCTTCCAAGGAGTAAGTGTCTTTTAATTTCATGGCTGCAGTCACCATCTGCAGTGATTTTGGAGCCCAAAAACATAAAGGCTGACACTGTTTCCACTGTTTCCCCATCTATTTCCCATGAAGTGATGGGACCAGATGCCATGATCTTTGTTTTCTGAATGTTGAGCTTTAAGCCAACTTTTTTGCTCTCCTCTTTCACTTTCATCAAGAGGCTTTTTGGCTCCTCCTCACTTTCTGCCATAAGGGTGGTATCATCTGCATATCTGAGGCTATTGATATTTCTCCTGGCAATCTTGATTCCAGCTTGTGTTTCTTCCAGTCCAGCGTTTCTCATGATGTACTCTGCATATAAGTTAAATAAGCAGGGTGACAACATACAGCCTTGATGTATTCCTTTTCCTATTTGGAACCAGTCTGTTGTTCCATGTCCAGTTCTAACTGTTGCTTCCTGACCTGCATATAGGTTTCTCAAGAGGCAGGTCAGGTGGTCTGGTATTCCCATTTCTTATATATTCAGTATTTATTGAGCACTTACTATGTGTAGGCACAATTCTATGCACTGAGAATATAGCAGTTGACAAAATTACCAAAAGTTCTGGTTCTAATAGAGTTTATTGTGGTCTGTTTGGGGAGGAAGGGTAGTTGTTGAAAAGGAAACAAAGACCATGTTTAGATCTGCTTCACAGAAGAGCTCAGGTGAACACAAACATGCAGACCAGCATCAAAGGCACATGCATTGAAAGAGAGAGGAGAGATCAGATAAGCATGATACATAGGAATTTTGCACTGGGTATTGTCTTCTCTGCATGGGGGCTATAGCTCTTAAAAGGGCTGTGTTAGGGATATGATAGAACTGGGAGAAAAAATGATGTAACAAAAGATGTTACCAGGGTGATACTCTAATTCCCTCTGCACGTCCACCCTACTCCTCCTTCTCCTATGGAGCTTGTATTTCTACACTAAATGTGAGACAGTAGAAAGGGTGCTTCCTGGTCACTATGAAACATGTAGTTTAGGTTCTGCTGCATGGATGCTGCTGAAACCCTGAGACTGCGTATCAGGGCTGCCATGAAATGAGAGACACGTGCACAGAGATGGGCTGAGCCTGCTTCCCTGGGCTGATGGGCAGCATGGAGTGGCATTGCCAAGGAGACCCCATGCTTCTCTTCCCTCACTCTCCTAGCCCAGACCCTGCCTGGCCTGGGCCCCAGCAACAGCAACACAGGAAGATCTTTGCTCCTTATAGCCTAGGAGGAGTCTCCTTTTTGAGACCCCAGATGTGTTTATTTGGGCAGTCTCAAATAGGATTGGGCTGGTCTCTTTTCCCTTCTCAGTACATGTGTCTCTGGTGTTGGTCTGTGTGTTTTAGCTATTGTGTTTGCCCATTCTGTGCCAGAAGTAGGATTCACAGTCCCCAAAGTGTCATTTTCCCTCCTCCCAAAAACATCTGGATCCACTCCTGCTCGAAGGACTGGTGTCTTTTTTTCTTGATATGGACCATTTTTAAAGTCTTTAGTCAATTTGTTACAGCATTGTTTTTATTTTATGTTTTAGTGTTTTGGCCAAGAAACGTGTGGATCCTAAATCCCTGAAAAAGCCATACCCCCTAGAAGGTGAAATTTTAACCACCAGACCACCAGGCAAGTCCCAGGACTGGTACATTTTCCCCACTCTTTATTTTCTCTTAAAGTGAAATATTCAGGGGAGAGTTAAATTACTAAATTTCTACATGTACGTGTGAATTAATTTCTAAGGCAGGTGACAAGAGTATTGAGAATAAGAAAACTGGCAAAGTGGATAAAATGAGTATATGAAGTGCAAAAGGGGTGGGGGTTTGGGAGAAAGATACAAAAAGGAATAAAAATGAGCATGGTTGCCGACACCAACACTTAGGCATACAGGCAAACATGAGCATACGTGTGCACATGACCTGAGGTCATCAGAGCCAGACTTCGCCTTCACTATCCTTTCTTGGCACACCCCAAGGGATGGCAGTTCGGCAGTGAGTCATGGGGAGAAGTGTGCACGCTCTGGAGTTGGACAAAATGGATTCTAATCCCAACTTCATTTCTGTGTATCTGTTTGACCTCCTGCAAGTTACTGACTCTCTCTCAGCCTCAATTTCCTTATCAGTAAGGAAAGGAAAAAAAAAAAAGGTGGAGGGCGATAATGACATGTATTTCTTAGCAGTGCTGGGAGGACTACACAAGATGATGATGTGATTGATTGGCACAGAGCCTGACACCCAACAAACCGAAGGGCAGTGAGCTTCAGGGTGTTGTTGGAAGGATACCTGGCTTGTAGGAGGGAAGTCAGAGGACCCCAAGTGGCTTTCCTCACCTCTGTTGTCTTGTTCCTCGGGAAGGTGTCAGGACGGGCCAGGCAGGATAGGCGAGTGAATGTGTTTTTGCTGTTCATGCTAGCCTGGTCAGAATCTGCGGAAATATCTCTTCCAAACTGGATGGCATTGAAGTATTTGTTTTGTTGCACAGGGACTTTCATCTAGAGCTACTGTTTCTCCTGCCAGCACACAATTCCACATGATAGATAGTTCCTGGTGGGGCCTGGAACAGAAGATGTTACAGGTGAGGATGCCAAAGCATTGTGTGGGAGAGGCTTTCTTGGTGCCAGCCAGGATCCATCAGAGCTGGGAACACGCCCACTGACTCTAAGAACAAAGGCAAAGCCCTGTCCACAGTTGGCCGTGGGTCTCGCCTCCCTTCCTTCCTGCTTTTGTACAATGCACAGCCACATACACGTTTCCTCTGGGGTTCTATTTGCAAACCTCATCTCATATTTTGCTCTCAGTGTCAGGCTTTTGCTGAGACGTAGTAGAGAGCTGGAGCAACATTTGGATTCACCTTTATAATCAGAAGCCAAGGTCCCCTAAATTAGCTGCCATCTTCCCAGCTTCTCCTTACTTGAGTCTCAATCTGTGTCCTTAAGCGGCCTTGTTCACTGACCTGGGGGCTTCCATTCAACCCTTAGCTTGAAGAGAGCATGGGGCAGCCCCTGTTGGGCTTCTGGGCAGGAAGAGAGCAGTTGAAGCAATAATTTCTCAGCTCATTTCCAGGCGCAGCGAATAGATTAATCAGTGCCTTTGTTGTAAGCCTTGAATATTACCTTGAAATTAGCTTGGTTAAATACCCAGGGCTGGAGTGTACATGCCTGTGCATACATCAGCAAAGAGATTTAGTGATTCTCTGGAAAGATGTTCTTTTCCTCAAGACTTGAATGCTCCATGTACCTGTGGCTTCCCCCGTGAAGTGCACAATTTATCCCCATGCTGATGCTGAACTTAAGCCTGGATGCTACTGGGAGAGTGGGCAGGAGCAAATTGAGCTATAGACCATAGGCACAAATCCATTTTAGCTTCACACATAATAATTGAGAGCCAGAAAGAAGACCAAGCATTGAAGAATTGATGTTTTTGAACTGTAGTGTTGGAGAAGACTCTTGAGACTCCCTTGGACTGCAAGGACATCAAACCAGTCAATCCTAAAGAAAATCAATCATGTATATTCATTGGAAGGACTAATGCTGAAGTTCCAATACTTTGGCCACCTAATGCAAAGAGCTGAGTCATTAGAAAAGACCCTGATGCTGGGAAAGATTGAAGGCAGAAGGAAAAGGGGGTAACAGAGGATGAGATGGTTGGATGGTATCACCGACTCGAGACTTGATGGACATGAGTTTGAGCAAACTCTGGGAGATGCTGAAGGACAGGGAGGCCTGGCCTGCTGTAGTCCATGGGGTCACACTGAGTTGGACACGACTGAGTGAGTGACTGACAAACAACAAGAATAGTAATTATGTGGGACTCTTGAATCAGGTCGCTGGAGCCTGAAATCTCTCTGGGGCACGTACTTATATGCCATCAATCACTGTAGACTTCAGTCGCTTCCTCACTGAAATGTTCATAATAGCATCTGCCTCAGAGGGTTGCAGAAGGGTTACTGGAGGCAATGAATATAAAGTGCCAGCACAATCCCTGGCACATAAGTACTTAATAAATGTCAGATGTTATTAACAATCCTCTACATTTTTTATAGCACTTAATTATTTTCCAAGTCCTTTCCGATAGTTTCATACCATCCTCCTAACCCACCTACCAGGTATAAGGTGCAAAGCATGTACAATAGCTTTATCTTCATTTTCATGATTAGAAAGTTGAATTTGTCAATGAGTAGCTGTCATAGTTGTAATGGATGAGAATCCATTCTGGCTTTTGTCCCCTTTTCCTTCTCCACCCCAGCCTCAGTTGCTTTAAGAAGCCCAATTGAGAAATATTTTTTATTCAGATCAGAAAAAGCTGGAAACTTGAATTATCTTATGTGTTTCTTATCAGATAACAACCTCACTGAGTTTGGCTTTCACATGTTTGGTATTACAGCGTCTGTGGTCTTTAGCTCTGCCTTAACAATGGGGCTGGGTCCCACTGCAGCAAGAAGTGTGGCCCCACTGCTCACTGGTCCTTGCCATCTACTACTCCCACAATGCTTAGAATATGTTGCCTGGATCTTTGCTACTAATGTTGCTGTTGTTCAGTCACTTAGTCCTGTCCAAATCTTTGTGATTCCACGGACTGCAGCAAGCCAGCCTTCCCCATCCTTCCCTATCTCCCGGAGTTTGCTCAAACTCTTGCCTGTTGAGTGAGTATAGAGTCGAGCTTCACGAGAACAGATGAACTACTTTAGCTGAGTTTCTCTTAGAACAGCTGAGAGATCCTTCCCACATAGTCAGTACTCAGTATCTACTTGTGAATTGATGATTTTGTAATTTAGGGTTTTTAAACTCAGCCCTAATGAATGTCTATTTCAAGGTCAGTCTCATTAGCCTATCAAGTATTTGGATATTCTTATGAGTCTAGACAGCCAGATAAGACAACTGAAGCTTTAAATGGTTTTCCACAGAAAGTAGGAGAGAAACACATTTCTATAACCTTAGTGACAGTGACGTCACTCAGTCGTGTCTGACTCTCTGTGACCCCATGGACTGTAGCCTACCATGCTCCTCCATCCATGGGATTTTCCAGGCAAGAATACTGGAATGGGTTGCCATTGCCTTCTCCAGAGGATCTTCCTGACCCAGGGATTGAACCCGGGTCTCCCACATTGTAGGTAGACACTTTACCATCTGAGCCACCAGGGAAGTCTGTAACATTACATATTGTTAAAAAGAAAAAAAAAAAAGTACTGCAAAGTTGCCTAAGGTACCCAACACAGATTAGTTACCAACAGGAGTCAAAAGGAATGTCTTTCTCTATCTATTGGCCCTGGTCTTTCAAGATTTTATTTAAAAGTAAATGTAACCCTGAGATTTGTACTAGAGAAAGCAAGACTTTACTACATATCAATAACATTTCCCCTGTCTGTTGTCAATTTGGATTCCAAAGCAAACCATTTTGCAACTTTCATACTAATCAGGTAATTTGCTCTTAGATAATGATGGTATATTTATATGTCTCGACGGACTATAATCATGAATAATTGAGGACCTAGACCATATGACATGCTACAGTCCACTTTGTCATTCCTTTAAAATTAAACTGTATCATGAGAGCAGAATTAAACTGTGAACTAAGATAATATACAGAAAATGGCATTATAAAAAAAATCAGCCGGAAGAGAGCGTAACAAAAATGATAGGCTACTTGGAGGATTGTAAGTGCATTTACTTTAAAGAAATATAAATACATGATGTAAGATACCAATGTATAATTCTTAACTATTATCAATATTTCCTTAATTTAATTCTGGTTCTAGCTTGGAAAGATTATAAAACAATTCTTTCAGGATTTATTCTTAGAGACAAATGCATCCCATAATTTACATTCTGCTTTTCACATATTGGCTTATCATCAAATGTCCTTACAAGGAACTTTACCCTGTTTTGCTGGGCAATTATACTATCCAACAATCCAACTATTTTCCTTACTTTTAAAATTCTTTAAATTTCAAAGCAGGTAATAAGAACTGTTATACAATGAGAATCCAAGGTTTTATATAAAATCTTCTTTCCAAATAGATTTTCCTTCATGTAACAACTTTTCTTTCCAAGAATCTTTTTTGAAACCTGGAGCTGACCATTAACTTACACATTAAGTTTATCTACTTACCACTTTCTTACTACAAATTTGCAGACTCTGTCAAAAGATCCATTGACACAAATCCTTCAAATTATATTTGAAAACATACATTCGAACACAATACAAGTGGATTACAAATTTTTAGGCTATATTTTAGCTATTTTAATCATTTTGAAATAATTTAAAATTTATAGGAGCATTTTAAGAATAATAAAACTAACTCCTGTATTGTCTTAATCCAAATTTGCCAACTGTTAACACTTAGCTAATTTGCTTTCTCTCTCCATGTGATATATTGATATATTATTATGCCGACCCATTTGTAAGTATTTGTAATCTATTTCTTTACCCCTAAATATTTCAGTTTTTCTTTGAAAAGAAAAAAGGGCATGTCTATACATAAAAGAGTATAGTTATTTAATTGAGAATATTTAATAGCTATACAGTTCAGTTCAGTAGTCACCCAGTCATGACCGACTCTTTGCAACCACATGAACAGCAGCACGCTAGGCCTCCCTGTTCATCACCAACTCCTGGAGTTTACTCAGACTCATGTCCATTGAGTCAGTGATGCCATCCAACCATCTCATCCTCTGTCGATCCCTTTCTTCTCCCACCTTCAATCTTTCCCAGCATCAGGGTCTTTTCAAATGAGTCAACTCTTCGCATCAGGTGGCCAAAGTACTGGAGTTTCAGCTTCAACATCAGTCCTTCCAATGAATATTCAGGACTGATTTCCTTTAGGATGGATTGGTTGGATCTCCTTGCAGTCCAAGGGACTCTCAAGAGTCTTCTCCAACACCACAGTTCAAAGCATCAGTTCTTTGGTGCTCAGCTTTCTTTATACTCCAACTCTCACATTCATACATGACTATTGTAAAAACCCTAGCCTTGACTAGATGGACCTTTGTTGGCAAAGTAACGTCTCTGCTTTTTAATATGCTGTCGAGGTTGGTCATAACTTTCCTTCCAAGGAGTAGCGTCTTTTAATTTCATGGCTGCAGTCACCATCTGCAGTGATTTTGGAGCCCCCAAAAATAAAGTCTGCCACTGTTGCCACTGTTTCCCATCTATTTGCCATGAAGTGATGGGACCAGAGGCCATGATCTTAGTTTTCTGAATGTTGAGCTTTAAGCCAACATTTTCACTCTCCTCTTTCACTTTCATCAAGAGGCTCTTTAGTTCTTCCTCACTTTCTGCCATAAGAGTGGTATCATATACATATCTGACGTTATAGATATTTCTCCCAGCAATCTTGATTCTGTCTTATACTTCATCTAGCTCAGTGTTTCTCCTGATGTACTCTGCATATAAGTTAGCAAGCAGGGTGACAATATAGCCTTGACGTACTCCTTTTCCTATTTGGAACCAGTCTGTTGTTCCATGTCCTGTTCTGACTGCTGCTTCCTGGCCTGCATACAGATTTCTCAAGAGGCAGGTCAGGTGGTCTGGTATTCCCATCTGTTTAGAATTTTCCACAGTTTGTGGTGACCCACACAGTCAAAGGCTTTGGCATAGTCAATAAAGCAGAAATAGATGTTTTACTGGAACTCTCTTGCTTTTTCCATGATCCAGCGGATGTTGGCAATTTGATCTCTGGTTCCTCTGCCTTTTCTAAAACCAGCTTGAACATCTGGAATTTCATGGTTCATGTACTGTTGAAGCCTGGCTTGGAGAATTTTGAGCATTACTTTACTAGCATGTGAGACGAGTGCAACTGTGCGGTAGTTTGAGCATTTTTTGGCATTGCCTTTCTTTGGGATTGGAATGAAAACTGACCTTTTCCAGTTCTGTGACCACTGCTGAGTTTTCCAAATTTGCTAGCATATTGAGTGCAGCATTTTCACAGCATCCTCTTTTAGGATTGGAAATAGCTCAACTGGAATTCCATCACCTCCACTAGCTTTGTTCATAGTGATGCTTCCTAAGGCCCACTTGACTTCACATTCCAGGATGTCTGGCTCTAGGTGAGTGATCACACCATTGTAATTAACTGGGTCGTGAAGATCTTTTTTGTACAATTCTTCTGCATATTCTTGCCACCTATTCTTAATATCTTCTGCTTATATTAGGTCCATACCATGTCTGTCNGGGTCGGGCTTCCCTACCCGGGACGGAGCTCCCTCCCCACCTCCTTTGTCTCTTTTGTCGTCTTTTATATTTTTTCCCTACCTGTTTTTGAAGGCAATGATCTTCTTTTCTGGGTGCTTGATGTCCTCTGCCAGCATTCAGAAGTTGTTTTGTGGAGTTTGCTCGGCGTTGAAATGTTTTTTTGAGGAATTTGTGAGGGAGAAAGTAATCTCCTCGTCCTAATCCTCCGCCATCTTCCCAGAATCCTCTCTCTTCTATTTCTTTGCACTGATCACTAAGGAAGGCTTTCTTATCTCTCCTTGCTATTCTTTGGAATTCTGCATTCAAATGGGTATAACTTTCCTTTTCTCCTTTGCTTTGTAGCTATGCAGTACAATTTTCTAATATAAGGTTCATTGTCCAGTTTTATCAGTTGTCCCAATAATGTCCATTATAGCCATCCTCCCCACCTCCCTGCCCAATTCAGAGTCCAATACAAGATACCACATTTCTTTCAGTTATCATGTTTCTTTAGTTTCTTTTAATCTGGACATTTTCTCGGGTTTTCATTGCCTTTTATGACACTGGCCTTTTAAAAAGAATGCAGACCATTTGTAGTTTGTTATTTCCTCATGTTTCTGTGCCAGTTAGCCATGGGCACCAGGAATGGTATGTTAGAAATGCTGTGTCTTTCATGTGTCAGGAGACACCTGACGTCAGGCTGTCCCATTGCTGGTGTCGTAAACTTTGACCACAGTTGAAGTGCTCTGTGTCAGTTTTCTCCATTGGAAGGTTACCATTTTCCCCTTGACTTTAACAAGAAATCTGTGGAAACTTACTTTTGAGACTTTATAAATATCCTGTTTCTCATCAAACTTCTATCAATCGTTATGGCATCCCATGATGATGTTCTTAACTGAATACTATGGATGGCTGCAAAATGGTTATTTTTAAATTCTATCATTCTTTCTAATTTATGGTATAGCATTTTATTGTAAGAAGAGCTTCCCCCTCTCACTTATTATTTATTTATGTATTGATTTATTATCAATTTGGATTCATGGGTTTTTATTTTATTTAATAAATTATAATAAATTAATTACCCATTTCAAAGCACAGATTGTCCCATGTTCAATTAGTGGAACCTATGTGGATCCCTTTCAAGTTGGCTCTTGTATCCAATTGATGTGACCTCATCATTTTGTGATCAGTTCTTTATTTTGAAGCACAGCAAGATATTCTAAGTTCACCCTGGATTTTCTCTGTTTTAGTTCTGGAATGAACTGTAGTCATGTTTAGTGGAAGAATGGCACTTAGAATCCCAAATGTAGGCATACAATTATATTTTTAAACATAAGCTTAAAGGATAGTCAGTGTTTTTTCCATTAAGTCTAGTTTGCCAGTTTGGGCAAAGCTAACTGTCCATCAAGCAATACCATGGGCATTCTATTTTTACTGACCTAGTGTAATAAATCTTAACAAGAATGTAAAGTACTATATGCTTCTTTTATTTTAAGATTCCAAAATTCACCATAGTTTTAATAATGGCTTCCTGGAGGGTGGAAGGAGGATAAAGAATTCTACATTAAAAGTTCACATTGATTACAAGGCATCTACTAATTTCAAAAAGCATCAAGATGTGAAAAAATTTGCATCTTAGAATCAAAAAAACAAGCAATTTATCTCAAAGAAGAGCATATCATTATGACTTCATGCAAAATTATTCAAATGATTTACAAAAAGCATTAAATAATGTTATAAACTGCTTTGCTGATATTTTTTGTCTCTCTTATTATCCTTAATTATACATTCTTTTATTTTCATTAGTTTGCAATTAAACAATAGAAGATAGGTCAAATGAATCTATTTTGTTTTTTACAGATACATGAAAAATGAGAAGAAATCAAAGCCAGTGATTCTATTGGCTTCTTCCATTCCTCAATGACTGAGCTTAAAGAAGATATATCATCACTAGAAATTTGTTGATTTGTTCCACATTTCTGCATATGCTAAATTTTAATAGGTCTATTACATCATCTCAATGAATCAGAAAACTAAATGGATTTTGGTAATAATAACATGGATATATTATGTAAGGATATGACTTCATTGTTCACAAAACACTTTGCAAAGGCCATCTCCTCAAGGGTAATAGACTGTATTTCTAGTGATAATATTAAATGACTAGGAGATCCTGTTGGGGATCTGACTGCCCCAGGTACAAGTCTTGTCTCTGTTACTTACCAGGTTTTTCGTGTGTGTTAGTCGCTTAGTTGTGTCCAACTCTTTGTGACCCCATGGACTATAGTCTGCCAGGATCCTCTGTCCATGGGTTTCTCCAGGCAAGAATATTGTTGCCAGATGGGTTGCTACTCTCTTCTCCAGGGGATCTTCCCAACCCAAGGATTGAACCCAGGTCTCCTGCATTGCAGGCAGATTCTTTACCATCTTCCCTCAGGCAAATTACTTAAACTCTCTAGGCTTCAGTGTTCTTATCTGTCAAAAGAAGATAATCACAGTACTTAGCTAAAAAAGTTACCATGAGAATGAAATGAGAGAGTTCAGGGGAAGTGTATAGAACAATGCTTGGTAACCAGTTCAGTTCAGTTCAGTTCAGTCGCTCAGTCGTGTCCGACTCTTTGCGACCCCATGAATCACAGCACGCCAGGCCTCCCTGTCCATCACCATCTCCCGGAGTTCATTCAGACTCACGTCCATCAAGTCCGTGATGCCATCCAGCCACCTCATCCTCAGTTGTCCCCTTCTCCTCCTGCCCCCAATCCCTCCCAGCATCAGAGTCTTTTCCAATGAGTCAACTCTTCACATGAGGTGGCCAAAGTACTGGAGCTTCAGCTTTAGCATCATTCCTTCCAAAGAAATCCCAGGGTTGACCTCCTTCAGAATGGACTGGTTGGATCTCCTTGCAGTCCAAGGGACTCTCAAGAGTCTTCTCCAACACCACAATTCAAAAGCATCAATTCTTTGGCGCTCAACCTTCTTCAGAGTCCAACTCTCACATCCACACATGACCACAGGAAAAACCATAGCCTTGACTGGATGGACCTTAATCAGCAAAGTAATATCTCTGCTTTTGCATATACTGTCTAGATTGGTCATAACTTTTCTTCCAAGGAGTAAGCATCTTTTAATTTCATGGCTGCAGTCACCATCTGCAGTGATTTTGGAGCCCAAAAACATAAAGTCTGACACTGTTTCCACTGTTTCCCCATCTATTTCCCATGAAGTGATGGGACTGGATGCCATGATCTTCGTTTTCTGAATGTTGAGCTTTAAGTGAACTTTTTTGCTCTCCTCTTTCACTTTCATCAAGAGGCTTTTTGGCTCCTCCTCACTTTCTGGCATAAGGGTGGTGTCATCTGCATATCTGAGGTTATTGATATTTCTCCGGGCAATCTTGATTCCAGCTTGTGTTTCTTCCAGTCCAGTGTTTCTCATGATGTACTCTGCACAGAAGTTAAATAAGCAGGGTGATAATATACAGCCTTGACGTATTCCTTTTCCTATTTGGAACCAGTCTGTTGTTCCATGTCCAGTTCTAACTGTTGCTTCCTGACCTGCATACAGATTTCTCAAGAGGCAGGTTAGGTGGTCTGGTATTCCCATCTCTTTTGGAATTTTCCACGGTTTATTGTGATCGACACAGTCAAAGGCTTTGGCATAGTCCATCAAGCAGAAATAGATGTTTTTCTGGAACTCTCTTGCTTTTTCCATTATTCAGCAGATGTTGGCAATTTGATCTTTGGTTCCTCTGCCTTTTCTAAAACCAGCTTGAACATCAGGGAGTTCACGGTTCACGTATTGCTGAAGCCTAGCTTGGAGAATTTTGAGCATTACTTTACTAGCATGTGAGATGAGTACAATTGTGCGGTAGTTTGAGCATTCTTTTGCATTGCTTTTCTTTGGAATTGGAATGAAAACTGACCTTTTCCTGTCCTGTGGCCACTGCTGAGTTTTCCAAATTTGCTTGCATATTGAGTGCAGCACTTTCACAGCATCATCTTTCAAGATTTGAAACAGCTCAACTGGAATTCTATCACCTCCACTAGCTTTGGTAACCAGTACTGTTCAATAAATGTTAGCTGATAAAAAAGTGGATCAAAGACAAAAGTTAGCATTGTTCTAGTATCTCAGATGGATACATTTCCTTTGTACACACCTTATAAGGCAATTTAGTATTTTCCCCTTACTTAAGAACCTAAGTGGATTTAATTAAAAAAAAAAAAAAAAGACTAAGTTCTGAGTCAGAAATAAGAGTTAGGAATCTACACCAGAGGGGCAATACATGCCTGTGGTGGTTTAGTTAGTAAGCTCTTCATTTGACTCACTGCCAACAGGTCATAATTTGCCAAACCAATCTTCCTTTTTCTTATCTACCCAGGTAGTGCTAGTGGTAAAGAACCCACCTGCCAATGCAGGAGACTTAAGATACATGAGTTTGATCCCTGGGTTGGGAAGATCCCCTGGGGGAGGGTGTGACAACCCACTCCAGTATTCTTGCCTGGAGAATCCCATGGACAGAGGAGCCTGGCAGGCTACAGCCCATAGGTTTCCAAAGAGTTGGACATGACTGCAGCAACTTAGCCCTCACACACTCTTCCATCCATAGGAGGTGTGAGCTATTGGGTCAGAAGATCAAGCAAGAATTTTTCAGCATGATGTAAGCAGCAAAAGAATAAAAAAAGAAAAGAGAACACAGCCAGTGAATTTGGATTGCCTGGTTGCATTTGGATTGTGTCTGCTGGATGACTCACTCTGCCACAATGCTGGTCATAAGCAGTCGTGAGGGTCCTTATCCTGGGACAATACCTCACAGATGATTAATGTTTTAAAGAGAGAAAACACCCTTCTTCAGTGACAAGGGATTCACCATTTCCCTTTGAATTATTTAATTGGCCTTCCTAATTAGAGGGATTTGCTGCTTTATTCAGCAGTAGTTGGCTGAGATCTGTGTGGTTTCTGCAGGACTGGGCCAGATTGTTTGCATCTTAAAGGAATTCTGGGGAAGCCCTATCCCTTTCTGCAGTTTCTTTCATGCTATTCGAGGGTTTTGGAGAACTGAGGTCAAGGATGCTCCATTAGCGTTGCTGTGCGGAAGAACACTGGGACTCCACTGCCTATTTCAGAATAATTGCATCACCCACTCTGGCTCAGCTCCTACAACATTGTGTGAAGCTGTGGATGAAGCAATATGTGAGATTAGATCGTCACAGGTCCCTGGCCATTGGCACAGCTCTTGTCCTATGAAGTGTTAGCATCTATACTGTGCATTCTTGGGAAAATCTCCTAAGTTGGTTTGTCTGCAGGTTTCATGTAACTACAAGCTGGAAAAGAAAGGAATTTTTTTATTTGGAAAGTATCAAAGCATGTGGGGACATGTGTGGTAATAGCCAGCTTGAGATATAAGTCACTAAGGGTTGCACTCCAATGTGGCTAAAACAAATAACATTATAACAGAAAATTTAATTATATGATCATAGTAAAAGGCAATTTATAACAGTTAACTGTTGTTCGATCACTCACTCCTGTCTGACTTTTTGTGATTACAGGGACTGCAGCATTCCAGGCTTCCCTGTCCTTCACTATCTCCTGAAGTTTGCTCATACTCAGGTCCACTAAGTCACTGATGCCATCTCGCCATCTCATCCTCTGACACCAGGGAAGCCTATTTTTGCCTTGCCCTGAAGCAGCCTCAGGTGTTTGTTCAAAGGGACCAGACCCACAGATTGTGAAAGTTCTTTTAAAACTAGGGAGCCATGGCCCGAGTTCTGTGCTTTACTGCTCAGACAGCTCTTCTGCTCCATTAACATCCCCCATGGATCCATCCCCCCCCGACCCCACCACCCAAGGTTCACTAATGGTAGACACAGATATGTCTCAGGTTCCAATCTTCTCCCCTAAGCTGGACACAGACTTAATGCTTTCTAGAAGCTGGATGTACAGCTGCCTCATCCCTTCTAGCTTCCAGTTTACTGCCCGTGATCTGTCCTCTGACCTTTTGCTTTCAGTGTGTATCTCCCCAGCCGCCGGGTTTTCGAAGGTTATTGCCTATCTACGATTCCCCTCCTTGAGTTCAGCGGCTTACCAAAGACCTAATTCAGCAGCCTGTCTGCTTTTGACTCTTTAATTAGCTCCCTGGAGGCTTTCCTTAAAAGTCTTCCTGGATCATTTTGAAAGGGGCATTTTCTGTATATAAAGCTCCCTCCTCATCAAGAGGTATAGCTTAAAGCTTGCCTTACTCACCCTATACACAACCTGCCAAGGTCTCTGATTATGAAAACATGCTTCTAGAAGGATCAAGGATGAAATCATTTCTTTCTTCATGTCTTCGTTTACTCAACAGATGTTATTTTGGCCACCTATTCTATTCAATATACTGAAAAGGCTACAATGATGAATGCATTTCCATTCCTGTTTCAGAGCAATAATTCTTAAACTACATTGTGCATAAAAACCTACTATGGAACTTATTAAAAACCAGATACCCAGATCCCGTGTAACACAGAGATTATTATTATGTTTCCATAGGTGTAGAGTGGGTCCTGAGAATCTGTTTTTATTAATAACCATACCATATCCCACCCTGCCCCCCTCCAGTATACCAAAAACTGAGGCAGGGACCCAGCCTTAGGAAGCACTACTGTATGAGAACTACCCAGAAACTTGATCAGCTCCTATCCTGCACACAGTTCTGAAAACCAGTAAAAGTAGGCAAAACATGGCTTAAATATTTGGTTTACCTAAATAAAATGTGAAGCTCCTTTTGCATCTCTATTGCTTACTTTTACCAAGATGCTCAAATTGCCTTAACTTCCTTTCCTTTATCATAGGAGGGAGCATGATACATACACCTTGGTTTCAGAGATGAAGATGTTAAAAATAATCACTCATCCACCACATATTATTTATGCAAGTACTCCAGCAAGTAGATTCACCACCATCATAACATAATGAGACAGCTTCTTTTTCATATTCAGAAAATGCAACAGCTCCTCCAAGCTCCTACGTGCTCTGGTGACTTAACGCACAAGTAAGAAACAACTTGACTTTCCCAAGTTCACCGAGCTGTGGGTGGAACCCAGGAGTCCGAAATCTCTGAACGTTCTCCAGTTATTGATGCTGCTGGGAATGTGTAGAAAGTATGGACAAGGATGGCGTGAGCCTCCTCACGAGACACTCCTCCCACCCTGCTCGGCTGGAGTCCATTGAACTTAGTGCTCTTTCTGTGTTTATTCTCTTTTAGCTCCTACCCCCACCTCTTCTCTTTTCTTGTTCTTATTTTATAAGAATAAGAACTCAGAAATAAGAATAAGAACTCAGGGCACAATTCCATCTGTCTACCTGGAACACCAGCTCCTCTCTTTCCATATGTGGTTATCTATGTCCTTTCATCTCTAAAATGAAGCCTATGGATTCCCTGGTGAATCCAATTGATACTGCTATTGAGCAACTTCCTTGGGTGTACAGAAAATTACAGGTAAGGTAATGCACATATTTTAAATAGATATTATATAATGTATAATATGTCATATATTTATATACGTAAAAAACAGATGTATTTTTCAAAAATCTTAAAAGTGCATTGGCCTTTAGTCCTTTTCTTTCAACTCCATTTGTTACCTTCAACTTCCAATATCAAAACTATTTCTAATGGAAAGTGCAAGGATTTTACATGTAATAAGTTGGTGATGACCACACCAGGGTCTTGTCAGGTATCCTAAAACTTTGGAGAGAAGCAGTAAAAGAAAATCCGTAAGTATGTAGACTGCTACATAAACTCAACTGGTTCACAGTGAAATCATGAAGAACACCAATGTTTGACTGGGTTTCAGTTTCTATTTATTTTTTTAGGTCTACAAATAATGTCCTGTTCATTGCTTTTGAACATCAGTAGACTCAACTCTGAAGAAAGTTTTTTTTTTTTCATAAATATTTGCTGTTTTCATTTTTTTCTAAAGTGTAAATGACCATTTTGAAGACAATTGGAAAGTTCTTGATGTAGTGTAACAGTGAGGTTTGGGGTCTTCATTCAAACCCTGTTCTTTTCCTTATTAGCTCTTTGAACTTGGACAAGTTTTGTGACCTCTATGAACCTCAGATTCCTCAGCCATAAGGTGGAGATAATAATAGTGCCTCCCTCAAAGTGGCATTATGATGAGTGAATGAGAAAAGTGAGAGTGAAAGTTGTTCAGCTGTGTCCGACTCTTTTCAATCCCATGAACTCTACAGTTCATGGGATTCTCCAGGCCAGAATACTGGAGTGGGTAGCCTTTCCCTTCTACAGGGCATCGTCCCAACCCAGGCATGGAACCCAGAACTCCAGCATTGTAGGTGGATTCTTTACCAGCTGAGCCACAAGGGAAGCCCAAGGATACTGGAGTGGGTAGCCTGTCCCTTCTGCGCGGATCTTCCTGACCCAGAAATTGAACCAGGAACTCCTGCATTGCAAGCGGATTCTTTCCCAACTGAGCTATCAGGGAAGAAGCACACAAAATTCTTAGCACAGCATGGGCCCATGATAAGCATTCATTAAAGATTAAATTTTATTGTTATATTATTATTCCTATTATTATTATATATATTAATGATATATATCATATTTGTGTGTGTGTGTGTGTGTGTAAATTTGGCTGTACCATGCGGCATGCAGGATCTTAGTTCCCTGAACAGGGATCGGACCTGCGCTCCTTGCGTTGGAAGCATGGTGCCTTAACCATTGGACTGCCAGGGAAGTTCCCCATTTGTATTTTCATAGTTCTCAAAACCTTAGGAAAAGAAATAAAACTCATTAAGCATACCAGCAAGCAGATGGATGAAGATTTGTGAGGGGCTCAATGAATATTTTTGCCTGAAAGAATATCACTAGTTTTAAAATACATGTATTTATTCAGTAAAACTATATTGTACATATGCTACATGAATTATATCTCAATAAATCAAACATATACACACAGCTGCATTGTGCATCCTTGCCTATGCAAGGCACTGAGAGATAAGTGCAGGAAATACTAGGAAAAAGAAACGCATTTCCAGTCTCTAGGGAATGAATGGAGTTACTCTGAGCTGAGTTCAGGGTCCTGGCTCACCACCTAACACATCCTTAGAGATGTCAGCCTTCAAAGGAGGACATGCTTGAATGAGTCAGAGTCAAGAACGGTACACAAGTCTCCCTTCTCTGAATCACCTGAGAGCCCTTCTATCCACTACAGGACTCAGGAGAGGTCCTTTCTTTGCCCAGTCTGATGTCAGGGTAGCCCTGTCAAGAGTTTCCTTAAAGGGGGGCTTCCCTGGTGATCCAGTGGTTGAGAATCCACCTGCCAAAGCAGGCGACACAGGTTTGACCCCTGGTCTGGAAAGATTCCATATTCGGCAGAACAGCTAAGCCCATGCACCGCAACTACTGAAGCCAGAGTACCGAGAGCCTGTGCCCTGCAACAAGAGAAACCACTACAGGAGCCTGCACACCTCAGCGAAGAGCAGCCCCGGCTCGACACAGCTAGAGAAAGCCCTCATGTAGCAACGAAGACCCAGGGCAGCCAAAAATAATTATCAATAAACAGTTAAAAAGAAAACTTTAAAAGAGTCTCCTTAAGAAGAGATTAGAAAGTGGTAATCATGGGAATGGAGAGGGTAAAGATCAGACAATTTAAATAAAATTTCTACATTTGCTATGGCAGGTTAGAGGGGTGGCACGAAAGGTGGGGAGAGTAAATTTCCTGTCAGTTTGGATTTGAAACTTTGCACTACACAAGTTCTCTTTTACTGCAGGGCCATAGAAAGCTCTGGCTAACACCACTATTTTGCCATTGTAAATTTACTTCTATGGGTTTTTTCTTCAGGGTTTGGAAGTGCTGAAGTATGTGTACACACTTTTCATTTCTTGCTTTACATTTATTTTTGTGGGGGGTGGAAGATTGGGAGACAAGAGAGAAAATATAATTTCCAGGAAGAGACCAAAGGAAGTATAGTTTTGAGTAAAGCAGCTGGGCCAGCAAAGATTAGTTTTAGACCAAATATCATTCTCAGTCCAATAAACTGAAATTTTTTTTAAAAAAAGGGGGAAATGAATATTTAAAAAGTATTCCCTAAAAGATGATTCTTCAGCCAGAGTGAGATATATTTTTTGTGATATAAGGATATATGTTTTTCTCTCTAGAAAAGCAAAATATGAGGCTTACAGGGTTGGAAATGCAACTATTATATCTATCATATCCAAATATTAATCTATATGTGGAAATAATCACACTTACAGTTGTTTTTAAGGTACACTTCACATACTTTTTGTATTCATGTTCCAGTCTTATTGCTCCCCCCAATTTTTTGTTTTAAATTTTAAATAGGCATTTTATTTTAGAACATAAAATATGAGACTTTTTTTTTTTTTTAACAGCAATGGAAATGGAAAGGTCCTATAATATGGTGAAGGAGTCCTGGGCTGGATGTTAAGAAACATGGGTTCTCAACCAGGTTCCCTTTGTGACCTTGGACAAATTTTACAACTTTCTGGCCTCAGACTCATCATCTGAAAAATAAAACTATGTGATGCTTAAAGCTTCTTCCATCTCAGACATACCATCAGTGCATAAAGTGTAAGAATGTAACATCACCTCTCATGAAGCCATTTGGATTATTAAACGTGTTTTCTTCCCAAGTTTCAAAATCTAAGAATCCAACGGTTTGTCTTTTTTTCTCTTAAGAAGTTCATAAACTTGTGTTTGAGAGTGACAAGTAAACAGTCATACAGAATGTTGGCAGGAGATACAATTATGAGAGTTTCGAGATGTTTTTGTCTTATGGAAAATGATGGTGAGCTGGTTTTGGAAAACTTGGCCTTAAACTCTTGTGTCTTGAAAGTTGAACCATCTCACATGTGATAAATATTGGGCTTCTTAAGCCTGCAAGTATGTGTGAGATTATGGCAACCCAAGAACCCCAATTATAGTTGCTCTAATCTTCACCTGGGTAGTAGGACACCAGTCCCTCACCTACTTACCTAGCCATTTCCAGGCTGTGTCAGGGCTCCGTTGTCAGTTCAAGCTTTTCCTTTTCCCTCCAATCATGTGTGCTCTGGACTTAACCAAGCTCCACCTCATCTAATGACAACTGATTACACTTTTATTGAGCTCCTCCTATGTGTCTGGGACTTCTTACCTTCCCAGTGAATTCTGTAATCATTCCACTAGTCCTGGGGTGGGCCCCAGCAAGGCTGTCCTCCTCTCCTGGAAATTTGGAGCGCATCCTTCTCTTCACCCCCCAGAGCCTAGTTGAGTCAGCTGTGCCTTTTTGGGACCTGTACTGAAGTTCCTGGGTGGCAGAGGGAATCACAATCAACAGTTACCTTCCACTGCTTCTGGAAGTGCTGCTCTCAGAGCTCAAGGCCAGGCACACATTCACATGTTACTTACATTGTTTCTTGACCAACTCTCTATGGCTTTCTGCATCCTTCCAAGGCTTTCTCCAGAGGCAGGGACTGATTTAACTCCAACACCAAGAGTCTGCTCCAGTCTACAGTTCTCAGAATTTGCAACAGTCATTGGCTCAGAAAGAACAAGAAGCTGAACCTTGGTGACATGTTGAATTCTACTTTCCCAAACCTCAATACCTATCCAAAGGTCAGAGACTTATCAGGATGACTGCCGATGGGTATAACCACTTCTTGTAAATGAAAGGGGGCTTCCCAGGTGGTGCTAGTGGTAAAGAATCAACCTGCCAATGAAGGATACAAAAAAGACTCAGGTTCTGTCCCTGGATTGGCAAGATCCCCTGGAGGAGGGCATGACAACCAACTCCAGTACTCTTGCCTGGAAAATCCCATGGACAGAGGAGCCTGGTGGGCTACAGTCCATGGGGTCACAAAGAGTTGGACATGACTGAAGTGACTTAGCATACACACAAATAAAAGTATAATACCACTGTCTACCCACAAGGGTCTAACCCCATTCTCAGGTTTTGATATGACAACACTTCAGTAAGGATGACAGTCAAAATAATAACAAATATTTATATTGTGTTAAGTTCTAAATAAATTATTAATTCATCTGAAGTTTAAGATAATCTCATGAATACATGCAATTATTTTCCCCATTTTATAGATAAGGAAATTGAAGCACAAAGTAGTTAAGTAATTTGCCCAAGATCACACAGCTGGTAAACGGTACAGCCTGTATTCGAAACCGGGCAGTCTGGTTCTAGAGTCCATGCTGCTACCTAGTACATCATGCAGGTTCATGTCCAAGAGAAGTGCACTGCCCAAACTCCGAATCAATCAGAATTTTTTAAATTGAGATTTTAATTTNGTTGTCAGTTCAAGCTTTTCCTTTTCCCTCCAATCATGTGTGCTCTGGACTTAACCAAGCTCCACCTCATCTAATGACAACTGATTACACTTTTATTGAGCTCCTCCTATGTGTCTGGGACTTCTTACCTTCCCAGTGAATTCTGTAATCATTCCACTAGTCCTGGGGTGGGCCCCAGCAAGGCTGTCCTCCTCTCCTGGAAATTTGGAGCGCATCCTTCTCTTCACCCCCCAGAGCCTAGTTGAGTCAGCTGTGCCTTTTTGGGACCTGTACTGAAGTTCCTGGGTGGCAGAGGGAATCACAATCAACAGTTACCTTCCACTGCTTCTGGAAGTGCTGCTCTCAGAGCTCAAGGCCAGGCACACATTCACATGTTACTTACATTGTTTCTTGACCAACTCTCTATGGCTTTCTGCATCCTTCCAAGGCTTTCTCCAGAGGCAGGGACTGATTTAACTCCAACACCAAGAGTCTGCTCCAGTCTACAGTTCTCAGAATTTGCAACAGTCATTGGCTCAGAAAGAACAAGAAGCTGAACCTTGGTGACATGTTGAATTCTACTTTCCCAAACCTCAATACCTATCCAAAGGTCAGAGACTTATCAGGATGACTGCCGATGGGTATAACCACTTCTTGTAAATGAAAGGGGGCTTCCCAGGTGGTGCTAGTGGTAAAGAATCAACCTGCCAATGAAGGATACAAAAAAGACTCAGGTTCTGTCCCTGGATTGGCAAGATCCCCTGGAGGAGGGCATGACAACCAACTCCAGTACTCTTGCCTGGAAAATCCCATGGACAGAGGAGCCTGGTGGGCTACAGTCCATGGGGTCACAAAGAGTTGGACATGACTGAAGTGACTTAGCATACACACAAATAAAAGTATAATACCACTGTCTATCCACAAGGGTCTAACCCCATTCTCAGGTTTTGATATGACAACACTTCAGTAAGGATGACAGTCAAAATAATAACAAATATTTATATTGTGTTAAGTTCTAAATAAATTATTAATTCATCTGAAGTTTAAGATAATCTCATGAATACATGCAATTATTTTCCCCATTTTATAGATAAGGAAATTGAAGCACAAAGTAGTTAAGTAATTTGCCCAAGATCACACAGCTGGTAAACGGTACAGCCTGTATTCGAAACCGGGCAGTCTGGTTCTAGAGTCCATGCTGCTACCTAGTACATCATGCAGGTTCATGTCCAAGAGAAGTGCACTGCCCAAACTCCGAATCAATCAGAATTTTTTAAATTGAGATTTTAATTTATAGTCCTATAATTCTTATTTGAACTAGGCAGTCCAGTGGTTTTAGTATAGTCTCTGTGTTGTGCAACCATCAATACAATCTAGTTCTAGAACAATTTTATCACCCCATCCTCAAGTCTCATATCCAGTCATTTCCCATTCCTGCTCCCCTCCCACTGCACTCCCTGGCAACCACTGTCTCTACTCTATCTCTAGAGATTTGCTCATTTTGGACATTTCACATAAACAAAAACATACAATACATGGTACAACATACACTATATAATTGAAAGATACAAAAATATACACACATTCACCAGAATTCTAAGCCAACATACAATATATGGTCATATGCGAGACCGTATATGGCTTATTTCACTTAGCATAATATTTTCAAGATTTGTCCATGTTGTAGCATGCACCAGAACTTCATTCTTTCTTATTGTCAAATTATATTCCACTGGATGTCTATACCACATTTTGTTTATTTATTCATCAGCTAATTTGGACTATTATGATGGAGCCATGAATCTTAATGCACTATGAAATTGCATGTACCAGATTCCATGTGGCATATGCTTTGATTTCTCTTCAATATATCTAGAAGTAGAGTTACTGGTAACTTTTTCAGTTTAAATTATTAAAAATATAGATCAAGAGCACAAATCTAGATAGAATTCCACTGATTTGATGTAATTAGTTATCTTGTTGAAATGGTTTTACAGTGGGAAGAGAAGATCCAACCCGCGGTGCTTCTTAGGTTTCTGGGGCTCAGCTCACAGATTGAAGGGTCCAAGAAACACACACCCACACATTCACCAGAACTGTAAGCAAGAATTTATAAACATGATGTAGTTAGAATCCTTATAGAGAAGATAAATATCCTCCTTACCCCATCCCAGCCTGACCCCAAAGCAACCTCATTTGAAGCAATCTTTTTCTGGGCAGACCTACATCATAATTCATGTCACCAAACTGAACCTTTAGCTTCTCACAGAGAAGATGATCTTCCACTTTAGTTTTGTTCTAAAGAACAATGTGTAGACTCTTGCTTTGTATTTTTGTAGCTACAGAGTTATTTAGGTGGGTTTTGCAATAGAACAAGGAGCCAGTTTGCCCCAAAGGAGCAATTCTTTTCCTCTTATAAGACAGAAAACTCCTTCAACTCTTTTACTTCTGTTAAAGTATCTACCTATCTACCTATATCTTGATTTAACTTGAACATTATATAAAAATGCCAAACACACAAATTTTGCTGAATAGATTTGAAGTCAAATGAAGTACCCCAACTCTGCTAAAAGGATTAAAGAGTTGATATATATATATAAATACAACAAATTTCACAGGTGATTAAACTATTCCAGGTACCCCAAACCAAACACATTCTAGCTTTTTTGCTCTATGATCTTCCATTAATTGAGGGCTCAGGGCTTTGCCTTTGGGACCATGTTCTACCCTTTACTTCACAGATTGAAGGGTCCAAGAAACACACACACGCACACATTCACCAGAACTGTAAGCAAGAATTTATAAACAGCTTCCTTCATGGAGTCCCTTCTACACAGGACATGCTCACCCAGCATTCGAGGTGCAAATCAACGGAAGGAAAAAAGTCAAAAGTATTAATAAGCAAACCCTGAGGAAGGTTAACTATGTAGTCATATGTTTCCCAGGCTTTATAACATGTACCCAAGTGCCTGATTCACTCCTGTGATTTCCCCTTACTCTGGTAGCTGTGGCCCAGGGATTCCCTGGAGCTTAAATCAGGGTGGTCTGCTCAGAGCCACTTGAACATGGCCCACATTGGTTCTCTGCAATTCTGGTTATCAAGCATCTCTCCCTCTCAGAGACTTCTCTTCGGATTGAAAAATACAAGTTTGAAAATACAGTGGACCTTTGATGAGGTATTTTACCCAGAGGTAGAGAGAATCTTGGAGAAAAAAGAACACAAATTCTCTTCATAGCAATGATGGCTAAAGACCACCTGTCCATATTTAGACATGCATACCAAAGCTGCAGCTTCAAATTTCTTAGAAGCTATTGAGTGGATGCCTTCTGATTTTGGTGATTTTAACTCATCAACAATTTTTGAGTTGGTGTGTCCTGAGTTGTGACATCTTCTTGCCTTCTTCCCAGTCAGGTGATGGACCTTTCTCCTAGAATTTACCAGTTCTAAACTGTCCACATGATGAGTTCTTTCCCCAAACAAAATCTCTAAGAAATTTGTGGGTGAAAACTGCACAGAAACAAGAGGCAAACTGTTGGCAGAACAGTGAAACCCAGAGCAGAACCAAGAGACAAATTGTTCCCTGGTTGTTGAGCCTATTCTTGATGTTGCTCCTTGCCTACCAGGCTTCCTGACCCACTTCTGAGCTTGCACCTCTCATGGTTCCTCACGTGCTAGTCTGCTTGGATTTCTGGTTTTAATCCACTTAATGCACACACTATCCCTATGCTCTGCCCCTCCTTTCTGTTAAGGACAGGCCAGCCAGCCAGTCTCCCTCATCATCCAACCATCGTGTGTGTGTGTTAAGTTGCTTTTCTCGTGTCTGACTCTTTGTATGGACTGTAGCCCACCAGGCTCTTCTGTCCATGGGACTGTTCAGGGAAGAATATTAGAGTGGATTGCCATGCTTTCCTCCAGGGGATCTCCCTGACCCAGGGTTTGAACCCATGTCTCTTATGTCTCCTGCGTTGGCGGGCAGGTTCTTTATCACCAGCACCACCTGGGAAGCCCCACCCAACAGCTAGTTGTGCTCGTTTCTATCCTGTTGTAGAATCATCACTGCTTTTTTGGTCTGCTCATTTCGCATGGACTCTACTTTGCTCTCCGGGTTCAAATATCCTGCTTTATCTTCATGCTTGATTGGTGCTGATGGTGCCAGCATGACCTAGGACATTTTATCCCATTTTATCAAGTAACCGACCTCTGTCTGTATTAAAAGATACTCGGCCAAGATGAATTTAATTCTATTCTTTTTTCATTTCAAAAATATCTGTATAGACTACAGAGAAAGAAAAAGAGAGAAGGGGGGAGAGAGGGAAAAAAGAGACTATCAGAGATAGTGTTTTAAAATGATGATTTGAAAATTATCACTGCATCTGTATAATGAATCATCATTTGATTAAAAATATAGAGCTTCTCTAAATCCAGCATAACTTAAATTTACTTAAGTTAAGTAAATTAAAATACTGTTTTTAAAAGGGAAATATCCAAAGGAAAATAGAAGAATGATTTGTCTATCATTATCTAACATTTTAATATTAATACATTGACTGATTTTGAAGGCCTTAGTAAGCCCCGTTGTGCATATAAAGGTAGAATCAGAGATATTATAAGAATTGGAAATGAGATATTTACTTCCTTTTATTCAATATAGTTGTCCCATCCAGATGTTAAACTTAAGAATGGTTTCACAGTTAGTTTAATTAGTTAAGTCTGTTGACCATCATAAACTATAACAGCTAAGGTTTCTTTACATGCCAAGAACTTGTGTGGTAAGTTTTACATGCATTTCCTGGTTTGTTGTCCAAGATAGCCTTATTAGTTAGGTATTATTTTTATTACCACCAGTTTAGAGATAGAAATGCTGATGCTTGGATAAATTAATTATTTCCCTCAACATCATATAGCTCTTAAAATCTAGATTAGTGATTCCAATATAGCACAGGCTACCTGACTCCAAAACCCATGCAATTAACCACTAACCACATCAGTTAAGAGAATTCTCTGCTCACTCTTTCTTTTTATATTTCATTCCTACACTGTGTGTTTTTTTTTTTCCTTCATATGAAGGAAAACTACAGGGTTGATTCATTCAGCTGTGCTGTTCATGTCAATGGAGGGAGCAAAAGGTTAGATGAGTGAATATGTTCTTGAAAAACCTACTGTAGGAAAATGTCTTTTCCCAAGATATTTATTCCTTGCTATCTGAATGGACTACCAGCACTGGGAGGACAAAAAGCAAACTATCTGCACATTTTTCTAGACTTCCAGAGCAGCTCATCACCTAGAATATTCATAAGCCATAATGGGGGCAGTGAAAAATTTATCATTTTTATATTGCTTTTTAGTATGCATCATAGTAACTATTACCTGTTTCATGTATGTGTTTACTAAATATGTTTAGTGTATATTTTTCTTCAGTTGAGTTGCCCATAGTAGGTATTTTCTTTCCTTTGACATTTTATGACCGGTGTTCTTATCCACCTGACTTCATCGTTTGCTTTTCCTATTTCTCCTTTACATAGTCTTAGGAGCCTCCACACTCACTATATTTTCTTATCATTCTTTTCGTCTGCATAATCTTCAGGTTAAGCACATTCTCTATCCAGTTTTCTTTTTCTCTGGATTTATTCCCAACATAAATATAGCAGTTAGTTGAATTCAGTTATTTAAAGAATAAGGCAATTTCATTCTAAACTCTTCTTTTCAATTGAATTCAATTGCAATTTTTCTGTTGTCTAATTCCATCTTCTCTACTCACCTGTTGCACTAATCTTATGGTTTTTTTTTAAATTAATACCTGAGTCCCCCTCTGTTTATCATGTTTATGTAAAGTCTTTGTTCATTCTTCTTGAGTGTCTAGGCTATTCTATCTTTGGTGGTAAGTACCTGCATCCCTACATCCTTACCCATCTATAAGTTCAATAACCATGTCTATCTGTCTCTCTGGCCATCTTAAGTATTGCTCCCATCCCATTTGACCTTTGTCCTCTACTCACTCCCTTTCCCTGTTTTCTAGAGAGAACACTGACAAGTGATATCCACTTTCAATCTCATCACACTTTCTCTGCATATCACAGGCATGATTTGTTTCAGGTCATTCAAGGGATGGGGCTTCCCTGATAGCTCAGTGGTAAAGAATCCACCTGCTAATTCAGGACATGTGAGTTCAATCCCTAGGTTGGGAAGACACCCTAGAGAAGGAAATGGCAACCCACTCCAGTATCCTTGCCTGGGAAATCCCATGGGCAGGGGAGTCTGATGGGCTACACTCCGTGGGGTTACACAGATGGACATGGCTTAGCAACTAAGCAACAATTCAAATGATGGCAAGTGAGTGTTGGATATACCTGCCCAAGGAGGATCATATGCCTGACAAAATCCAGAGGAGAGGGTCCTGTCTCCTGATTCCTTGCTTTCTTCTCTCAGACTTTATATTAACACAGAATAATTATTTGGCAACATATTACTCTGACACTAAAGTGATGTGTACAATTACCTGAAACGTCTACATTTCAAGAACTCAGTATTAAGGTTTGTATGCAATGGTAAACTATTTTAAAAAGAAGGATTAATACTTTCTTCACTGAGAGTCATGCCAAAAATTATACTGTAAAACCATTCTTCTATTAGGTCAATTTCTTTATGTGTATATAGCTTGACTGGAATGAAAAGATTTGGTTGGATTCAGTATCCCTCACAGACATTACCAATGGTTTGCAACCTGCCCACACCAGTATCTCCAAGGAGACAGTGGATTTCAGCAGCTGCATCACCAACCTGTTGCCAAGGAAACAAGAGAGGGCAAAAAAAAAAAAAAAGTTCTCAATGACATTCAATTTCAAGGCAGTCAAGACACCCCTGAAAATAATTTGAACAGTCCTATGAAGGAAGCTGAAATAGGCTTCTAATTATAAATTCCAAGCCATCTTCTCTTACACCAGGTGATACTGTCTGCTTAGATCTCAGTTTTTCAGTCATTCTGTTTACCAAGGCATATGAATAGCAAGAGTACTTTCTTGTAAGGAAGAGGAGGCAAGAGGGGCAAAAGAGAGCAGAAGAGAGAGAAGTTAGAAGGAAAAATGAGTAATGGTGAAGTAGCTAAACATACAGCACACTTCTAAAGCAAATGAAGTCATAAGTCCTAACCTGGTAGAGATGGCATAAATTTCAGTCCAAATTTGTCAGATTTTAAATACAGTTTAAGTGTATTTCTGTCAGAGCAGTTTGAGAAATTCTATACACATGTCTGCACTAGGAAATATGAAATTTTATTTTTTTAAACTTAAAAAAATTTATTGGAGCATAGTTTTATTCAGATTTATGTTTTCGATTTTACATTCAGATACAGAATATTCAGGGCAGGACTACTGAGTAACTGCTTTGCATAAAAGGGGTTTTCTTCCGCCAGTATAGAGAAAACCCTTATAATTCATCAGTTTCATAAATGCTTATAATTTTCAAGTGTGTGAAGATTAAGCTACAATATTACATCTGGGGACACATAAGTAATCACATGGAATAGTGTAGATGAGTGTAACATAGATCTTTGTGAGGACCTTGATGAGTTGGTATGTGGATATTGATGTCCCGTCCAGAAAGCCCCATTAACCCACCCTTAATGCTCTACCCTGGGCTTCCAATCAGTTCCTTTCTCTTCAGCAGCCCTTCCCATGTCTACCAACCTCCTGTGCAGGCTTTCCTCCTGGTGAAATTTAGGGTTCTTACAAATCTATGGGACTCAAAACTGAGAGGGGTACCTATAAAAGGCCCTAGACCAGTGCTTTTCAAACTTTCATATACATATAAATCACCTCTGATTCATTTGGTGTGAATCTCCTGTAACCTCTCTGGTGATGCTGAGGTTCCTGGTTCAAGATTCTAGTCTATAAATTCCCTGAAGGCAGCAGCTGATTATTCTGATTAATATATAATATAATGACTGGCAGGATTTAAGTATTTAATATATCTTTTTTGAATGAAAGTAACCTTATGATACTTCCCACCCACCGTACCTCTACCCTTACTCCTGGCAAGGACTTCAGAAACTTTGCACAAATTCAGAAAGTCATCATCCAGCGGCACTCTAGACTTCTCTCTGGTGGTCGAGTCTGACCAACTGATCATCACATTAGATTCCTTTTCTTCTTGAGCATAGAGCATGGCAACATTTCTCAGTTTCCCTTGCAGTTAAGCATGGCTATTTGCCTGCCTTACAGCCAATGGAATGTGAGCAGAAGGCTTGCATATGCCACTTCCTGCTATTTCCTTTCTGCTGGTAACCACTAGACTTAGGAGATGGTATAGCCTAGGAGAAGGAATGAGCCAGGGCCCCTGAATTATCTCTTCAAGGAGAATTTGCCCTCTGATCAGTCACCCAGTTCAGACTTTATATGAATGAGAAATGTTTATCATATTTGAACCATTATGCACATTTTTTTGTTATAGTAGCTAGAATTAACTAAATTATAAATCTTTTCATATTGTATTGTGTCTGTCTGACTCTCTCACTGGAATGTGAACTTTCAAAGGTGCGTAATTGTTTTTTTGGCACCTCATGAGTATTACAGTGACTGACACAGAGCAGGAGGCCAACTTTGCTCCATGAATTAATAAATGAAAATGGTGTTACTAGATGGTCATTCACCTATTTAATTTATAGAGCACTTACCATAAATAAAATTTCATTCTCATGCCCCATAAAAAAGAGAAATAGAGAAAGAAAGCATCAAGCTAATTTAGCTATGCTTAGACTGTAGTTTCTTTCTTGGGGGCACAGATGGTCATGAGTACGGGAAGGAGGAGAGATACTGCAACAGAGGCTTCTTAACCTTCATTCATGGCATGTGTGACCTTTCCATGATAGATTTGATGTACAGAGTGAAAAGGAGTAAAGAAAAGGATGTTGAAAAGTGAATAGAACCCTCGTTGAAAGTGAATGAGCACTGAACACAACTGAATGGAAAATTATAGCAGAGATAAAGTGGTTACAGGGGAAAATACACAAGTACATGTATATATGAAGCATCTATTTTATGTAACTATATATGGGTATACAATCTACCTTTTATTTGGGCTTACTCCTTGTGTAGTACTGTGCTAGGCCTTACATACATTATCTATAATCTTTATGACAATTCTATAGAGTAAATATTATCTTCATTTTACTAACATGGGAGTTAAGTCTCAGAGAAGATTGGTAATTGATGATTTGAACTCTGATTCAAATCTATCTGGTTTCCCCACTTGATTACTTTGAACAAAAAATGTACTTTGAGAGGCTTTGAGACAGAATATTTGAAAACAGAATTATTCTGGAAGAGTCAGGACTCAAGGTTGTAGGTACTTTGTGAGGCTTTGAAAGCAACCATGTCAGAAAGACACATCATCTCAATTTTCAAGCTCCATGAGAGACAGTCATGCTGAATGTATGAAATTCTCTGGAGGGGAGGGGTGAAGGACATGGCCCGGGGGTTGTCATATGTTTGCTGAGACAGTGGCAGAAATGAAATCATTCTTTTTTCAGAAAAAGAAGTGAGGACTGTGATGTTCATTACTACAGTATTACTTGGGCGAGATTTTGAAAAGCAAAATTTCAGGTCTTCTGACCTCTAAACCGCTGTATTTCCATTAGACTGGACCTTAGTACAACTGCAGATGTGAGTCAGACATCTTCAAAGCCCCTGTAAAGTGTTAGTTGTTCAGTCGTGTCTGACTCTTTGCAACCCCATGGACTGCAGCCCACCAGTCTCCTCTGTCCATGCGAAAATGCCCTGTAGAGAAATGAGCTATTCCTTTATGCCACAGGTTTGATATCCCACATTTCACTGGGTTGATCCTTTACTCTGTAGTCTAGATACAGGTCTCTCTCCCAGTTTGTTTCCTAACGTAGTCAACTGCATATATTCTTATAAAGAAACTCAATGGTTTCCAAATTTCCAAATCTAGATTTATTGAATTTTTTAAAAAAACTATCTACTTGAAAATTCTTCCTTCTTCAAGACTACCATAAATATGCTTTGCTTTTCAATAGCCATCTCAGGTCTCATCCTGGAACATAATCTAAGTATTATTGAGTTGGCCAAAATGCTTGTCCAGGGTTTTCTGGAACATCTTACGAAAAACTCCAAATGAACTTTTTGACTAACCAATACTTGAAGCACATTTTCCTCTTTTAATTTCAATACCATTTGTAATTCACATAATACAATGTATTATATTTGTATTATTCCCAAACTACTTTGTGTATGTACATCTTATTGACTTAAATGGGTTATAAGAGCTGGGAACTTTCTTGCCACTATATGTAAACTCCTTGTGGGTAGTGCCTACACCTTTATAAACCCATGTAGCTCCTACAGCATTTACACATATATTAATTGTTTATAAGTATTGGACAAAATGAATTACACTTCTCTTGCAATCCTATGTTACCTAGGGGCCCATAGCTAAAGTATCTACATACCTAGAAACTTCCATACATACAGCAATATAGTCTGACTTATTCATAGCTGTGTCCTTACCTCTTGGCAGAGGGAATCGTGCATACAGCATACTCAAATATTATATGTTGAATAAACCTAAGAATGTTATGAATGTCTATTGTATGGTTTTCCTGTATTGCTCTTCCATTATTCTATATGTGCTAAGGAAATCACAAAGATTAAAGCTTCTCAGATTCTAATGTTCATATAAGTACTCTGGTTGTCGTTGCCCAGTCATTCAGTCATGTTGGGTTCTTTGTGACCCCGTGGCCTGGAGAACCTATTCAAATGCAGATTCTGTTTCAGTAGATTGGGGTGGGAACTGTTTCATTAAGTGTCAGTGGGGTGTCACTAACTGGATCCCAGATGATACCCAGATAGTCTACAGATCACATTTTCAGTAGCAAGGATATAGACAAGCTCGTAAAAATACCCAAGGCATCCACATTTGAATTGAAACTTACCACTGAACATCACCATGTCTTTCACAAAGGAGAGAGGTCCTGGGGCACTAAATGTGTATGTACCAACATGAGTGAAACTATGAGCCAAACAATGAAACTATGAGCCATGCCGTGTAGGGCCACCCAAGATGGACAGGTCATAGTGGAGAGCTCTGACAGAATGTGGTCCACTGGAGAAGGGAATGGCAAACCACTTCAGTATTCTTGCCTTGAGAACCCCAAGAACAGTATGAGAAGGCAATAATATAGGACACTGAGAGATGAACTCCCCACGTGGGTATGTGCCCAGTATATTCTGGAGATCAGTGGAGAAATAACTCCAGAGGGAATAAAGAGACAGCCAAACAAAAAAAAAAAAAAACACCCAGCGGTGGATGTGACTGGCAATGGAAGCAAAGTCCGATGCTGTAAAGAGCAATATTGCGTAGGAACCTGGAATGTTAAGTCCATGAATCAAGGCAAATTGGAAGTGGTCAAATAGGAGAGGGTGACAGTGAATGTTGACATTTTAGGAATCGACAAATTAAAATGGACTAGAATGGGTGAAGTTAACTCAGATGACCATTATATGTACAGCTGTGGGCAAGAATCCCTTGGAAGAAATGGAGTAGCCATCATAGTCAACAAGAGTCTGAAGTGAAGTACTTGGATGCAGCCTCAAAAATGACAGAATGATCTCTGTTCCTTTCCAAGGCAAACTATTGAATATCACAGTAATCCAAGTCTATGCCCCAACCAGTAACACTGAAGAAGCTGAAGTCAAACAGTGCTATGAAGACCTACAATAACTAACACCCAAAAAACAGGTCCTTATAGGACCTGGACTGCAAAAATAGGAAATCAAGAAACAACTGGAGCAACAGGCAAATTTGGCCTTGGAATATAGAATGAAGCAGGGCAAAGGTTAATAGAGTTTGGCCAAGAGAATGCATCGGTCATAGCAACATCCTCTTCCAACAACACAAGAAAAGATTCTACACATGGACAACACCATGTCAATACTGAAATCAAATTGATTATATTCTTTGCAGCCAAAGATGGAGAAGCTCTATACAGTCAGCAAAAACAAGACTGGGAGCTGACTGTGGCTCAGATCATGAATGCTTATTGTCAAATTCAGGTATAAATTGAAGAAAGTAGGGAAAACCAATAGACCATTCAAGTATGACCTAAATCAGATCCCTAATGATTATACAGTAGAAGTGAGAAATAGATTTAAAGGATTAGATTTGATAGACAGAGTGCCTGATGAACTGTGGGCGGAGCTTTGTGACACTGTACAGGTAACAGGGATCAAGAACATCCTCAAGAAAAATAAATGCAGAAAAGAAAAATGGCTGTCTGAGGAGGCCCTACAAATAGCTGTGAAAAGGAGAGAAAAACAAAGGAGAAAAGGAAAGATAAACCCATTTGAATGCAGAGTTCCAAAGAATAGCAAGGAGAGATAAAGCCTTCCTCAATGGTCAGTGCAAAGAAATAGAGGAACACAATAGAATGGGAAAGACTAGAGATCTCTTCAAGAAAATTAGATACCAAGGGAACATTTCATGCAAAGATGGACTCAATAAAGGACAGAAATTGTATGGGCCTAACAGAGTCAGAAGATATTAACAAGAGGTGGCAAGAATACACAGAAGAACTGTACAAAAAATATCTTCATGTCCCAGATAATCNTTGTATGGGCCTAACAGAGTCAGAAGATATTAACAAGAGGTGGCAAGAATACACAGAAGAACTATACAAAAAATATCTTCATGTCCCAGATAATCATGATGGTGTGATCACTCACCTAGAGCCAGACATCCTGGAATGCGAAGTCAAGTCGGCCTTAGGAAGCCTCACAATGAACAAAGCTAGTGGAGATGATGGAATTCCAGTTAAGCTATTTCCAATCCTAAAAGAGGATGCTGTGAAAATGCTGCAGTCAATATGTCAGCAAATTTGGAAAACTCAGCAGTGGCCACAGTACTGGAAAAGGTCAGTTTTCATTCCAATCCCTAAGAAAGGCAATGTCAAAGAATGCTCAAACTACCACACAATTGCACTCATTTCACATGCTAGTAAAATAATGCTCAAAATTCTCCAAGCCAGGCTTTAGCAATACATGAACCGTGAACTTCCTGATGTTCAAGCTGGATTTAGAAAAGTCAGAGGAACCAGAGATCAAATTGCCAACATCTGCTGGGTCATGGAAAAAGCAAGAGAGTTCCAGAAAAACATCTATTTCTGCTTTATTGGCTATGTCAAAACTTTTGACTGTGTGGATCACAGTAAACTGTGGAAATTCTGAAAGAGATGGGAATACCAGACCACCTGACCTGCCTGTTGAGAAACCTGTATGCAGATGAGGAAGCAACAGTTAGAACTGGACATAGAACAACAGACTGGTTCCAAACAGGAAAAGGAGTATATCAAGGCTGTATATTGTCACTGTGCTTATTTAACTTACATGCAGAGTACATCTTGAGAAACGCTGGGCTGGAGGAAGCACAAGCAGGAATCAAGATTGCTGGGAGAAATATCAATAACCTCAGATATGCAGATGACACCACCCTTGTGGCTAAAGCTGAAGAACTAAAGAACCTCTTGGTGAAAGTGAAAGAGGAGAGTGAAAATGTTTGCTTAAAGCTCAACATTCAGAAAACTAAGATCATGGCATCTGGTCCCATCACTTCATGGTAAATAAATCGGGAAATGGTGGAAACAGTGGCTGACTTTAGTTTTGGGGGCTCCAAAATCACTCCAGATGGTGACTGCAGCCATGCAATTAAAAGACACTTACTCCTTGGAAGGAAAGGTATGACCAACCTAGACAGCATATTAAAAAGCAGAGACGTTACTTTGCCAAGAAAGGTCCATCTAGTCAAGGCTATGGTTTTTCCAGTAGTCATGTACGGATGTGAGAGTTGGACTATAAAAAAGCTGAGCACAGAAAAATTTGATGCTTTTGAACTATGGTGTTGGAGAAGACTCTTGAGAGTCCCTTTGACTGCAAGGATATCAAACCAGTCCATCCTAAAGGAAATCAGTTGTGAATATTCACTGGAAGGACTCATGTTGAAGCTGAAACTCCCAATACTGGCCACCTGATGCAAAGAACTGACTCATTTGAAAAGACCCTGATGCTGGGAAAGATTGAAGGTAGGAGGAGAAGGGGACGACAGAGGATGAGATGGTTGGGTGGTATCATTGACTCAATGGACATGAGTTTGAGTAAACTCCAGGAGCTGGTGATGGACAGGGAGGCCTGGCATGCTGCAGTCCATGGGGTCGCAAAGAGTTGGACACAACGGAGTGACTCAACTGAACTGAACGTGAATACTCAGCTAAAACAATACCACCAATCTGATCATCAGATTTACTAAATAAGTATTGATTAAAACCGAATTCTTCTTCAGTATTCAGTCTGATGAGAGACTCTGCCATTTAAAGATTAATGGTATTGCCACAGAGTTTTTTTGTATGACAAAGAGGCAATAATGTTAATGTCAGGAGGAATTTTCCAGGAAGATTTCCAATGGGGATGAATGAAGATTTCTTGTTATTGGAAGAGCATTTAAAACAAAAACTGTTAAATTTGTCTTAATGATTATAGCAAAGAATGTAAAATTAACTGAATTGAAGTAGTCTTGGGATCAAGAAGCTGAATGTAAAAGTCAGCCATAATTATGTTATAAGGTAGATAGCATTTTTTAAATATATATTGGTTTTTCCATATTTTATTTCATGTACAAGATTCTATAATCCACCAGAACTAGCATTTAGAGAAGTATATTTATAAACTGTCATTGGGTCACCTCTTATATCTTCTTATAAAATAATCTTTGGCAATCAGGGTCACTGCCTATACCTTAAATATTTTAAAATGCTAATTGGCAAGCTCCATGCTATGCGAATCATAGGTAAGGTAGATAATAATAGGTTTAACTGATTAATAAGCGGTGTTGTGCCATAGGCAAAAGTCTAAAGGCTCAATTCAGTCATGAAAGGAACTGATTTTTCATTTGTTGTGGCAATAGTTGCCATACTAATCATCGTTATTGCTGTTGTTCTGTAGAGGTAGAAACATGTTCATTTTAGAAGGTCTGAGTAGATTTTCAGAATGCATAATCAAATATACTCTTGCCATTTGCACACATCATAAAGCATTTTGTATCTACACAAGTTATATTCTGATACTGAGCCTCATGCATGCAACTTTACACTGTGTCCAAGATGTAAATACGCCATGACCATGCCTGAAAGAGCTTAGTGGATAGTTGAGTAGAATACATTTTAGGAAATGATACAAATTAGATAGCAGCTTTCATTCTCTTCTACCCACTTAACCTCTAAACAAGTTCTTTGGAGGTTTTTAGTTCTTGGAATGCTTTCATTATCCTCCACATTATTCCTGTCACAATTCTTGATAATTTTAATATCCACTTAGACAATCCAAATTCCCTCATTTTGGTTTCTTGATAGACCTCCCGTTCATTTCGCTCTCAGACCCTTGCCACTACCACTTTTTATCCTTGCGGCTCATTGCCTCTAGAACCTGTATAAGTACCCTGTGCTAACTGGAGCTCCAAATGCCTCTGGAATCTGACTTCAGCAAGTCTTGGCCATCACTATATCAGGCCACATTTTGCTGTCTCTCACCCCTCTCGGGTCCACACTTCCCTCCTTACACAGATTAAATTCTACAGCTCATCATTAGAATGCATACACTTGCTTGTATTCTCAACCCGTTTGCCCCTCTTTCTTAGTCATAATAGCAACTTAACAAAACTGCATCACCAGTTTATTCTAATTCTGCATTGCCTCCTTATCTGCACTCCTGCAGCTGAAGGAGACTAAAGAAAGACAAACAAAATGCTTGATCATGTGCTCAAGCAAGTTTGTGAAACTACCCCTATTTCCCTGCTCTGTACACTATCTTGCTTTCCAAGATGGCTATTTCATACCTTCTCCCCCAATCTCTACCACCTTTTCCCCCAACCTTGGTTATATCTCATGACCTTGCGTCCTAGGTCAGTGAAAAAACAAGTAATCAGAACTTCTACAAGATTCTACCAGCATGTTGAACCAACTACTAAAACCTGAACCCATGCACTCTGCATTTTGTTTGTTTTTGCTCTTGTTACTCTGGTCCATGTTCCTAAGGTTAACCTTCCATTTGGTACATTAGCTACGATACTTTTTTTTCTCTACTGGAAGATACAGTTTCTCCTTGCTATTAGATCACTCCTAGCAGCTTATAAAAATGATGCTATTTCTCCCACCACCACCACCACCACAACAACAAAATATGTCCCTTGGCCTCACTTCTCTCTCTGCCTATCTACTCTTCAAATTCATCCTAGGTAGGTTTTTCTCCACATTTGCACAGAAGCTGCTTTTATCAAGATTGTCAGTGACTTCCACATTATTGACCTCCTTGAAATACTTCTTTGAATTTGGTTCTCAGAGCACCACATTTTCATGGTTTTCTTCCAGTCTTACTAGTCACACATCCCCTACCTCTTTTGCTGGTTTTATCTCACATCACCAAACTCTTAAATTTTGAGAGCCTCTAGGTTCAGGCCTTGGACCTCTTCACTTTTGCATCTATCCTCACTTCTCTGTTGGCAATTTCATTGAGTCTGCTGGCTTTAAATGCCATCTATATACTGATCATTCCTGAAGTTCTGTCTCTAGCTTGGAGCTTTCCTCTGAATGCTAAACTTGTATATCTACTTGCCTACTCAACCTCTCCATGTGGATGTCTAGTAAGCATTTCCAAATCGTCATTTCCAAAACTCAGATTCTAGTTATTTCCCCTACACTTAAGTACCTATAGAATTCTCCATCTGAATAAATAACACCATTCTTCTATCTGCTCAGATTCAAACCCTTGGAGTCATCATGACTTCTTTTCACACCACAACAAATTCATCAGTAAATCTTGGCTCTGACTTTGAAGTATTTCAGAATTTGACCATTTCTCATCACTTCCCACTCTGGTCTTCACCCCACAGATTTCATTTGAATTATTACAATAGTTTCTTAGCTCTGACCTCTCCTCTTCAACACTTCACCAGCTATGGTCTATTCTCAGTACAACAACCAAGTAATCACTTATGAAAATAGAAGTCAGATCATGTCACTTTACTCTGAATCTTCCAAGTGCTTCTTGAAAGTGCAAGTGTTAGTCACTCAGTCATGTCTGACTGTAACCCCATAGACTATAGCCTGCCAGGTTCCTCTGTATTAGAATTCTCTAGGTAAGAATACTGGAGTGGGTAGACATTCCCTTCTCCAAGAGATCTTCCTGACCCAGGGATCCAACCCCAGGTCTCTTTATGAGTAGCATACAGTTAAGGAAAATCACAACCTAGATGTTATTTTCAAAAAAATTCTGAGGTTATCAATCTAGCACAATGCTAAAATCCCTAATTAAATGGAGGAATAACTGTTGTTATCCAGATGTTTTCATTGCTTAAAATGTGTCCAACTAATCAACCATTTCTAATATCTTCTTTTAATAACCAGAATGGTTTTAGGATAATTGGATTTCAAATGATCAAGTCTGTGTCACTATTTCACTTAGTAATGCTGATAAAATTTTAGAACAAATCTTTCATTTAAAAATAGAAAAAAATGGAAACAGGATGCAATAACAAAATTCACTTTCCATCAACTAAACAGTAATCAATCAATTATATATCAGGCAATATACACAGCAGTCATTAAAAACACAAATATTTTCAGTCTTTCAGGACAAGAAATACCTGTATGTTCAACTTCTTTCTGAATCTGACTTTATTCTGCATAAACTTTAGAATTAAATGCAGTTGATTCTTTAACAACAAGGGTTTGAAACACATAAGTCCTCTTACTTTTTTTTCAATAACAAACAATATAATATTATACAGTCTAAGGTTGTTTGAATCCAGGGATGTGGAATCATGGATATAGAGGAAAGCAGATATGAAGAGCTGACTATAAATTACATTCATATTTTTAACTGCATAGAGGGTTGGTATCCCCAACCTCTGGTTGTTCAAGGGCCAACTGTATTCACATTGTATGTTATGTAAAAATAATATGCAGAAAATTTAGGAGTGTACCTAACATGTTGCCAGGAATTTCATGGGTTATTTCTCCTCCTTTCTTGGGTATTTTCATTTGTTGCAATAATATTAATGCTATTTGTGGTTAAAAATTGTGTTTCCCTTTAAAGGAGCTTCAGGCAAAAACTACCAGGTGGGAAAGACTTTGGGTTGTGGTTTTTCAAGTGAGAGCCATCTTCTTGTCTTCACACCTGTAATTTCACTTTCCTTTTTGTAGCAATGGTTAAAAAATGAGTCAAATTTGGGATCTTCCTGGTCCAATGGTTAGGACTTGGCACTTTCACTTCTGGGGCCCAGGTGGATCCCTGGTTGGGAATTAATATTCTGTAAGCCATGTAGCCAAAAGAAAAACAAAAACAAAGAGTCATATTATACTAAACCTTTCCTTAAAATAATTCAATATCTTCCAGCTCTACCAAGGATACAATCCAAATTCTTTCTCAGGACTTCAGGATCTTGCATATTCTAGTTATTGTGTTTCTCTTCAAACAAATTCACATTGCTCTCTCCAGTGTTCATTTTCACCCAGTCAGGGAGACCAGCAAGGTTCTCCCACCCTGCATGTGTGGAAAGTTGCTTCAGTCATGACTGACACTTTGTGACCCTACGGTCTGTAGCCTACCAGTCTCCTCTGGATTCTGGAGGATACTGGATTCTGGATACAGTCCTGGATTCTCCAGGCAAGAATACTGGAGGGGGTTGCCATGCCCTCCTCCAGAGGATCTTCCCGACCCAGGGATCGAACTGGGGTCTTCTGCATTGGCAGGCAGGTTCTTTACCACTAGCTCCACCTAGCTCATGCTAATTCCTTTGCCTGGAGTGGTGTTCCTCTGAAGACTCACAGAGCTTCTTCTTTATCATCATTCTGTTTCTGCTCAAATTTCACTTCCTCAGAGTCCACCCTGACTATCCCATTTTTAGTAGGTTTCCTATATTCTTATTCTCTTCTTGTTTGTTTCTTTCATGGAAACTGTCACAAGTGTATGATTATTTTTATTCATTTGCTTCTTTACTTACTTTTTGTCTGCCTTCTCCACCAGATTGTAATCTCCATGAGGGTAGAGACCAGGTGCTTCTTATCCATTCTTAAATTCTCAGCTCCTAGTGTAATGGTTGGTTGGAAAATAGTAAATGCTCAATAGATAGTCATCAAATGAAGAAATGAATGAATGAATTACTGAGCAAGATATAGATCAATTCATGTATAGTTGAAGGTACACAGTGAGATTACCAAAAAAAAAAAAAACAGAAACGTGTAGCTCAAGGAGAGGACAGTGGATAAAACCTTGTAGAAGTCGACCTCTGGTCTTTATGGAGCACACAGAAGAGAAAGGGCCTGCTGAAGAGGTCGAGGAAGTGATCAGTGGCTTTAAAAAGTGAGATAAGTGCTAGAGGAGAAGGGAACAAGAAAAAGTGCCATGTGCTCTGCTGGATCCCTAGCAACCACCACAATGCCCAGGCATTCAAAAAACAGATGGAGAAGAATAGGTTCAACAATATAATGTTTGAGGGAATCAAAAAAGACAAGTTTTTAGTAATCAAGAGGCTACTGATCACCTTCACAGAAACATTCACTTTTTAGCATATCAGTGCTCTTGCCTGGAGAATCCCAGGGATGGGGGAGCCTGGTGGGCTGCCATCTCTGGGGTCACACAGAGTTGGACACAACCGAAGTGACTTAGCAGCAGCAGCTACAGTATGCTTAATATGTCATTCTTGGTTGCCTGCTCTGCTAGAATGTACACCCCATGAGGTCAGGAAAGCCTTCTTTATTCATTGATGTATCCCAAGATCCTAGAAAAATTCCTGCACATGGTCAAGGAGGTAAGTATTGAACACTTTTAAAGCCTGGTTTGTATACAAAAAGAATTGTGTTTCACGATGTTTAATTCTTTAGTGAGCCCAAACATTAAGAGCATTAGTATATTAGCAAATCAACCATCGTTCTCACAGTGAATGAGTTGGACAGTAAGGGGTCCTAAGACTTGTGCTCAGTTCTCATCACAGATTGACTGTGTGATCTGGAGACAGGTTTAAATGTCAGCAGCCATTGTTTATAGTTCAGTCTACTCAGTGGAAGTCAGCTCTTCAAATCTTTATGCAGCAACAACAGCAAAGACCAGAGGGCCTGATTTTGTCTTTATCATTAAGGTACATACTCTTTCCAGCTCACAGAAACTGTTGTAGAGAACATGTCACTCCACAAGAGATTCATTTAAGACCCAGAAACCTGAACTTTTCTGCAGATCAAGCATTCACCACTGAAGAGAAATTTACAAACACTTTCTAACCAATGAAACTAGTCTCAGAACTGGCAAATTATTGCAAAATAAAATTTACTCATTTTTATAAAACAGTCTATGCCCCCAAGGACTTAACTTTTCTTCATTCATTTTTCCCAAGCTTTCCTAAGAAGCAGATCAATTTTTTATTTTCTTAATTCAGTAGAGAAATATGAAATTGAGTTTTTCATGTTTCTGGTGGGTGACCCTTTTGTAGCTCTTCCTCTTAATGTATTTTCACTTGGTCTTTTTATTACATCTAATATTGAAAACAGTTTTAAACAGTCTCATGTTTACACATTGATATTTCTTGATAATGTGAAAATTGCTCTATGCCAGCTAGACTATGGTGTTTTAGGATGTTAAGGTGGGGAGGGTGGAGACAAGTGGATGACAAGTGGATGTGAGGAAATGTTGAGTTAAATGATTGAGAAAGGAGAATACATGAGAAATTTGGGGAATGTTTTGGAGTAAGAAAAAACTGCCCGTGTGGGTGTATGTACACAGAGATTAAAAATCTTAAGATTAAAAATGTATACATCTGAATTTTTTTATAACAGGTGTGTGTCAAATATTTAGATGTCAAAAAATAAAACACACACACAAAAACTCTCACTGCAACTGGTATAAGAGCCAAAAGGATTCAATATCAGAACATCAATTCATCAAGAATGTCGAAAAGAGAAGGCATATGTTCTGAGTGCTCTCCATTGATTGGTCAGCTGCTGTTTCCATGGCAATCCAAGTACAGTTCAGACATCTTTTCTCTCCTATCCTACACTATCTCCATTACATAGCAAAAAATAATAGTAAGATAAATAAAAAGGCATACTTGGTAAATGCAATTGATACAGCAGTCATTAAGTTGTGGATGATTATTCTAATTGTAGAACAGCTACAGTCTATATTATACCCTCAAACACTGGCAAATCAGCAAAGAAACCTTATATTTTTGTCTTATAGTTGGGAAAAATGTTGTTTAACTAGATAATTTCTTGAACATACCACAAAAGTTGAGGAAAATAATGGCATGTGCTTTAAGTTGGAAAATAAGTGAATTTACTCGGGTTTAGTTAAATGTCTTTTTTACATATATATTTTAATTTTGAATGGAAATGAATACATTTATCTTAGGTATGTCTGGCATCTGAATAGTGCTTTTAGGCTAGAACCAGTACTCTGTACTGTAAGTGTGAAAAAGAATAATCACTACTTCTTAGAAGTTGGAAACAGAAAGATAATTTTCTTCCAGAAGGTTTGTTGCCACTATTCCCTTCTCTGAATGCACTCAAAATTTCTGAGTCTTCATTGTAGTGCAATTGGCTGCTGTACTGGAATTAACTCTCTGCTTTCCATCACTCTTCTTTTGATAGCAGTACCTGGTTTGTCTAGAGAAGTGATTTCCACCCCGACTTGGTGTGGCTAATCAGGGTCTCACAGTACCCTAGTGACGGGGTTAAGGATAAGAATGGGGCCAAGGTCAAGCCAGGACTTCAGATCCAGAGCCAATCCTGGAATTTTTGTCTGAGCAACTAGAAAAGAGGAAAGATTCATCCTATGACTTGGGTTTGAGAAGATGTGAATCTATCCGGAGCAATTAGAGAGAAAGAGAGTGAACCTCCCTGGAGGTGCAGCCATACAGAGGAGAGCAGAGGCAAGAGATAGGAAAGTAGTAAAATAGGAGCCATAATGGTACTTCCCTATTGAATGCTCTGAGAGGTAAATGAATGAGCAACATTAAGTACTTACACAGTGCCTGATATATAGGATGTGCTCAGTAAATGTTAGATAGTATTAGTAGTAACGTTGTTTAAACCCTCTTTTAAAGTTAGTTTTAACTGATTTTCTGTCACTTGTAACTTGGAAAAGTCTCTCTCTCTCTCCCATATATATATGGAGATCCCATATAAATATAAATGATATATAGGGCTTCCCAGGTGGCTCAGATGGTAAAGAATCTGCTTGCAGTGCAGGAGACCCAGGTTCTCGATCCCTGGGAAGGGAAGATCCCCTGGAGAAGGGAATGGTAACCCACTCCAGTATTCTTGCCTGGAGAATTCATGGGCAGAGGAGCCTGGTGGGCTACAGTCCATGGGGTCGCAAAGAGTCAGATACAACTGAGTATCTGACTCACACACACACACACACACACACACATATATACAGAAAATAAATGCCTATATATGCATATAAAAATCTCACAAGTAATATATATTTATCTAGATATTATACTCTTTACCCAGTTACTTTACTGATAGGCATATATCTGAAATGTGGATATGGTTTATGCACAAATTCAATCATTGTAGTGCTATTTATAATAAAATTTCAGATATCTTAACTGTTCAAAAACCAAAAAATATTAAATACCTTAGTGGGTTAGTTGCTCAGTCATGTCCAACTCTTTGTAACTCCATGGACTGTAGCCCACCAGGCTCCTTTGTCCATGGAGTTCTTTAGGCAAGAATACTGGAGTGGGTTGTCATTTCCTTCTCCAGGGAAATACCTTAAGGTCTGTCCATCTAACCATATATTATGCTGGTCATTAAAATGACACTTATAAAGCATTTTTAATGTATTGGAATGTATTGGTTTATGTTAAATGAGAAAAAAAAGACAAAGTATTTGCAGTATATGTACATACAAAATGACCTAAAGTGCATTGATTTGTCATTGTGTGTGTGCTCAGTCATGTCCAACTCTTTGCAATTGCATGAACTATAGTCCGCCAGGCTCCTCTGTACATGGGATCTTCCAGACAAGAATAGTCGAGTGTGTTTCCCTCCTCCGGGGGATCTTCCCAACCCAGGGATTAAACCTGCATCTCTATACCTCCTGCATTGTTAGGTGGGTTCTTAACCACTGCACCACCCCATTCAGTCATTATATAAAAAGAAGACTGAAAGGAAAGATATAAAGATATTTGCAGCTGTTTTCTCTGAGTCTTGGTACTATGAGTGACTTGAACTTTTTTTCTTTCATTTTTCCATGTTTTGTAAATTCTATTTAGGAATCATGTAGTATTTTAAATACCATTTTCATTATATATACATTTGTATAATTTTATATAGTCTAAAAAAATTGATTTGCTCTTATTCTAGACGGCATACTTAGAAAAGTGAATTTGGAAACAAATGCAGAAATGTAATGATCTTAGAAGTGGTCTCTGATTCCACCATTCTTACAGATTTTATAGGAAGCTGAGGCTGAGAAGCTGTAACTTACTCAATATCTCACAGTATTTAGTAGATATTTTAAGACTCAGAAGACGTAGATGTGAATCATATTTCAGTTTTTTCATTTCTGGTATAACACATTTTTTTTTCTATATGCAGCCAAGAGTGGACACAGAGATCTAAATTTGCATCTGGTTTCCATAGTAACTGCTTTCCGGCTTTTAACATTAGGGACCACCTGTTGTTCTGTGGCCAAACCATCAAATAACATCACAGATTAGAGAGAGGAAAAAAGGTACACACATCTGTCTACAAAAAGCACTTCTCTAAAGTATTGTTTCTCATTGAAATTTAGTCTCACATTATCATATACCTAAGATGACCTCTTTACTGTCTTGGCACATACAGCAGCTCTGTTTCCTGAATTTAAAACTTTAAATCCATAGTTTCATACACTGCAATGGCAATATGGATCTCCCACACAGGCATAATTGAGCATTACATTGAGAACAGTAGAACTATGCCACGTATTGCATGTGATATTTGAAGATTCTGAAGATTACAACATGGTTAAGACTCTCACACAAGCTCTCTGGTTTTCTACATTTGCACAAAAACACACACACAGAGTCACACTTCTAAATATATCAAGTTATTTTAGAAATTGTGCAAACCCTTTTTTTCTCTGATTCATTTTTAGGCTTTCTTACTTGCAAGCAAACCAGCTGTTGGGGAAGACATAGGGGTTTTCCTTAATTAAAATGATTTCTCCTCGCTCTGATTTAAAGACACTAAATTACGATAGCAAGAGTCTCCCCACTTGGCGAGATTCCTTTGCGAAGAGTAACAGAATTTTCAGAAACTAGCTTAGTTAGGCTTTTTCATACCTTGGATATATGTGATTAAACCTTTAAGGTAAGTAAAATAAGATTCAAATTCATTTTGAAAAATGAATATGATCAGCTGCTTAAAATGGTTGATAGGACATATGATGAGAAAGTGCAGCTCATGATCTAAAACCGTTGAAAGAGGAGCATTCTGGTCAAATGAGCAAACATATTGTTTGCTTATCTGTCTGTTTGCTACTTGTCTTCCAGTGTTTCCTCTCAGGGAATAAGCCTAGCCTTCTGTGAACCCAGAAGCATCTAAGTGGGTGATTCTGAGCAGCAGATCAGATTTGTCCATCAGTCTCAACTTCTGGGGTCCAAGTTGCTTTAGTGAAAGCATGATTTCCTCCTCTCTACACCTTTCTTTTCCCTTTTCTCTCTTCTTCATTGTGAGGCAATTTTAGCTTTAAAGGCTAACCTGCTTAGTTAGAATCCCAGCTCCACATACATTAGCCAGGGGCCCTGTCTGAGCATCTGGCCTCTGCAGAGAGAGGTAATAACACCCATCTCACATAGTTAAATGAAGATGAAATGTAGTAAAGCAGACATTACTAAATATGCTACTCAGGAGGGGCTCCGTGATCCTTCTCCACTTCCAAGGGTTTCCAGGATCCTTTCTTGGTAGTTAGAGTGGTTACCTCCCAGTACTCAGAAGCCCAGTGCTCCTCCCTCCCAGCTGCTACTGGCCTCATCCTTGGCTCCAGGTTCTCACTAACCCCACAGTAGCTGCAGCAGCAGGAGTAACATCAAGATTTTAGGGAAATGAAAAGCATCACCTCCTTAAACAGCTATGATCTACTGCTCCAAAACCATGAGAAAGTGGAAGATGACTTCCAGATCCCTGAAAAGGTGAAATCAAAACAGGATTAAAGGAAATGGAATTTGCAAAGGGCTTAGCAGAGTGGCTAGCACACAGTATATGCTTAGTAAATGTTACCCATTCCCATAAATTATTTTTGGAATGAATGACTAAACAGGTCAGCAAGGGATCCACTAGGTGTTTTGTTGAATAGTATTAAATGAAGTGATAATGATGGTGACCACGAACATGAAACCATTTCTGGATAAATAAAAGTTTGCCAAGATGAAATTTCAGATGAAAATTGAAGGGGAGGATATCATGCTTCTCTCAAAACAAAGTAGTAGGTTAAGTTAAGCTGAGGTATAGACTGCAGTAAAGACATTGATACCACTCTTAGCTGAAGTCAGCACAGAATGACTCCTCAAATCTTTCACCTTGGATTTCAGAAATATTATTCTGGGACATAATCTTCTCTAATATGAACAGGAGTGAGAGATGAAGTCGTTCTGAACTTTTCATGATAGCCCCAAACTCTGTCAATTTTACCATCAAAATAGAAAAAGAAATAGATCAAAAAGAAAATCTTATATTGCTAGTCTGAAAGCTACAGGATGAAATTTGCTCATTCCACCCCCAAATCCTCCCACTTTAGTCTGAAGGAATATTGGTAATGAGTAAAATGTCTTGCTCAGAATAATAACATTTTAGAGGTCAGGCACATCATAAAGATTATCCAGATCAGAGATTTAACCTGGAGTCCATGGGATTAATTGGGAGCAAGGGTGGGGATCTGAAAACCCTCTGAAATTATGTGCCAAATTGTGTTGTGTGTGTGTGTGTGTGTGTTTTCTGAAATGTGGGAAAGCTGGAGGTGGAAATCAGGACACTGACTATGATTTCTCCTTAGATAAGGATGTGGCCAAGCTGATGACATGTAACTCAAGAATTAAGGACCAGCTCTTTGTAAAAGTTTCCCTGACTAGCAGCTCACAGGCTGTTAGTGTAAGTTCATCAATGGTGAAGCAAGCCCTCAGCCTAAAAGCGAAGTGGCACAGCAAGCATTCTCCTTCTTGGATCAGGTAAGATCCTATATTTTGCACAAGTAGCCCCCAACTAGGGCCTACGAACCTAGGCCCAAGAGAACCTGCACTGGGATCAACTGAAGCTGCTGCTGTTCTTGGTGGCAGTTCATTTCCCAAATATTTTATATTTTTGGATAAATAAAGTAGAAATCCAATGCAATTTGTAGAGGATATCTTCATGGGTGGCTTTACCCCTTGCTAATCTTTAATACTACAACAGGTGATCTGAGGAGATGAACTGTGGCTTTTATCAGATTCTCAAGGGGTCCTTGACCTAAAGGCCTTAAGAACCAGCTAGCAGCTAAATAAATAAACTAATTTTATACATATGGGAAAATGTGGGGCTTCCCAGGTGGCACTAGTGGTAAAGAACATGACAACCCACTTCAGCATTGTTGCCTTGAGAATCCCACGGACAGAGAAGCCTGGCAGGCTGTGGCCCGCAGAGTCACAGAGTCTTACACAACTGAAGTGACTTAGCACGCACACACATGCAGCACAGAAAAGTGTAGTATTCAAGAAGTTAGGAGATTTACCGAGGACAACTGGCAGAACCACATACGTGAAACAGTTCTAGTCATCCCAAGTTCACTGCTTTTGCCACTGAACCCTAGGAGAGACTAAATACTTAAGGGGTTTCCTCTGTTAATTCAGACACTAACAGAACACCCATAGGCTGGGTGGTTTAATCAAACATTTACTTCTCACAAGTCTGGAGGCTGAACCTATGCGATCAGGGTGTTAGCATAGGCGTTTGGTGAGGGTCCTCTCCCTAGTTTACAGATGGCTGTATTCTCCTTGTATCCCCATATGGCAGAGAGAAAGATGTCTCTCATACCTCTTCTGATGAAGGCACTTACCCCATTCATGAGGTCACTTCACCCTTGTGACCTAATTAATTACCTCCCAAAGTTGCCATCTCCTAATACTATCGCTTTAAGATAGTGTTAGGATTTCAGTATATGATTTTAGGGGGAATACAAACATTCAGTCCATAACAGGGGCTCCAGGATGATCAGGTGAGTTGATGTCAACATCACAACACTTTAAATCAGAATCCAGAAGTAACTGCATGGTTTGTGTTTCTCCATTCTCTTAGTTTCTGAGAGAACATAATAAACTAGGGAAGCTAGATAACTAGACAATAGAATTAAGGCAGTGGATGGACTATAGATACAAAAACTAACATTTGTTTCTGTCAATGAGATACTTCCCAAGAAAAACCATTGTTCTACACACTGTGGACGTAGCAGCCACCAGTAACTTATGTATATCTCTCTTGGTTTTAGCTGCACATGAAATAGCCTTGGCAATCAAAACTCTTATGATGGATTTGTGCTTCCATCTATAACATCCTTCTTATTTTTATCTCTAATAAGACTGAATCATCAGACTGCTTCTGGGAGTATTCCAGGGAAGGCCACTTATTAAACTGGCAGAACCATTTCACCGAAACACCATTCTTACCCACTGATATCTTTCAGGTCCCTCCTCATCACCTGCCTTTGGTCTTGGATCTTCTATATCTGTTTTTCCTACTCTGATCTTTCCAACATTTTGTTTGGATTCATCTTTCTTGCTTTTCCTTTGGTTGCCTGTCTTCCTTCATAGGTTAATGAGTATCTAACTAGTGGACTAAATCACACAATTTGATAAAGAACTTCTTGAGCTATTCAGCAGTATGGAAACAGAAGGAGCTTTTCTAGGATATAAGAGTAGAAGCCATGTTATTCTGAAATCAGGTGAACAGCTCATTTTGTCCAGCATTCATGTCTTACAAAGTAACATCAGGATGTTTATAGAAAACCACATGGCAGTTCTCTATGAAATCAAATTCTAGTGGGTAATGTATTCTAAACACCACCCACTTCCCTTTAACCCATTCCATTAGAAACAACATATACTATTTATTGACTATCTGCTATGTGGCAGGCTTCATGAAAAGTTCTTTAAGTACATTTTTTTCTTTTAAATAGCACAATTATATACATTGCAAGTATCATTAGTATCTCCAGTTTGCAGACAGTGGAAACAGATTCAGAGTATTTAGGCAGGTAGTAAGAGTTAGAAAATGAAGTGAAAGTCGCTCAGTCGTGTCCCACTCTATAAACCCATGGACTATAGAGTTGATGGGATTCTCCAGGCCAGAACACTGGAGTGGGTAGCCTTTCCCTTCTCCAAGGGATCTTCCCAACCCAGGGATCATCCCAACCGAGGGACCAAACCCAGGTCTCCTGTATTGCGGGCAGATTCTTAACCAGCTAAGCCACAAGAGAAGCCCAAGAATACTGGAGTGGATAGGCTATCCCTTCTCCAGGGGATCTTCCCAACACAAGAATTGAACCGGGGTCTCCTGCATTGCAGGCGGATTTCTTAGAGCCAAATTTTAACCCAGGCCCATCTGCTTCCGTAGCCCATTAAATGACTATGCATAAGCCATGCATACATTTAAAACTCTTAAAACATGCATATCAATAGTTTCGGTTTTAACCACTTATTGGTATAACAAATTCCATATTATCATTATAAGACACTCCGTTTTGGTGTGCATCTCATAAAAGAACTTTCAAATTTAATAATGTATAATGTAATTCATCTATGTAAGCATTTGGTGAATGAATCAACATTCATTTTATCACACCAAGAGATCCAAAATCTAATTAGTAGGAGTCCCAGAAAAAGAAAAGGAGGTGATGAGAAGCAATCTGTCAAAGAAATAATGCAAGAACATTTTCCAGAACCAAAAGACATGAATCTTAAGCCCACTGAATCCCTAGCAGACTAACTGAAAAGAAAAGATACTCCTAGCATGGTAATTCTAAACATTAGGAGGAAAAACAAGATCCTCAAAACTTGCAGAGCGTAAAAAAGGAAAGAATAGCTTTAGACTTCTCAGCACACACACAAGGATCTGGAAGATAATGGTGACCTATCTCTAAAGGACTTCAAATGTGAGTGAACATGTTTAGTCCTTTAGCCAGACACACTAGGGGAGGGGAAGGCAAAACTTTCTTCATGGAGCTACTGAGGGTGTACTCCACCAAGGTGAGAGAGAACACTAAGAATCAGAAACCCAGATGTGGAACCCAGGAGACAGGGGATGCAATAAAATACAGAACCGAAGGCCATCTCCAGGTAACTGGGAAAGGGAGATGCAGAAAGGTAGGTTTGTAGCAGAGCAACAAAGATCACTGCAATAGGAAGACAGAGGACTCTGAGAGGCCGATCACCAGGAAAAAAAAGGTGGGGGGAGGAGGAACTTACATGTCTGGCAGGTTTGAACATGTGGAATACTGAGAGAAGTTTTACAGAGCAATTAGAGAATGTGGGAAGACTTAGAGGATATTTTAGCGTATAGAAATATATATGAGGCAATTGACAGCTCCAGAAAAACAGGAAGAGTTATGTCAGGAAGAAAATATGATGATGTTATTATTTACCTCAACAAAGAACCATATTCATGTAGTCATAATGATAAACATGTGGATTTAATATTATAAGATTAAGAAATGTGCAAGGCCTGAACAATAAAGCAGAAGAGCTTTATTGATAGAATGAAAGAAGGCTTGAGTACCGTGATAAAAATATTCAATTTTATAAAGATGGTAAATTTCCCAAATTTACACCAAAATATGATGCAACATCTTAGATATAACCTGGTCAAATGGTTCTAAAGTTTCAAAAAGCAAATATGTGAGAATTATACATACACTTTAGGCTGCCTTTTTTTTCCCCAGATACAGAAATTTATCATAACGTTTCCGTGATTTTGGCATTAGTCAAGAAGAGATCCGGGTCAGAGACAGTAATTAAATGTCTGATAATTAAGGTGTTTAAAAGCAGTAGGGATGTAATAAATTAGAAAAAAAAAAAAGAATTTTTGCAAAAAACTGCTAATGATGAATAAATAGCTAATGCTAATGTGGAGAAACAGATATTGTTTTACCTGCTGGTTGGAGCACATGGTGAGGCAACCTGGCAATACCTATAAAAATTTGATGTAACTGCAACTTGACTTTGTAATCTTATTTTTTTATATTGTTGCCACTAAATATAATATTTTATAGAAATATTTGTTGCGAGATTTTTTATTTTTTATTACAGCAAAAGATTGAAAGTGATATACATATGATGGGAAATGACTTCCAAGAAACAGCTTTAAGTGCAACAAAGGAAGTAGAAAATAGTATATATATACTAGACTTCCACTCGTAGAAAAATGTTGACAATCGTGAGCATTTGTGTGCATGTGCATATACTTGAATATGTGCATACACCAACACACATACAATATATATGTACACAATATGTACACACATACATATGTATGTATATTCAACTTATTTCTTGTGGCTTTCAAATTTTGTTGTGGAGCCATAATTCTATAAATAAATTTAAAGATTTTTAAGATTAAAATAAATCAGTATAAGCTGAACTTTCCATAATAGGCTGTGGGACAGTCTGAGTTGGCTAATCCTTTAATATTTGAGTGAAATATTGCCAGTATGAAGCATCCTCTGACATAGCTGTCAGGCAGAACTAGTGTATCTCCTTCTCTGGCATTTTGGACATCATTCTGTTATAGCATTTATCACATTGCATTATAGTTAGCTTTGTATATTTCTGTCTTGTCTACTAGAATATGAGGACCTCTACGGGGCAGAGAGAGATAGATATTTTTAAATTCATTTATTCTTTCACTCATTAACCACTAGAAAAAGTGTTTATTCAACCTTGTATCTTTCATGCCTGGCCTGGCAACTGACATATAAGAATTCAGTGTACTGCTTTTGAATGAAAGCATGAATAAATGAATAAGGTGAATTCAGCAATTCATCACAGGATTCAGGATGATAGCTTCTTTATTGGCCTTTATTCTAAAGAGTTCCATCTTTTCTGGCCTCAAAAGTTAAACTGTAATCATGTTGCATATTTGTTCCAAATCTTACATGAAAGCTCTTAATCCATTTGTAGAATGATTAAACATATTCATTCAGGAACAAATGAGATTCTATAGTCCTTCAAGTACTATTTTACTACTTTTCTTCTGGTATATTTGCATGTTTGCAAATATCATAATTGTATCAAACAGAATAGACAAATATAAGAACTTAGTATTTTTAGTGCAAAATGTTTGATAATTACAAAGCATCATGTATCACTTGGGCAAAAATTTCCCCACAATAGTCCTGGGGAGTAGAAGATTTTGTTAGAGAATAGTAGATAAAGGCAGCATGAAGAAATGATTTCTACTAAGTCATACGACAAGTCAGTACCATAATTAGATTTCACTCGAACAAATCTATGCTCTTAGGTCATTGTTTCATCTATCGCTTCCCTCAAATTAAAAGCCATATTTAGGCTGAAGGTGAAGAGCTTATAGATACACAGTGGTAAACTGACCCAACAGCTCTGGTAGGAGGGGATATGATCTTAGCAGAAATGAGTCAACTCCTAGCTGGGAACTGACTACCTGCATGTCAGTGGTATTTTGCTTTAAAAGATGATTGCAGTTGGTTTTTCATGAATTTCTGGGATCTATGAAAAAGATTTGTCAAAGCCCAGACTCCTTAAGGGAGTCAAATTGTCTCACAGCTCTCTTTGCACTCCTGTCTTAGCTATGGTATCTTACTGCATTTCAGTGAATTTATGCCTTCATTCCCTGCCTGCATCCCCCACCCTTGTCCCTTGTGAGTGCTTCCCAAGAAGGGGTGATGTCATCATTTTTGTTTTTAATCCCCAGGGCTTAGCCTAATGCTAGGCTGATAGCAGTACTTCATAAATATGCAGACCAGAAAAAACAGTTCTGGTTCACAGTCAGTTTGATGTAGTAGAAAGCAGTTCTATCGTGGTCTCAAGCCCTTCAGTTACAGATTCAACCAACAGCTATACTAATAAACCAAATTTCAGTTTATTCTTCTAAAAAACTTAAATGGATCACAAGCTGACTGGTGATAACATTTTCAGTTCTAAAAGCTGTATGATTTTATGTATTGGAGCAAAAGGAAGTTGGTAGGGTTATGAAAAACAAAGAAGAAATAAAATATAAAATACAACAGTAAGCATGTTTTAAACTCTTATCATGCATCAGAATCTGTGCTAAGAAAGGTCTTTACATTCATTTTCTCTTCTAATTCTCAAAACAATCCTATGATCTAGGAATCCTGTGATCTACTTCTGTCCACATTTCACAAATGGAGAAACTGAAGTGCAGAGAGGTGAGTAACTTCAGAGTTAACCTGACTATGGAGTTTGTGCTTTTTAGTCACAAGCCTGGTTTTTTGTTGTTCAGTTGCTCAGTCATGTTTGACTATTTGCAACCCCATAGACTGCAGTGCACCAGGCTTCCCTGTCTTTCGTTATCTCCTGGAGTTTGTTCAACTCATGGCCATTGAGTCAGTAATGCCATCCAACCATCTCATCCTCTGTAACTCCCTTCTCTTGCCTTCAATCTTTCCCAGCATCAGGATCTTTTCCAATGATCAGCTCTTCACACTAGGTTTCCAAAGTACTGGAGCTTCAGCTTCAGCATCAGTCCTTGCAGTGAATATTCAGGACTAATTTCCTTTAGAATTGACTGGTTTGATCTCCTTGCAGTCCAAGGGACTTTCAAGAGTTTTCTCCAGGACCACAGTTCAAAAGCACTAATTCTTTGGCACTCAGCCTTCTTTATGGTCCAGCTCTCACATCCGTTCATGACTACTGGAAAAACCATGGCTTTGACTGTAAGGACTTTGTTGACAAAATGATGTCTCTGCTTTTTAATATGCTGTCTAGGTTTGTCATAGCTTTTCATCCAAGGAGCAAGAATCTTTTATTGGATTATATGTAATCACAGGCCCAAAAAAATGACTGTGTTTAACAGCACACTGAAAATGGAGACTTCAGCCCACAGCTTGTAGGTACTTGTGGTAGATTAATAATATGATTTATTTCTTATAAGAAAATTTAATTTGTGTGACTAAATAATATCTTTCTCTTTTTCTTGGACTTTGGAAGGCCATAAATATTTAATCTTCTTGTTCTTTTTTACCAGCCTTACTGCATGCAGAGATATGGGTGACTGAGCTGGCTTAGTTTGCACTAAGTTGGTCTGCAGCCAGTATGGATGAGTTAAATATAACCCTTTCCATTAATAGAGAACTTTCCTTTAAAATTACCACGAGTGTTTGACACAACACAGCTTTCCTAAACTTTATTTGTGACTAAATTTTATGTAGTCTTTGATAGTTCCATTCCATCAATCCACTGCTGTTGGGAAGCCTATCTAACTTAGATGCAGTACTAATACCAAGAAGGTCTCTGTCTTCCACAAACTTACTTCCTGCAATGGCTTGCAATCAAGTATGCACTCAACAAACATCCATTGGTTGAACAGGCAGATTATTCTGTAAAACAGCAGTGCTGGAGCTCCAGTATAGAGCTCTGTGTGGTTGAAGCAACTACACTATAGCCAGTTTCTGACTGACAAGTTTCCTGATATTAAAGACTGGCTTATGTCCTTTGTTGTAAAGTCATATAGTAAGTGTTGCTCATGGTAGTATGGAATACAGAGTCAAACTAAACAGAGTTATTAAGAAAAATATTCCCTTATGTGATGCACTGAGAAGAGTATGGTATCATTTCTGTGGTATTCTTGCAAAAAAGCATGACCTGATACTGGTCATGAAGAAACATTAGGAATAGCCAACCCGAGGTCATTCTGAAGACTAGCAGTGTCCAATAGAACTTACTATGGTGATGACAATATCTTAGAGCTATGCTGTCAGTGGGGTAATCATGAGCCACATGTGGCCACTGAACACTTGAAATGTGGCTATTGTGACTGAGAAGTGAAATGATTAATTGTATTAATTTTAATGAATTTTAGTTTGAATAACTATACATGGCTAGTGGCTACTATGTTAAACTGACTGGTATTGACCATTCCTATTGAGAACATGAAAGACAGAGAAAGAATGAAGAACTATGCACAGATTTGAAAGAGACTAAAGAGACTTGAGAACCAAATACACTGAGTTCCTGGATGCCATTCTGGACCAAAAGATAAAAGGATCATTGTTGGTACAGTTTGTGAAATGAAACAGGGTATCTGTTTTGGACAGAGTGTAATATTGTCACTGATTACCTGATTTAAATGCCTGTCCAAGGGTTTTGTAGGAGAGTGTCCCTGTTTTTGACAAGTTGGAATATTTAGGGGTGATGAGGAATACTGTTTTCAGCTTGCCTTCAAAATGTTAAAGACTAATGATAATCAAAATATAATATATATGTGTATATATATCTATGCAAATATATGTGTAGATTACATAAAAGTATATATATATACATGTGTGAACATTGTTCAGTTGTGTCCAACTCTTTACAACCCAACGGACTGTAGCCTGCCAGGCTCCTCTGTTCATGGAATTCTCCAGACCAGAATACTGGCGTGGGTAGCTGTTTCCTTCTCCAGGGGATCGTCCCAACCCAGGGATCAAACCCAGGTCTCCCACATTGCAGGTGGATTCTTTACCATCTGAGCCACCAGGGAGGCCCATATACATGTATAGATAATATAAGTATAATGTATATATGCTTATATATGCCAATATATGTGTAGATGGTATAAATGTATATGTACATATAGAGAGAGGGAGAGAGGTCCTGAAAGAAAGAGATGGAACAAATACAATGAAATGTTAACAATGAGAAATTTAAGTGGAAAATGGTGCTCTTAGAATTGTACTTCAGATATGAAATAATTACAAAATAGTTAAAAGGAGAGTTAAAATTAACACAAATCTTTTGGATGTTTTCCTTTGAGCATCATTAATAAACAGCATTCCTTTGTTCAACCATTTATTTCTTCCTTCATTCAGCAAGCACTTATTAAGTATCTGGTTTGCACAAAGCACTTTAAGGAATACCCAAGTGAATAAGCTTTTTCTCTCTCCTTGCTGCTGCTGCTGCTGCTGCTGCTAAGTCGCTTCAGTCGTGTCCGACTCTGTGCAACCTCACAGACAGCAGCCCACCAGGCTCCCCCGTCCCTGGGATTCTCCAGGCAAGAACACTGGAGAGGGTTGCCATTTCCTTCTCCAGTGCATGAAAGTGAAAAGTGAAAGTGAAGTCACTCAGTTGTGTCCAACTCTTAGCGACCCCATGGACTGCAGCCCACCAGGCTCCTCCATCCACAGGATTTTCCAGGCAAGAGATGTATAATTTATGAGAGGCAATAAGACATGTTCATAGCCACTACATGAAATAATGTGAAAAAAATTAAAAGTACAATAAGTACAAAGTACATTTATATTATCTAAATGGTAATTCTATTATATTACATAGAAACTACATATTATTTGGAGGACCTTTATCTTTGTCTCAAAGGATAGGAAAGATTTTTAAAAGTGAAGATGGTATAAGAGGTTATTCCTATCAGTAAAAATAGTGTCCCTAAAGAAACTTCAGAAACCTCACCCCAAAATAGCTGTAAAGTTCAAATCCCTTCTATAACTACCTCACAGGTAGCTGTACATCCTGAGTTTGAATACTTTCAAGGAAAGAGAAATCATTACTCTATCTGAGGCAGCTCATTTTGTCATTAGACAGACTTAATCCATAGAAAATTCTTTCTTATTCAAAACCAAAGTCTGTCTACCTATATCTCCTATCCTAACCCCACTGGTCCTATTTCTTCCCTTTGGTGCTGTAGAGAACAAGTCCAGTGTCCTTTCCTCATCTGCATGACAATTCTCTGCATATTTTAAAACAACTTACTCTTCATTTTACCAAACTGAATATCATAAATTCCCGCTTTTTCGAATTCTCATGATATCATAGTTCTTGGAACAGGTAAACCTTTATAGAAAAATGAAGAAACTTTCTATATCTTTCCTAAAGTATGATGAGCCTCATAAGTCCAATATTCTTCATGTCATAGACCCAGTATTGAGAATGGTGGGACCATAGGCTCCTGCTTTATGAGAAGTATATGTCCACAAATGGATCATGAGACATAGTTGCTTTGAGAAAAGTCATGGCACACTGCCACACTCCATGTGGCACACTCACATGGAGTGAATGGACAGCTAAAAGCTCTCCTGCTTGCACCATCCCCCATACTATTGTAAGTCACTTGGGTTTTTAGGACCCAAGTGTGGTCCTTAGATTTTATTAGTATTTTGTGGATTTTCTTAGAGTCCAATAATCACTCTAGTTTGTGGGGATCCCTTTGGGTCTTGGCTTGACACCCAAAATGTTTTATATCCCTCCCAGCTTTCTGTCATTTTTAATTGTAATGAGATTAATTGCTATGTGGCTATTATTAAAATTTAATTATAATTACTATAAAGTAAAATTAGAAAATGATTTATGTTAGGAGATAAATCATTAAAGAATTAACATGCAGAATTTTAAAAATAACTGAAAAGATATGAGTGTGTGTAGAGAGAGAACATGTTGTAGAGAACATCATAAGGAGAAGAGGAATTTTACACATATCAGGTGGCTCAGTGCTAAAGAATCTGCTTGCTAACACAGGAGAGTCAGGACATGCAGGTTCAGTCCCTGAGTTGGGAAGATCCCCTGGAGGAGGGCATGGCAACCCACTCCAGGATTCTTGACTAAGAAAATCCCATGGACAGAGGAGCCTGGCGGGCTAAAATTCATGGAATCACAAAGAGTCAGACACAACTGAAGTGACTGAGCGCACACATACATCAAAAGGAATTACTCCAGAAAGAGGGACAAGCATAATTTTACCTGAATTCCAAGACACTTAACATTAAATAACAAGAGCTATTTTACATAAGTCCACCTGCTAAAATACTGGAACATGCCCTTCCAAGTTGGTGATCTTGAGCTATTGTAAATAAGGTATTAAATCTGCTGCCTAAAATTATCAATATCCTTCCATCACCTAAAGAGAGAATCCAAGGTATGACACATTTGGCCCAGATCTTAACATTTTGCCACCCTTTTCTGCATGGAGAAATCAAATGTACCTACGTTAGATTCCAAATGTAAGTGTCTCCCAGGACAGATCAAGCTCTGCTTGTCTCCACATCTTTGCATGTGTTGTTGTCTCTCTCTGGACACCCTTCCTTCTTTCTTGATAAAGCCTTGGCTTAGGGTTTAGTTACAACACCATTTACTTTCAAGGGCTTCCCTAGTGATCTAGTGGTAAAGAATCTGCCTGCCAATGCAGGAGACACAGGTTTGATTCCTGATCTGGGGGAATTCCACATGCTGGGGAGCAACTAAGCCTGTGCACCGCAACTACTGAGCTTGTACTCAAGAGCCCGGGAGCCACAACGGCTGAGCCCATGTGCTGCAACTACTGAAGCCCACGTGCCCTAAAGCCTGTGCCCCACAAGAGAAGCCACTACAATGAGAAGCCTCTGCACAGCAGCTAGAGAGCAGCCCTCACTCTCTGCAACTAGAGAAACGCCCACACAGCAATGAAGACCTAGCACATCCAAAGATAGATACATAAATTAATTTTTTTAAAAGCACCATTTGCTTTCAAAATAGCTATGTTCCCTCCACTCAATCTCTATTTATTTGCCATATGTATCTATTCTGCACATTGATCTGACAGACAATTTCTCTTATTCAATGATAATTATCTATTTCTCTCTCTTTATACATCCCTGCAGGGAGGCTAACGGAGTCTCTGGCATCTGGTAGATGCTCAATCAATGCATGTTGAATGAATGAAGGATGAAATACAAATACAGATTTTTCAAATAATATTGAAAATATTATTTTTCAATAATAATGATATTATTGTATTAGTTAGGACTCTTAGTTGACAGTATGAAATACTGAGTGCTTCCCTAGTGGCTCATTGGTAAAGAACCTGCCTGCCAAAGCAGGAGACGTGGATTTGATCCCTTAGTCAGGGATATCCCCTGGAGAAGGAAATAGCAATCCACTCCAGTATTCTTGCCTGGGAAATCCTATGGACAGAGGAGCCTGGTGGACTACAGTCCATGGAGTTGCAAAGAGTCAGAGATGACTGAGTGACTAGACAACAACATGAGATATCAAGTTAGTCCAGCTATAAGAACATGAGAAGGGGAGGAAGAAGAATGCCTCTCAGTGAATCCAGGAAAGGGAGGGAGTCAGAGCCCTGCAAGGTTTGACACCAGGAATCGAAAGGCAACACAACACTTTTACTCTCTTTTATGTCTACTTGTTTCAAGTCATTTGATTTTTTTCTTCTTTCTGGCTGCAGGATGGCTTTTGCATTCTCTTCATAGCTCCTGCTATTTACAGCTTAGACCTCCAGCTGCATGTCATGCCTAGCTCACAGTCACTCTATTTCAGTTCCAAATGTCTGCGGGGAATGTGATTGACCCAGGTTGCATCAGGCAACACTTATTGTCCAATCAATCAAGATCAGAAGGAGGAGGTAACATGGTACAAACCTGGCTGCTGATGGGTGGCCTTACCTGTATTTTGAAGTAGGTAAGGGCATTCCCAGAGAAGGGGACATGACTCTCCAAAACTGAATGGATGCCCAAACACTGTTGGCCATCGACTATCAAATCTGCCAAAGAAGGCAGTGGATTGCTGCAAGTAGAGGGCTTTCAGTTAGCAATCTTGGATTTTAGAAAAAGGAATTCTCTGATGGCTTTAGGTTGAAATAGCAACAAAACCTGACTCTTTTCTTTTTTTTTAAACCAAAGTTGGTATAGAGCAGGCCTGTCCTAAGCATCCACTCACTCATTATGAATTATGCATGAAGAAGCGTAGAACACAATGGTGCGTGCAAGCGGGAGGAGCATCCTGGGGTGGAACTTGGTGATTAATCTCTTGAAAATCTGAATTTTCTCTCAATTGCATTTCCCCCTAATATTTTACATTACGAAAAATCCAACAAATATTTTTTGGATAGTATATTCAAAAAAGAGAGTACAATTTGTTTTACTGGAACACAGAGTATGTGGAGAGAGAATCAGAGAAGTTCCAAAGTTAGTTTCAAGAGCTAAGTTGAGATTCTTTGGTTTATTGGAAAGAAATTTGGACATGCTGAAAATTGTTGATTGGAGAAATGGCATGATTACAACTATATTTTAAGATAGCTATTGTGTGTGCATGCTCAGTCACTAAATCCTTTCTGACTCTTAGCGATCCTATGGACTGTCACCCACCAGGCTCCTCCTCTGTCCATGGAATTTTCCAGGCAGGAATACTAGAGTGTGTTGCCATTTTCTCCTCCAGGGGATCTTCCTGACCCAGGGGTCAAATCTGCATCTCCTGTGTCTCCTGCTTTGCTGATTCTTTTCCACTGAGCCACCTGGGAAGCCATAAGATAGCTATTATAGTGGTACAAAGAGTGACAAAAATTGGAAGATTATAAACTCGGAGGTTGTTGCATTTGGATGGAAATGTTAACAACCTGCAACTATATTGTGGCAAAACAATTAAGAGTAAAGGGAAGACTGTGGTATAAAATATATTTGAGTTAATACATTTAAGAATTTATTAAAATGATAGCCTTTTCTCCACATAATTAATATTCAGTTCAGTTCAGTTCTGTCACTCAGTCGTGTCTGACTCTTTGAGACCCCATGGACTGCAGCATGCCAGGCCTCCCTGTCCATCGCAACTCCCAGAGTTTACTCAAACTCATGTCCATGATGCCAGTCGGTGATGCCATCCAACCATCTCATCCTCTGTTGTCCCCTTCTCCTCCTGCCTTCAATCTTTCCCAGCATCAGGGTCTTTTCAAATGAGTCAGTTCTTTGCATCAGGTGGCCAAAGTATTGGAGTTTCAGCTTCAGCATCACTCCTTCCAATGAATATTCAGGACTGATTTCCTTTATGATGGACTGGTTGGAGCTCCTCGCTAGAATTTTGAAAGAGACTGGATGTGGAGGTGAGGGCATTTGAGTCAAAAATGATGTGACACTTTCAAGGCTTGATGACTAGAAAAGGTCTGTTGCCATAAACAGAAGTGGGGAAGAAATTGGAAGTCAAATAGATAAGTAAGTCTTACTATGTGAGGAAATGTGGAGACGACAATGTGTCTGCTTTTAAACATTTTGTCTCTGAGATTCCTGTGGGACCACTGTGTGGACATGCGGTGGACACCTATATATTTTTCCAGTATCTATTATTTTCCCATTAGTTGACATTTTTAATTCACTGATTATTCAAACTCTAGGATGAAGCATTTTGCAGCTTTGAGACTATGGGAACTGCTCAAGGTGATGCAGGTCATTTAATAGCAGAGGGCAACTTTAAATCTAGGTGAGCTGGACTACAAACTGGTCCTCCTCTACTGCCCCGCTGTGCCTCCCAGCAGGTGCTAGAAAAGCCAGGCTAATGCTTAAAATTACAATTTGAGTCAGTGCCACAGTTCAGAATTGAATTGTTCTGTAAATGTGTTTTGTGTTTGTCTGATCTCCACATAAATTCTTTAAGGGTAGAGATGGCATCATAAATTTCTCTTGCCTCCTTTCACCACTCCTCGGGCAGTTCTTGACATAGAAGAAACCTCACTGAGTACTTAGATTGATCCATGATTCTAATCCCTGGTGATAATTGCATAGCATCCTCATGGTGAGGTTGTAATCCTCATAAATCATTCATTTGGGAGCCTCCCTCTCCTTGGGTACAGTGGCAGGTATAAATAAGGAGTGGAACATGTAGAAACAGTAATGAAATCATCAGATTCGATCCCCAGCCTTGCCAGCTCCCAGCTTCTGGACCCTTGTCCTTTTCTGTGCTCTACAGAGGCATCATCTGAATGCTGAGGACAGTGCGTGGCCATGCTCACTGGAGGCCGGCAGCATCCTTAAGCTATGTTGTCAGTATTCTCACCACAGGTTTCTACCATTTTTTTCTATAAAATGCATTCATTAAATATTCCAGCCATGACTGAGCTACACTGTGACATTTGAGTTATCAGCTCAAGTCTGCTGACTTCATGCTTCTGTTCAGAAGCCACTGATGAACTACTACGTGAGGTAAGGAATTGGACAAGTGATTCTCAGTGATCATCTGATACACAAGAGAGGTACTGAGGCTTGAGCATGTTTTTATAGGAATGAAAGCAAGTTAAAATTATCAGCTGGATCAACTCCCCACCCCCATGGTTTCCTAAAGAGCATAATGCTACTATTATCAATAGCTACCATTTAGTTGTCTTATCGTCTACTTTGGAGCTTGCTAGGTGCTTTAAATATATTGATTTATTTAAGACCAAAGCCAGTTTCCTCAGGAAAATGATTCTCTGGGTTACTGTAAAGTCTGTGCAATGAAGCACGGAGGGATGTAAAGGAAAAAGAATAGAGGTCACCTCTCCAGCTCAGAGATGGAGCTGCTCAAAAGCCCTGGGATAAACCACACATCCCTGAAATGTTTCATTCTATGGGGATCCAGCACTCGGTGTTAATGACATTGTGCAAAATAATTAGGACTGTATCTACTTTGTTTACCATCACATCCCTAGTGCCTGAAATATAGTGGTATTCAAAAGCATGTTGAATGGAAAAATAATTGAATCATTGAATGAAAGATTGCAAACAAGATCATTCGATATGCAGAAAACATGAGTGGTATCCTAAGCTGGGCTTCCCAGGTGGCGCCAGTGGTAAAGAACTCGTAAGAGATGTGGGTTGATACCTGGGTTTGGAAGATCCCCTGGAGGAAGGCATGGCAACCTATTCCAGTATTCTTGCCTGGAGAATCCCATGGACAGAGAAGCCTGACAGGCTACGGTCCATAGGGTCACAAAGAGTGGACACAACTGAAGTGACTTAGCATGCATTCATACATCCTAAGCTACAATTCTGAAAATAATAAAGGAAAGTGATTTTTGCCCCCAGTGGCATTCTACCCATTTTTTACATTTTCTATATCCTATCACTACAGAGTGTCTGTTTCTAAATACTAAATATCTCTCCACTAGCAAAGGCATATTAGACTGTTGGCAATTATTCAGACATTAGAGAGAATCTTGTTATAAAATCCCTTTTTGCCCAGACCATTAGCTGAGGCATGACTGTGGTCACAGTTGAAAAGGAAAGAGGGAAGATAGGCTTGTGATTCTATGATCCCAGGAAGAATCGGAGACAAATACTCTGCCAATACTTTTATTTTGTTATTAACTAAAGTAGACCCCCAAGCTGTGGCTGCTCTTGGGAGAGTCTAAAGGCCTAGAAGCCATGAGTCAGCCCTCAAGAGGTAGAGCTGAAAGCATAACTCTGTTCCATTGCTGAAGGACCTCAAGGAAAGTGGAGCGAAGCTAAAAGGAACTTCTGCCAAAAGCAGCCGCTGGGAGTTCACCACAAACTAGAGAAAATTAACGATGGTTGATCAACTGCAATTCTCCTCAATAAAGACAATGACAAGTACCTGTTGAATCAGTTAGTGAGGCCAGGAAAAGGCAAATCATTTGTTTAATGGTTTATTAGAAACTGTACTCATCTTCTAATATCTTCAGTAGGTGGCAAGAAGTAAGCAGAGGCTACAAATACCTAAGTTAAAGATTGCTAAGTGTTCACCAAATTTCCATGTTTTTATCCTCTTTGGCCCATAGGTAGACTGCGTGTCTTAGCTTCTCTTACAGTAGTTCTTACAAGTAGAATATGAATGGAAGGGATATGCGCCAGCTCAGGGTCAAGCAGAATAAGAAGCAGGTGTGCTTCTCCTTACTCTCCCGTCTGCATTCCACCAATGGAAGCTTATAAAGTCCTAGATGAGGGCAGAGCCATGACTGAAGAAGCCTCAGTTCCTAAATTACTATACGGAAAAAGTCAGGTGCAAACAAGGAATACTCATCTTGGGCTGCTGAACAAACAAAAAATAAAATGTTTGTTGTGTGGTGCCATTATTCATTTTGGGTCTGTTTGTTACAGCAGCCTGCAAACGTGAAAGGATTTGTCACTCAGTTGTGTATGCCTCTTTGCGACCCCATGAACTGTAGTCTGCCAGGCTCCTATGTCCATGGAATTCTCTAGGTAAGAATCCTGGAGTAGGTAGCCATCCCCTTCTCCAGGGGATCTTCCTGACCCAGGGATTGAACCTGGGTCTCCTGCATTGCAGGGGGATTATTTATCATCTGAGCCACCAGGGAAGCCCATTACAACAGCCAAATTCATCTCAGCTAACACATGCCTCAAAATACATCTCCCAGACTTATAATAAGAGATGAATAGGCAAAGTTAAGGCAGAAGACAAATTCCTTGGTGAGGAAGGCCCAGCCTCTATGATTGCATTTAACAGGTTTGTACATACTATGGAAGGGAATCATCATCAGTAAGAGACAGTGTTGTATGATTTAACCTATATGAATCTAAAAACAAAACGAAGCAGAAACAGACTCATAGATACAAAGTGCTAGTTGCCAGAGGAACCCTCTCCTGGAAGGGGGCTTCAGGCAAAATAGAGAAAGGATCAAGAGGTACAAACTTCCAGGTGTAAAATAAACAAGTCATGGGGATGTAATGTACACCATAGGGAATATAGCCAATAATGGTGTAATAACTTTGCATGGTAAACAGATGGTTACTAGTCTTATGATAGTGATCAATTCATAACATATATAAATGTCAAAGTACTGTGTTGGACACCTGAAACTAATGTAATATTGTACATCAACTATACTTCAAGTCGAAAGAAAGGAAAAAAAAATAGAATAAGGGGAAATCTCTTTTAACAGCAGATTTTGATTTGAAATCAAACTCCTTCTCACAAAGGTGGGGTGACAGCATCTGGGTTACTTATTTAATCATGATTCTGTAGAAAAACTCCCAGGAGGCCAATTTATTCATAATAAATACTGGAAAAGTGTCCAAGTTGAAAAAACAAAAATCATGAGATATCATCTGAAGTAAACTCCCTCTTCCTGGGAGTGACATAAAGACCTCTTGATGGTGTCATTAGTTGCTGGGAGTAACTGCAAAGAAGGAAACACTCAGGGTAATATAAGAACATGTAACAGGATGTGTAAAGAAATGTACCAAAGCATAATTGCCCAAGAAAGAGCTGAAAAACTGTCTTAAGTCTACAAACCCAAGATTCAGGCCCAAGAGTTTAAACGGACAGCAAATTATGGGGAGCTTTAGCATAGCTGAGTTGTACCTTCTAGCCCCACTCACTGCTTCTAGCTCCTTGGTTATATGGTAGAGAGAAAGAGGACATTACATCAGAAAAATCATTGTTAGCTGCATGTCAGCTTCCAAGCCATCCAAGTATATTAGGTAGGGATATCAAATTCCTTTAAATATCCAAAATGATCACACTCTATCTGCAAAACCTGAAAGGTAATTTGCCTTAGATTTGTGGAATGTGGTATAAAGGACTGGGCTTCCAGGAGTTAGTAAAATTAACATAACAAAATTATTATTGCATCAAAGGGGCCATTCCCAATTTGGGATTCCCAGAATGACAACAATTTCTCAAAAACATGAACAGAGATGGGGGATAATTAGCTATTTTCAGAGTTTTAGAAAGCCTTAATATAATCTATATATTTATCAAAGACTATGTTGCACTGACTTTTTAAAACACTTCTCTGTTTGTTGATTTGATGGGAAATGTATCATCTAGCATAATAGCAATGCTTGTTATCTCGTGTTGATCAGAAACCCTAGATTAAACATTTTAGATGTTTTACATTTAAATATACTAGAAAAATCATTATTGTTAGACTAAATCTTTTACATGGAGTTATAAAAGAACAATCATAAAAGGACCTTTTGTTGGGACAAAGGTAAACCAGAGTCAAGAAGATATGGTTGAGGCATTCACCCTGTCCTTCAGATCCAAAGGAAATAAATGAATGTCCTCAGCAGAGGCTACCCAGATCACCTCATTTTGTTCATCTCTGAATTGGAGGCAATAGCTCTCTTGACATCTGTTTTATCTTATTATAGGCATTCTAAGATTTTGGTAAGGAAGCCTGTTTCAGTGTAGATATCAAGAGGTAAAGAGGAAAGGCGACAGAGAGTGAAAAGGGGAACGTATGCNGAGAGAGAGCGAAAAGGGGAACGTATGCACACACTTAGGTGACAGTAAGAGACAGAATCGTCATAGGTGTGTTCTTCTTCCACTGCAGAAATAAAGACCGCCCCAATGAGAACAAACAGGCTGTTATTTAGTGTGTGTTCTATGTAAGAGATTCAGTCACCATCACTTAAGTTTGGTGGAGATTCAGAGGCAGGCAGAGAAGTGGGAAAGCTTTGTAGTGAAAAAAAATAGAAGACTTGAAGTATGCTCTGATTTAAGGCTGTTGGCACAGGGAAACATGGAGCATGCTATGTGATTGGTTTGGGGAGCATATGACTTTCTCTCTCATTGGTCCTAAACTGGAAGCAGGAGTTGGGGCAGGGGGCGGGATGGGATTAGGCGGTTGACAGTTATTGAAAAGTCCCAAACTTTCTGAACTGGTTGCTACAAAGACTGCGGTTTAGTGTCCTGTACTGGTTTCTACAGACTGTGTAGATCGGAACTGTGTAACATCACCTGCGGTCTTGTCGTTTCTCATTTGTATATTATCTCTTGCCCCTCTTCCGGACACACACCCATACTAGAACCCAGTTTTAAGCCAGGAATTTCACTTTTTTCTCCTCTTTCTCCACTTCCTATTTCTATCCACTCCCCATCTTATACCACTAGCCTTTTAAGTGCAATTCCTCCAGCTTGGCTAGTCCCACACCTTGTTGTTCTTTGTCATTAAGGAGTGTCCAATTCTTTTGTGACCCCATGGACTGTAGCCCATCAGGCTCCTCTGTCCACGGGATTTTCCAGGGAAGAATACTGGAGTGGGTTGTCATTCAGGGGATCTTCCCAACCCAGGGATTGAACCCGTGTCTTCTTCATTGGCAGGTAACTTCTTTACTGCTGAGCCACCAGGGAAGTCCACAGCTTAAGTCCCATTGCTAGTCATTAAGTTTTCTTGGATAATGCTTGCTTCCAGTAGTTTTATCTTTCTCTATGCTCTTGCTACATTTAAAATTTGTGCCACATCATTGAACACTTGATTATAAAATGATTTTAATTGATTTTCATTAATTTGTGCATGTTAATCTTATCTCCTCAGCCAGATTATAAATTTGAAAGCTGGTTTCACAGCTTATACTTTCTCTTATATTTCATAATACTTTGCACTGATGAGTACATGTAGTAAATTCTCAGTAGATAATTGCTAATGGAATATTTTTCATACACACTATTCAGCTGAAGAGATAAAGGGGAACTGACTCACAATTTTATCCACCACCATTGCAGATGCTGATTTCAGCCTCAACCATACCAGCTTCCTTGTACCTGGTAGATTCTGCGTGAAAAATTTCCATGACCCATAAGAAGGGTTTCTCTTGCATCAAGTGAAAAGGAGAAATGTCTCTAGTGATTTTTTTTCCAATTTATGAGCCACAGAGAGCAGTGAACCTGCTAAACAATGAGATACATTGGGTTTTTCAACAAGACGGATGTGGGGGTTCAAATGTCAGAAGGAAATAAAAGTCAAATGTCTCCCAGAATATGTGACAGAAGTGAAAATTCATGTGAAGAGCTGTATGAGTACAGATTGAGTATGAACATTTTGCTAATGAGAACTCTCTACATAGCTCTGAGAGGATTTCAAATAAATTCTCAGTAATAGCTGGAGTAGAATTTTAAAAAAAAGAAGTTGTAAATAATTTTTCATGCAAAACTGAAACAAGGATATATATGCTACATATTTTGTATGTGGACAATCCAGCTAGGTGTATATGTATGAGTGTCTATTCATTGGGGCGGCTCTTTCTAGCTAGAGGAGAACCAGAGTTATGATGGAGCAGCTCATACCAGCTTCAGTCATTGTTCAATTTTCAGAACTTTTGCTTGCCAGTTGTTAAATCACTGATGACTGGGAATCAGCCATGTTGTAAACACACCATGGAAATTAGCAAACTACAAATCAGGGCTTTTCTCTTCTGAGCACACTAAAGACTGAAGAACAGGATCATTCATCTTCCTTTCCAGAGAGCACCATCAAGGAAGGACAGGAGTGATCGGACAAATCCTACATTTTCTAACTTCCATAAAGAGTACGGTAGAGTCAGAAGTATACAGTATAAGAGTTGGATGAGATCTTCAAGGTCCAGAAATGAAAATTGACTGGCCCAAGATTTTCATAAAGCTGGTCTGATCACACAGGGAGTCTGAAGAAACACCAAGTTTTCTTACCCTCACCCCCTACTTTCTGGAAATGCATGAAGCATTTGATTACTCAGGATGGTATATTTTCCTCTCTTCTTCCTCTCACATCAAGGAAAGCTCCTGCTGGTAAGGCCAGATCACTCTCTTGTGTCAGAGCCCAGCTCATAAAATGCTATTAAGTGAATTACTGATGACCTAATTCCCAGCTGCAGGACACATTCCATTAGAGGCAGGCTGGCTGCCAAGTAGTGTCCGCAGTGACTGGATGGCAGGAGTGATTGAAACCATCCTGCCTTGGATGGCTGAGCCTTGGAGAATGCAGCTCCTGGTGGGGAGGAGGTGCTCCTTTTCCCCAACATTAGTCCCATGTCTTTTTTCTGGGAACTGAATTCATCAGCTTCAAAGAGAACTTTCCTGAAATACCAAGGCTCACCATTACAGAAGCAACTAAAGTAGTGATTCCCTTATCATAAATATCTAGAATCAGCAGCAGCTTTAACCACTGTGACCCATTGCTCCAAAACTGGTCACCTGATGCAAAGAGCCAACTAATTGGAAAAGACCCTGATGCTGGGAAAAATTAAGGACAGGAGGAGAAGAGGGAGACAGAGGATGAGATGGTTGTGTGGCATCACCAATTCAATGGACAAGAGTTTGAGCTAGTAGAGATATTGAAGGACAGGGAAACTTGGCATGCGCAATCCATGGGGTCACAAAGAGTGAGATTTGACTTGGTGACTGAACAAAAACAACCCATAGTACCAATTTGCAAGTATTGTTTTGCCATCCACATCATTATTTCTTTCTTGCTTTTATTTATTGTCAGGTTGTCCTCCTACTTACATATTTCATCTTTTCAAAGTACAGTGAGTTCTTAGTTGGTGATATGGTGGGGAAGAGTAGAAACAATTTGGTCTATTTTTAATTTACCTAAGTACTCCATACATAAGAGTTGGGTACATACTTGCTGTTTTTCTAAATTGAAGTATAGTTGATTTACAATGTTGTGCTAGTTTCAGGGATAAGGCAAAGTGATTCATATATGTATACATATATATATGTATGTATGTATGTATGTATACATATACATAGTAATATAAACTATGGGCTTCTCTGGTGGTTCAGACTGCCTGCAATGCAGAAGACCCAGGTTCAGACCATGAGTCAACAAGATCCCCTGGAGAAGGGAATGGCAACACACTCTAGTATTCTTGCCTGGAGAATTCCATGGACAGAGGAGCCTGGCAGGCTACAGTCTGTGGGATCACAAAGAGTTGGATGTGGCTAAATGAATCTCTATCTGTCTTCTTCTTTATACAAGCTATGAGATCAAATTGCCAACATCTGCTGGATCATAGAGAAAGCAAGGGAATTCCAAAAAAATATCTACTCTGTTTCATTGACTACAGTAGTCTTTGGCTATGTGGATCATAACAAACTGTGGAAAACTCTTAAAGAGATAGGAATACCAGACCATCTTACCTGTCTCCCGAGAAACCTGTATGCAGATCAAGAACCAACAGTTAGAACCTTATATGGAACAACTTACTGGTTCAAAACCAAATGTTGTACTGGTTCAGTACAACAAGGCTGTTTATTGTTATCCAGTTTATTTAACTGATATGCAGAGGACATCATGCAAGATGCAGAACTGGATGAGTTACACGATGGAATCAAGATTGCCGGGAGGAATATCAACAACCTCAGATATGCAGATGATACCACTTTAATGGCAGAAAGTGAAGAGGAACTAAAGAGCTTCTTGATGAAAGTGAAAGAGCAGAGTGGAAAAGATGGCTTAAAACTCAATTAAAAAAAAAAACAAAAACTAAGATCATGGCATCCGGTCCCATCACTTCATGGCAAATAGAAGGGGAAAAGGTAGAACAGTGACAGATTTCCTCTTTGGGGACTCTAAAATCACTGCAGATGGTAACTACAGCCATGAAATTAAAAGACGGTTGCTTCTTGGCAGGAAAGCTGGGATAAAACTAGACAGTTATTAAAAAGCAAAGACAGAACTGTGCCGACAAAGGTCTGTACAGTCAAGACTATGGTCTTTCCACTAATCATGTACAGACATGAGAATTAGACCATAAAGAAGGCAGAGTGCTGAAGAATTGATGCTTTTGAACTGTGGTGCAGGAGAAAACTCTAGAGGGTCCCTTGGACGTCCAGGAGATCAAACCAGTCAATCCTAAAGGAAATTAACCCTGAATACTCACTGAAAAGACTGATGCTGAAGTTGAAGCTCTACGCCATCTGATAAAAAGAGCTGACTCATTGGAAAAGACCCTGATGCTGGGAAAGATTGAAGGTAAAAGAAGAAGAGGGCGACAGAGGATGAGATGGTTGCATGGCATTCAATGCATGTGAACTTGAGCAAGCAAACTCTGGGAGATGGTGAGGGACAGGGAGGCCTGGTGTGCTGCAGTCCACGGGGTAGGAAAGAATCAGACACGACTTGTCAACTGAACAACAACAATATGCAAATTTTGATTTGCATCTGTTAATCCCAAATTCCTAATTTATCCCTCCCAGTTTTCCCCTTTGGTAACCATAAATTTGTTTTTTATGTCTGTGACTCTGTTTCTGTTTTGTAGATAAGTTCATTTGTATAATTTCCTTTGGATTCCACATATAAGTGATATCATATGATAGTTCTCTTTTTCTAACTTCACTTAATATGATAATCTCTATGTCCATTCACGTTGCCGCAAATGGTATTATCTTATTCCTTTTTTCATGGCCACGTATTATTTCATTGTATGTATGTACCAGATCTTCTTTATCCATTTATCTCTCCATGGAAATTTAGGTTGTCTCTATGTCTTCGCTACTGTAAATTGTGCTGCTATGAATATTGGAGGTATAAGTATCTTTTTGAATTAGAGTTTTCTCTGGATATATGCCCAGCAGTGAGATCATATTATAATTCTATTTTTAGTTTTTTAGGGAACTGCCACACTGCTTTCTGTATTGGCTGCATCAATTTACATTCAATATAAGGGTATTTGTTTGGGGGAAAATACATCATAAATGGAAATTAGATAAGTCCCATGTGAGTCATTTTTTGTTGATATTTACCCTTCTCAGAATTGGTATAAAAATTAAATAAGACCAAGCACTTTGTAAGCTATAAAATAACATAATAAATGTAACCATTTTGTTAGAAGTTAAAGAAAAAATGGGAAAGTACTTAAATTTCAAAAGAACTTTGGATTCAGTTAGGCTGTATAAGAATGGGAAATGATTTAGCAGAACTAACACTGGACCGGAGTCAGGGAACCTGGGTGTTAATGTCGGCTTCACATGAAATCAACTCTGATATTAAGTCATTTATCTCCTCTTGACTCCTACTTCCTCATCTATGAAATGTAAAAGTAGGTTGGATGATCCCCAGATCCTTTCTAGCTCTGAAATTTCCATCTTTAAATCAAAATACAAGTAAACTGGAAAATTCCCTCACTCATTCTTCATATCCTAACTTATTTATTAATGCTTAAGACAAGCCATCCTATGTAGTTTTCCCCCTTCATCTTTTTTCTCTAATTTTACCATCTCCATCTTTTTATTATTTACAACCCCATTCTTCCTTTCGTGACTTTTATTTTGTCTCTCCTATCTCTGCTTTACGCTTTTGGCTGTGTCACGCAGCCACTTCTTAAATTACCAACCTCTTCTAGTCACAACATCATGCCACACTGACCACCACTACCATGATGCAGGCTTTCCCCGGTGGCTCAGTGGTAAGAATCTGCCTGCCAGTGCAGGAGATGCCGGAAATACAGGTTTAATCCCAGGGCTGAGAAGATCCCCTGGAAAAGGAAATGGACGCCCACGCCAGTATTCTTGCTTGGGTAATCCACGAACAGAGGAGCCTGCAGTCCCTGGCCTCACAAAGAGCTGGACAAGACTGAGCCCACACACACCAAAGTGTACTGTATAACTAACTGCGTCTCACTTTTTAGATGAACGAGGCATCCATGTGTCTGTGGGTGTTTATTTGAAGTTAAGAAGGCAGAGGGTTTTATCAATTACCTAGAAGCTTGGCAGAGTGGCCTTAAAGGAAGTAAAGAAGGAGTCCAAAGATTCTGTGGTAAACTGTGTGACTGAAAAAAAAGAAAAGAATGAAAGCAAGTAGACTCTTGGCATTCTGTGCTTTTGCTGTTTGCTTGTTTTTCCCCATCTAAAAATTGCTAATATTCTGCTACATTGCCAAAACTCTGGGGAGATGTTTTTATTATAGATATGTCCCTTAATCAACTGAGAGTAGGAACCTAGAAAACAAACCCTTAGTAATCGATATCTCAATGACACAGAAACGATGAGTAATTTGAGCACGTGTGGCTTTCTTTTTTTTCTCTCCTTTCTAAGAAATAACTGCCCCCCTTTAATCCTATAAACTCATATACCTTCTATCCGAAGGCTTGCAGCCAAAAATTACAGCCGCTGGCTTTCTTGTCCTTTAATGCATTTCTGAATTTTTCCTAATTTTAGAGTGAAAACTAGAAGGCTCATGACTGAACACCATGCACCAAATTCAGACCATACGTGATAGGTATTTCAGAAATCTCTCCAATGTGTTCTCCAGTGATGTTATTACTTATCTCTTCATTCCTACCTACCATGACTCTGAAAAGGAGCTCCAGCTGGCACACATTCTTCTTTATTTCAGTCCTATCTCAACTGGGCAAGTTTCTTAATTCCCTTCATACTCATACAGTTCTCACTCAGCCTGAACCCTTATGTATTCTAAAGCATTCTTTCTCACAATTCTAGCCTCTGGGTCTATTTTAAAATTAAACCAGTAGAGCATTTGAACCTCTAATATCAAAATATTGTGATTTAGTGAGTGGTAAAATGGAATAGAGGCTAAGCTAGGACCAACAAAAGTCCCTTATAAATCCTGGCAATAGAAATAATAAGTTATCAGAGAGAAAAAAGATGTGGAAAATTAGCCCACTATGTCACTTGACAGACAATTTTGCAGACTTGGCATTTTATATCAGGCAATTTGTAAAACTTCTTTTCCTGTTCTATCCCTACAGAGCTTTTCCCTGTATTTCTCTCTTTTGTGTCGATTATAAAAGGCTAGACTCCAGAGGCATTTAATATAAACTGTTCTCTTTTTTTCCCCTGTATTATAATTAATTTTACCTTCCCTAGAATTCCCATGGTACTGATTACCTGCTGCCTGGCACTATTGACCATTTGTAAGCATATCTGTCACCCCAATCAGAGTGTATGCCCCTTGAAGGCAAAGACCATTTCACTCACTTTGCACCCACTGGGCTCATAGTAGACCTCAGAAAGTGTATATTAAATTGAATTGCTTTCTCTGTGTAAGACTGGCAGGCACTCTGATGGCTTATAATGGCTTTTTCTTTTTTCAAACACTTCCTTTTTGGTGCAAACTCCATGTGACCCACAGTTATCTAGGGCAGTAAGTAATGTTTAAGTGATTATAGCAGAAAGCCGAGATTCCACCAGCGCTCTGGGAATTTCAGCCAGAAATCAGCAGAGCCACCTGCTTAATATTTTAAAGAAGCACACAGTCGTTTCATAGAGGTTTCTGTCATCGATCCCCTCTGAGGATTCATCACGCAGCCACATTTAACATTCAGTAGGTCAGACCTTATTCAAGATGACATCATCTGAGCCCTTGTGCAATTCAATCTTCGCATATATTCTGCCCAACCACCAACTCTTCCTCCTCCCCCAACCTTTCACTAGGGATTCAGCCAATAAATAGCAGGTAATCTGGAGCCTAAAGCTTTTTACTTAGTGCCATTGCAGGGGGAAGGGTGGAGAGGGAAAGATAACCTTGCAGCCCCTCCTTCAACTGCAGTGAACCTTTAAGACTCAGGTCTCTGGGCAAAGCAAAGAGTCTCCATTCCTCCAAGGAAATGAAAGGGACTAGCAGCTGGGAGCCCAGACAAGGACAGGGGTTCCCAGTTTCCTGGGGAACTCTGTTCCTTACAACCTGAAATCAAACATAAGCCTTTAGAAGATACTCCTCACAGGTGAAATAAGCACCCCTCTGCCCCTGGTGCTCTCTCTTTGAGTTCTGTGAGCGTGAGGTGACTCAGTAATGGGATTTTTTTTTTCCCATTTGAGTCCTTGAACACTCACATGCTCCCTTCTACCATCCTTTCTTCTTTTACGTCCTCTTCCCCGTTTTGCCTCATTTAAATACAAACGCTAGGTTTTCCTCCTGCTAGCTGCCAGGGACTTCAAGTAGGGTCTCCATGGAAACCACAAGGCTTACACTGCAGCCCCAGTAAGGAATGTGGTAGAGGCTTGGCAGGGTCTGGGGGAGCTGCAAGGAGGCCCTCCCTCTGTTAAGGTGAACCTGGTAAAGAACAAATTGCATTCAGGAAGAAGATATAAAACGAGGTAGAAAGAGCTGAAATTCTCTCTTAATTTTGGTTTCAGCCTAGAAACCTTCAAAGGAGAAAACAACTAGAGAAATCCCAGGGTCCTCACATTGGTCCATTTCTTCTGTATCCAGTAGAGCTCAGCCTGATGGGGAGATTCTTTAGGGGGTCAGTCTCTGTGTTTAGTTGCAATGAAGCAGCTGCCATGCCCTATTCAGAATGGAAGGGAGCACTCCTCCAGTGTGCCTGGACAGTCTACATATACTCACTCATTTTATCCTCAGGAGGTGGCATGATCACCCCTATTCTGTAGACAGGGGAACAGGCTCAGAGATGTTACTCTTCAAAGTTGATAGTTACTAAGGACAGAAATTTGAACTCAAGTTTATGATCATGAAAGTCCAGATTTTTTTCCAATTACAGTCTGAGCTTCCTAGCTCATTTTTTTCCATAAGGAATTTACTGTAGGTGAATCTCTCTCACATCTTCATTGAAAAGATCATGACAACTGTTCACAAAGGGGCTAGAGTAGACATTCAGCAATGCTGGGTTGAGTCTGTGAAGCTCTAGAAGTGACTGAGTTGGGGATAGCTGCAATGGTCTTACATTTTCATGACAGTGCCAAGAGAGGGTCTGAAGATGCAGGCTTTCTGAGAAGCTCTTGGGATCATGTACATGAGAAAGTGGTGGATAGTTCCATAGCTTCCCACTTGATGTAAAGCCTTGAAGGAAAGTAGACCTCCAGAGTGGCTATGAAACCCAGTAGGACCCTTTGGGACACTGCTTCCTCCACACACACTGTGTCCTCCATCTATTGAAGTAAAAGATTTTCCTTCAGGTCTTCCTTGAGTCTCAAAAGGCTGGCTCAAGACTTAATGATCAAGAAAATGTGAACAAGTAGTAACAAAGACTAGCTGTTGTGCCAGGAACCTGGTAGCCAATTAAACAAGAGATCAGCCGTATAGAACAGTACAGGACATTTAGATCCTCCCTGAAGTGCTTCACTGGTCCTTCAGTTGGTAAAGAATCTGCCTGCAATGCAGGAGACTCTGCGTCAATTCCTGGTTTGGGAAGATCCCTTGGAGAAGGATAGGCTACCCACTCCAGTTTCCTTGGGCTTCCCTTGTAGCTCAGCTAGTAAATAATCCACCTGCAAAGAGCAGACCTGGGTTTGATCCCTGGGTTAGGACGATCTCCTGGAGAAGGGAAAGGCTACCTACTCCAGTATTCTGGGCTGGAGAATACCATGAACTACAGTCCATGGTGTCACAAAGAGTCGGACATGACTGAGCAACTTTCACATGGCTGAAGGACACAGATAACAATATCTGATGCACGTTCATACTTGAGACTGACTGGACCAGAAGGGTGATGATGTTGACTCCTGAAACATCCTGTTACCTCACCACCAACCAATTAGAAGAGCATGAGCTGATCAGGCACCCTGCAACCCACATTCCTAATGTTGTCTTCTTTAAAACAAAACAAAACAAAATAATACCCTTCCCTGAGAGCAATTGAGGAGTTTGGATCTTTTGAGCATGAGCTGCTCGTTCTTCTTGCCTTAGAGTCTATAATAAAGGCTATCTTTTCCTTCTCAGCTGGGGTCAGGAGATTAGCCTTGCTGTGTGTTGGGTGAGTGGAACCAAGGCCAGGTTGGGCAACAGCCATATCCTGTTGGATCTCTACTTCCCCTTCTCTTGTTTGAGATAACACATCCCAATTCTCCTTTGATTCTTTTCTTGGTATATTAAGGAGCCTTGTATTAGTTTCCCCTAGTGCTGTGGTAACAAATTACCACAAATTTGTTGATTTAAAACAACATAACTTTATTATCTTACGGTTCTGGCCCTCAGAGGTCTCAGTGTACAAAACCAAGGTATGGATTGTGTTCTGTTCCTTCCGGAGGCTCTAAGGAAGAACCCATTCTTTTCCTTTTCCAGCTTTGAGAGGCTGCTCGCATTCCTTGACTATTTCCTCTTCAAAACCAGCATTAGCAGCACTCCCACCTCTATGCCATATTCTTCCTCTGGCCCTGACCCTACTGCCTTCTTCTTTTAACCCCTGTGATTACCTTGAGCTACCTGAATGATCCCGGATAATCTCTTCATTTCAAGATCTTTAATTTAATTACATCTGCAAAGTTTCTTTTGTCATCTAAGGTAATATATTCACAGGTCTGAGGGATTAGGATAAAAGTATCCTTGGGGGGGGGGGGACATTATTTGGTTTACCATAACTGTATGTCTTTTCTATCTTAAAAATGATGATCTATTTTCAATCTTTGTCACACTTATCACCCAATTGATCTCTTTCCCACAATAGTCAAGTTTTGTTTCGTTTTTCTTTACAAAAACTAGTTCATACTTGCTGTCTCTTTTTTCCTCACCCACCATTCATATAGTTGTGTTACTACTGGCCTCTGGTCTCTTCATGATACAAAAACTATTCTGTCCTAATTAAAAAAATACCTTCAAACTTCCCATTTTGGTTGACATTTACCAGTCTATTCCTAACTGTACTTGACAGAAGCCTTTGACTTTGTTGAGTATTTTCTTTTTCATGATGTTCAGTCTTCCACTGGATACCAAGATAATAATTCCTTTTTCCTCCATTCTTTTCCTACATCTTTGACTTCTACTCAGTCTTTTTTGTGGACTTCTTATCATTGGTCTGTCTTTAAACACTAGTTTTTTCTAAAACCTTGCTCCTCAAAAGTGGTCTAATACTTGCAGAATCAGCATAAGCTAGTAGCCAGTTCTGAGAAGGCAATGGCACCCCACTCCAGTACTCTTGCCTGGAAAATCCCATGGACAGAGGAGCCTGGTGGGCTACAGTCCATGGGGTAGCTAAGAGTCGGACACGACTGAGCGACTTCACGTTCACTTTTCACTTTCATGCATTGGAAAAGGAAATGGCAACCCACTCCAGTGTTCTTGCCTGGAGAATCCTGGGGACGGAGGAGCCTCTTGGGCTGCCGTCTATGGGGTCGCACAGAGTCAGACATGACTGAAGTGACTTACCAGCAACGGTAGCCAGTTAGAAATGATAGCAGGTCTACTCCAAAGACCTGAATCAAATTTTGTATTTTAGTAAGATCTACAGGTGACTTGTATACACGCTAGTGCTTTATAAACACCTTCTAGAATTTTGTTTTCAATCTTATAACATGTTCCGTAGAAGAGTTTATCTACTACTCCATCTCTAGGCACAAGCCCCAAATTTATATATTCAGTCTATATCACTCTTTGTATATAGAACTATCTATCAGACATCTTTCTATACACATTCCATAGATATTTCCAATTCACCCCATCTCTAACTTATCATCCCCAACCATTGCGCCACCCACCCCAACCAGGTTCTCTGTTTTGGTGAATGATAATTTCTTCACCCAAGCATCCAAGTCACAAAACCTTTTTCCTTTCCTCACACCCACATTCACTCAGTCATTTTCCCATACCAGTTCTCAGTATCTTCTCACATCTCCAACTCCTTCCACTGGTATAGGTCATAATTACATCATCTGTTACTTCTTAACTGATCTTGTCTGCAGTCATACTAGAGTCCCTTGACTACTGCCATTTCAGTGTTTGAGAAAGTTCTGAGATACAAACACATAGGCTTGTACACACACACACACACACACACACACACACACACACACCTTGATCAAGGCAGTCTCTAGTTTTAAATATTCCCTATCATAAATCTACTACTGTCCCAACCCTTTAGCATGATACAAAGGCCCCCTTGATTTGACCCCTGGCTCTTTTTGTTGCTCCCTCCCTACACAAATATTCTGGACTATTGGTATCTCACAGTTCCATCCTTCTTTAGTTTGTATAATTTCTGCCTTCTTCAACATTTTGCAACTGATAATCCTACAAAATCCTTGACACCCTACCTTTCCCTCTCACTCTAACATCATTTTAGCCCCACTAGAGAAGAGTACCTCCTTTATATATATTCTTTTACATACATCATACATATCTCTGGGTCTTCCCTGGTGGCTTTGTGGTAAAAATTCTGCCTGCCAATACAGGAGACATGGGTTAGATCCCTGGGTCAGGAAGACCCACTGGAGAAGGAAATGACAACTCACTCCTGTATTCTTGCCTGGAGAATTCCATGGACAGAGAGGCCAAGAGGGCTACAGTCCAGGCGATCACAAAGAATCTGACACAACTGAGGTACTGAGCACACAAATGTTTTATGAATTAATTGGTCAAATAGACAGTCAATTGACTGATTAAATAGCAGCCCCTAGGTATCAGATTATAGTGGTGTAAAGATAGGGATCCCTGGGCATATTCAGCTCACTCAACACTCCACAACTTAAATTAACAGGTACCTTTAAGCCAGTGCTCTTAAGGGTGCTGCATATCCCCTCAAAATACTGTAGTGTAATGATACTTTCTCTGGTTTTTGGATTAGCTCCTACCTAAATTAGTTGGAAGACTAAAAGACATAAATATAAATCTGACTACTGCAATATGATTATAATTCAGTTGCTTGATTTTACATGTAAAAATGTTTGAAATGTAAAAGTGTGATTGATTTATAATTACATCTTTTAAAGAAATTAGTGGGTTTCTTGTGTTTGGGCATCCTAGCCACTAAATGCCTAGTTACACTAGGAATATGTCGCTTGCTGCATAAATAAAGAGGGCTGCTTCTCCAGAGCGGGTGTGCACCTCTAGTCCATGACACTGCCATAGCCTCTGCTGAGACTTACTGAGAATGATGTTCTTCCTCCCATGGCTAGACAAGGAAGGTCTTGGTTTCTGAGGGGAGCTTTGGCTACCATGGCAACTCCCAATCTTTTTTCTAATTTCTGTGTGTGCTACTCTACCAGGGAGGTGGAAAACTGTCATCTTTTCTCCCGTCCTTTCTCTTCTCCCTTTTCTTCTCTACTGGGTCTAGGATGGACAGAGGCTAATGCTAAGTCCTGCTTGTGATTTTCCACACCTTGTGAGACTTGATGTAAGTTCACTGAAGTCTGGTTCTATCTCTGAAATGACATTGTTAACCCTTAATCAGAAAACATTCTTAGCACTGCTTCTCTATTCTTTTTGAAGTCAAAATGCAGAGTGGGAAGAAATGGAATCTAGGCTACAGTTGAGAGAAACTAAGCAGGTAAAAGCCAGATGCCAGGATAAGCTGATAAGCATGCAGAGTGTATGTGTGTGTGTGTGTGTTCAGTCATGTCTGACCCCATAGATTGTAACCCACCAGCCTTTTGGAATTTTACCTGGCAAGAATGCTGGAAAGGACTGCCACTTCCTTCTCCAGGGAATCTTCCTGATCCAGGGATCCAAACTGTATCTGTTGCATTTCCTGCATTGAATGGCAGATTCTTTACCACTGTGCCACCTGGGGAGCCCAACAAGTATGCATAATCCATTTCAATTCAGAATTGGTGGAGTTGTAGAAGATCCTAGGACAAGGATTCTCAAACATGTCTGCTATTAGAATACATGTCAGGAGCTTTAAGAAATATAGTTGCTTTGGCCCAGACTGCATTTGAGTCAAGCTGGGTGACTTTGCATGGTCTGCACCAGGAAAACAAGAGCAGACCATGAAAATAAGATGTCCAGAATAAAATTCTATAAGAGATAAAAGCCAAACTAAGGACTTTTTAATAGGCGCAAAAGGTTGGTAGGTAAAGCTGAAAGTAAGGTATCAGGACAGGGAAAAAAGGAATGCCTGGCTATACCAAAATGGTAAAACAAAACAAAACAAAACAAAAACAAGGTCTAAGAAGCCAGAAGTAAAATAAAAGTGAGTGAAGCCTCCAGTTGGGTTGGGATATATAAATGCTGGTATTGTACATACTATTTACCTCAACCCTTAGGTTTGGTTACCCCTCTCTGTAGAGTTTTTAATTGCATTATTACTCACCATTACCGTTACTATGTAGTATTATTTACTACTTTTTAAATTATAATTTACCCATTTACATGTTTAAATCCCAGGGCCTAGTACTTTCTTACAAAAAAAAGATGCTCAAAAGACAACGTTGAATGAGATACTCAACCAATATTTACAGTGCTGTACATGATAGTGTGGTCAGGGTCAGGGGATAAGAAACATTCACTGAAATGGACAAAGCCCTGACTCTACCCTGGACAGGCAGGAATGGCATGACTTCGTACTTTCTTAATAAAATCAGTGCATCCATTTCTGGGAGATATCAACTAGACTAGATTGTTGTTTTGGATGTGAAATCAATGTTGACTTTCCTCCATTCTGTCCAGAAGCACAGCAGTAACCAGAGGTATAAATGGGTGGATGGTTTGATAGCAAACAATGCGAAATTTCTTCCTAGTTTTCAATTCAGTCATTGAAAAAAACTATTTGAACAAGGAACTGCATTAAACATTCAGGGATATGGTGATAATTGTGTTCATGTGTGTTGTGGGTATATTGTGGCTTTACTACCTTATTTTTTTAAAGGAAGAGGTGTTTTATATATGATATAAATACAGATATTTAAAATATTAATTTAGGATAAATTGTGTGTCATGATTTAAATTATAATTAAGTGGTGAAAGTGAAGTTCACTCAGTCAAGTCTGACTCTTTGCGACCCCATGGACTATACAGTCCATGAAATTCTCCAGGTCAGAATACTGGAGTGGGAAGCTTTTCCCTTCTCCGGGGGATCTTCCCAACCCAGGAATCGAACTGGGGTCTCCTGTATTGCAGGCAGATTCTTTATCAACTGAGCTATGAGAGAAGCCAATTTAAGTGATAGTATTTATGGAAGAAAAGTTATGACCAACCTAGATGGCATATTGAAAAGCAGAGATGTTACTTTGCCGACTAAGGTCCGTCTAGTCAAGGCTATGGTTTTTCCAGTGGTCATGTATGGATGTGAGAGTTGGACTGTGAAGAAAGCTGAGCCCTGAAGAATTGGTGCTTTTGAACTGTGGTGATGCAGAAGACTCTTGAGAGTCCCTTGGACTGCAAGGAGACCCAACCAGTCCATTCTGAAGGAGATCAGTCCTGGCATTTCTTTGGAAGGAATGATGCTGAAGCTGAAACTGCAATACTTTGGCCACCTCATGCGAAGAGTTGACTCATTGGAAAAGACTCTGATGTTGGGAGGGATTGGGGGCAGGAGGAGAAGGGGACGACCGAGGACGAGATGGCTGGATGGCATCATGGACTCGATGGACGTGAATCTGAGTGAACTCTGGGAGTTGGTGATGGACAGGGAGGCCTGGTGTGCTGCAATTCATGGGGTCGCAGAGTCGGACATGACTGAGCGACTGAAATGAACTGAACTGATATGTCAAAAACAGAGAAGAATCCAAGATTTTGCCCAGCTTGCAAGGTAATTAGACTCCCATAGTTTTATGAATGCTGGCATAAGTCTTATAGGTCAGAGACAAAGAAATTTACTACTCACAGCTCAGCAGGTAGCATTAGATTTATGTTTGTGCCACTTCCTTGTGTCCCCTAAGACCCCCAGAGTTGACACAGGTAGGCACAGATAACTGCTATGGAGTAAATACAGTTGTATTTGTCACAGCTGAGGAATCCTGAGGGTACAAAGACCCAATCTTTTATAGTGGGCTGCAAGCAAATCCACCCAATCTTTATCCTTGAGGAAGACATTGTCTTTATTAAACTGGACAGCAAACAAGCCTGCTCTTTCCTCTGGAGAAAGACAACGCCACTATCTTCCAAGGTGGTTTGCCATATACACTCTTGAAGACACAGTTTGGAACAAAAAGTTTTCAGTGCTTCTGCTTACAAGTTGTGCAGAAAAATAAGGGATTCATGGTGAACTGTATCCCAGTCATATAATGGTACAGGTTAGTGCTCACTTGGATATATAGAAAGGAGGGTGAGGAAAAGGAAGAGTAAATGATCAAAAGTAGATACCAAAAATAAAGCTAACACAGAATAATATATCCTAGGTCTAATTAAGATCAGAGCTGGAGAAAAGTAGGTAGAAAGATGGACATATGCTTGAATCATGGAGAGAAAATAACTCAAAGGATTTGAGTGAGAATTAGAGAATCTAAGCAGCTTCTCAGGGAATCTAGAGGTCAATGGGAAGCATCTTCAGGTTGCAGTGCCAGCTTGAAAGAACCCGTTTCCTTCCAAAACGATGTTGCTAAGAAACAGTAACTAGAAGATAGATATGGGAGTAAAATAGGGTAAAGATAAAAGAAAAGCCAACTTTAAGTAGCTATTACAAAGAAACATAATAAAGCTGCTTCATAGGTGGCTCAGCCTGTGCAGGAGACACAGGAGATCTGGGTTCGATCCCTGGGTCAAGATTCTCTAAGCAACTGAGCACACTTACTAAAGCTGCCACACTCTACCTGTAATGTGCTCAGTTCAGTCATTGCAGTTGCTCAGTCATGTCCAACTCTTTGCGACCCCATGGACTGCAGCACACCAGGCCTCCCTGTCCATCACCAGCTTCCAGAGTTCACTCAAACTCGTGTCCATTGAGTTGGTGATGCTATCCAACCATCGCATCCTCTGTCATCCCCTTCTCCTCCCATCTTCAATCTTTCCCGGCATCAGGGTCTTTTCAAATGAGTCAGCTCTTTGCATCAGGTGGCCAAAGTATTGGAGTTTCAGCTTCAGCATCAGTCCTTCCAATGAACATTCAGGACTGATCTTCTTTAGGATGGACTGGTTGGATCTCCTTGCAGTCCAGGGGACTCTCAAGAGTCTTCTCCAACACTACAGTTCAAAAGCATCAGCTCTTCGGCACTCAGCTTTCTTTATAGTCCAACTCTCACATCCATACATGACGACTGGAAAAACCATAGCCTTGAAGACGGACCTTTGTTGGCAAAGTAATGTCTCTGCTTTTTAATTCGCTGTCTAGGCTGGTCACAATTTTTCTTCCAAGGAGTAAGCATCTTTTTATTTCATGGCTGCAGTCACCATCTGCAGTGATTTTGGAGCCCCCCCTCCCCCCAACCGCCCCAGTAAAGTCTGCCACTGTTTCCACTGTTTCTCCATCTTTTTGCCATGAAGTGATGGGACCAGATGTCATGATCTTAGTTTTATGAATGTTGAGCTTTAAGCCAGCTTTTTCACTCTCCTCTTTCACTATAATGTGATGGCTTACCGTAAATAGGGTTGGTGGATGTTCACTTCTATCCCAGCTTTTTGAATAAGTCTCAAGCTGGTTACTTTGAATTCTACCCCATATGAGGACCCAGGTTCCTGCCTATCTACATTGTTATAGCCCTACTGTTTCAAGGGCTAATGAGTATCCTAGGATATTGAAATGGGGAAGGATTTGTATATAACAGAATTACAAATAAATAACTAAAAAACATATAGGGGTTTAATTTAATACATTTTCCCTCTCATTCACAAAATCCATTCCTAGTGCTCCTGATCAGGTGGTATATTCATCAGCTTTGCAGCATTCACAGATGACCCCCAAACCTTAGTGGCTTTCAATAACAGAGCACATTATAATTGGTGGCTGCAGTTTGACTGTAGATTCTATGTCCCTGCTTGATTCCATTTGGCTCTGTTCCATGTATTATTTTATTCGAGTGGGATGGGCCATTTCATGGCAGGAGACAGAAGCAAAAGAACTGGCAGAAGCTCACAATGCCTCTTAGGGCTTCTGGAAGATGGTAACCCACACCAGGTATGCTCATATTCCTTTACCTCAAATATATCAAACAGCTGAATTTCACATCAATAGGCACCAGTTTTTACAGGAAGTGAATGTACTTGTAAATCATACTATAGTTTACAATGGGACGTTTTCTTGGGTATATTTCTTTACTATCATTCAGGGATCTTTCCTCCATTTGGGGTTAGCACTATTGTTTGGGGTCTCTCTGAAATGGAAAGAAAAGTAACTGTCAGGAAACCTGCTAGAAAGAAATAGTCAAAAGATGTATATATGGGGATGGAGGTTTCTAAACCAAAAGAAAGTTCAAAAAAAGACATCAAGGGAACAAAGTGGTGCAGGTCAAAGTCATGACTTAGCAGTTGCTGATCACAATCATGGTGTCCTGTGCTTTGGGTAACTCAAAGGAGTCTCAGGACTTCTGAGGACACTCAGACTCTCCCTGAAAATCAGACAGGTTAGAGGCACCAACAGTTTGCTTTTCTATCCCTAGCAGTTCACTGGCTGTCCCAGGCAAAGATGAGTAGACTAATTCCCTTCCCTTTTGCCCCAACCACCTTGTAGGGAACACATAGATGGTATGTTCCTGGAGCTGGGCATTCTGCTATCCTTGGACAACTATATCTGTTTACTTCCCTTTTAAATCATAAGTTGTTGTCGTTCAGTCTCTCAGTCATGTCCGACTCTGCGACTCCATGGACTGCAGCATGCCAGGCTTCCTTGTCCTTCACCAACTCCCAGAGCTTGCTGAACTTCATGTCCATTGAGTCAATGATGCCATCCAACCACCTCAGCCTCTGTCATCCCCTCTTTCTCCTGCCTTCAATCTTTTCCAGCATAAGGGTCTTTTTTAAGGAGTCAGTTTTTTGCATCAGGTGGCCAAAGTACTGAAGCTTCAGCTTCAGCATCAATCCTTGCAATGAACATTCAATGTTGATTTTAGGATTGATTGGTTTATTTTCTTGGGCTCCAAAATCACTGCAGGTGGTGACTGCAGTCATGAAATTAAAAGACATGTAATCTTAAGTAGGTCTGCTCTTAAATAAACCCTTATCTATACATTTACTACAAGGCCCAAGTGCCTAGGGGGAAGTAGAACAGTAAGGAAATGCAGTGAGTCAGGAAAGAAAGCATCTTTACTAAAGAAAGAATTACCTTTTTATCCTTGGGTAGAAGCAACAGACAAATGAGACTGAGTGACAGACAGAATGCAAGGTTGCTCTTGCCCTTGCCTGAGTACTGCATCCTGATTCATCCCTCGGGTAAATAAGAGGGCTGTATATCTAGATTAAAATTCACATATGCAACAGGAAATACTTTGCTCACCAGGGTCCCTGTTTTATGCGTCTCCCAGTCCCTATCCAAATTCCAATCTTCTATGATTACACTCCAGATATACAGATTATTTTTCTATTTGCTTAATAACCTCACTTCAACATCTCAGCTTTAAATTGAGAAACCAAAGCTGTTTAAATTCTAGTTAAACCCCACAGCTTTCAGGAACCATAGAGACCTGGCACTTTAGTTGAAATTATACGTGTGTATCAATGAAAAGAAGAATGCCAGGATGACTAAAAGATTTGCTCATCATGGACCCTCAATTCTTTAAAGCTTTGCTCCAAAGAATTGCTCTGTTGATTTCTTGGCTACTTAGATTTCATTACTATTCTAGCCACAAGTGAATTTTTGACATTCCGAATGAACAGTTTGCTTGCATGCCCAAAACAGGAAGGGAGATGTCAAGAAAGTGCTCCTGAGAATGACAGAGAACATGAGAGGACATGGTTTATGAGACCATATGAGTCATTTTTGTGAAAGACTTGGAAGCTGTAGCTATATCTCTCCTACAAAGGATAAACTCCCCAATCGCAGTGGCTTTATCAAATGACATATGAAATTCAAATGGCTGGCTGTGGGGGGTGGGGGGTGTGTGTGTTCTCTTCGGTTGGCCAGTTCGTGAGTAGATCATATACACACACAGGCCCTATCTGTTTGGGGGCACTTCCCTCCTTAGAGACTCATATTACTACTCTCTGCTCAGGCTGTGAATGAGGAAAGAGACAGCAGTGGATGATGAGCCCGGCCTGGCCGATAGTATCAATCACTTCTGCCCTTATTTCACTAGCCTGAACTTACCACATGGCTCCATTTAACCAGAGGCAGGGGAAGGGTTGGAGTAGGAAATGGCAACACACTCCAGTATTCTTGCCTGGGAAATGGGCTACAGTCCAGAAGGTAGCAAAGAGTCAGACATGACTGAATGACTGAGAACAGGGAAACGATGGATAATGTAATCTAGTTAAATGCTGAGTCAGAAAGAACAGCACAGGAATTTAATGAATAACCAGTCAATTTTTGCAACAGGCTATTTCTGAAATTAAGAATGCAGTCCTCCTCACTTTGCATCCTCTGTGTTCACAAATTATTGCTGAACACTTTCCCTCTGGCTTTCTGGGTGATGCTGTTGCTTCAGAAGTCTCTGCAATGCTTAGGAGCCCTGCCAGCCAGCCTCTCTCCCACTCAGCTATCCCGACCCCCAGCCTCCGCTCTGTATGGTGAAGATATTGCTGGTGAGAGAGTTCTGTTTATGATGGGGGGGGTGTAAAAAACACTTATAAAATATTGCTCAGGGCACTGAATTTATAATTTTACCACAATCCCCTTTTCCAGCTTCCTCTACATCCACAGTATCTAGAGATAATTTCTTCCTGTTTTCTTAGGCTACAGACTGAGTTTATTTTAAACACTAGTGCCCACCCTCAGGGTTTCCTGACACTCATCCTATGGGCAGGACTGCATGCCAACTTGAGGATATGAGACAGGTTTAAAAATAGCATTTCTGTCCCCACCCATAACTTTCAGAGAATAGGTGTAGAGATATTCTTGTGTGAGATTAAAATTGGTACCTATCCCCTAGCCCCAGCTTCCCCTTCATTTTTAATTGCTTCCTTCCTCCTACTATTTTCCACACTATCTGAATTGTATCAGCCCCAGGCATATGGGAAAGTGGGTTCTACCGGATGGCTATTGTCAGTCAGGAAATAGCTACCATCAAACACTGTTTGCTAATGATCATATTTGATGTGATAAAATGGATGTGAATATTAAGTTTGAACCAACTCAGCACCATCTCAGATTAAAAAAAAAAAAAACGCATGAGGACTGACAGCTTTGCATACACCATTTTCTTTCTATTTTCTATAATTCTGACATATTCACATTTCACTAAATAAGAGTGAACACCACCACCCACCCACTCACCAGGCATTCACTTTATATATAGCTATAGATATTCAAAGCAAAACAAAGCAAAGAAGGATTCATGTGACAGAATTTGTGATGGGATTTTGAAGAGAGCTGGGACTAAGATTTTTATATTCAATTACCAGTCCACGTTGTGGTTCTACAAAATGCTGTTGGTTAAGGCACTACATATCCTTGTGCTTCAGTTGCTTGTTTGTTACTCATTCATTCATTCATTCAGTGTTGTTGTGTATGCCCTGAACACCTGGTACTATGCTGGTCTTATGAACACAGAGCAGAACGAATAGAACAATATTCTTCTTGCATCAGGAGATGTACATATGCAGCTGTTGTTGTTGTTCAGTCATACAGTCATGTCTGACTCTTTGTAGTCCCTTGGACAGCAGCATGCTGGGCTTCCCTGTTCTTCATCATCTCCCGAAGCTTGCTCAAACTCATGTTCTTTGAGCCAGTGAAGCCAGTTACATTTGCAATAGTAACTGCTATATCTGGAGAAAGAGGATCATGAGAAAGGCTTCATAAATCTGAGTAGTTCTTCAAAGATGAAGCGTTATCCAGACAGAACTCTATATTATATACCTTTCTGTTGAGTGTTTGCTATGTGATAAGACCTGTGGCTGTACAGACTGGTAGGATTTAGATTTTAAAAGACCTTATATACTATGCATGGGTTTGAACTTCACATCTGAAGACTTTGTGAGTAGAGAGTCATAGGATCAGTTTCTCAGAATGGCTTTCTTACTCACCATCGTTGTGGGAAACAAAAGGATTGCATAGATTCAAAGGTTATGCCACTATTTGGCAACTCTTTTATTTACTCACTCTCAAATCCTTAACTTCATACAATGAACTATTTCTGGATCTTTTTCAAACGGTCAGGGTCATTCAGTTCTGTTTGCTTTCTCACCCTGAACACATTCCACATTTCAATCACGGTGAGAGAAAACATTACTCTTGGCTTCCGGTTCCTTTCTCAATTTCTTTCCACTCCTTGGATATTGGAAAGTCCCTGAAATCAAAGTTCTTGAAGCTTAGCTCGAGGAGTCTAGGAGATACAACTCCTAGAAAAGAGTAAATTATCACAGAGTGTGCCTTCGATTCTCTGTAGGCATCTAAACACAGAGTGTGAACAAGAAGTGTCATGCTTCTGAGAGTGTGGGCCTAGCATTCTAAACTGGTTAGTCTGAGTTAATAGTGAGGCTCCCTACTGGCTTTCAAGTTCTGGCTACAACTCACTGACTCCAACCACTGACCACCTACAACTCATTTCAAGAAATTCTGGCCCAACAGGCCTGAGTATGATTATCCTTCAGGATAAATTTGTTCTGTTCATGGAGCAGTTTGAATGAGCTCTTGTGACTTGTTAAGAAAGCGCAGTTGCTCTCCCCGTCCAATCTTCTCCACTCAGAGGCCCCAGTAGTTCTGGGAGATATTTAAGCTCAAAAGATAGCCTAGCCTGGACTTCTTCTGAAATTTCCCAGGAAGGGATCAAGCTCTGCCCCTATTCCCCCTTCATCCCCTGAGATAATGGGCCTAGAGTACTACCTTCCTTATTACCATCCCCCTGTGGGTGTTCTGGACCATGTCAGTGAGTTGAGTGAGTTGAGTGAGTTCCCTCTCAGCGGGATCCTGGGATCCGCTTGCCTCAGCAGCTGCCTGATAGCCTGTGGCCAAGTACACCAGCCGCTGACTCCCAGGAAGTCCAGACAGCTATGTTCAAGGGGTTCAGCCAGTGCTGTTTTCCTCTACATCAGCTCCTAAGGATGGGTGAATGGGGCAACTCCTTCTGCAGGAAGTAGCCACACTTCCTTTGCCCCTACCTACTATGCCACACACCAACCAATATTTATAACTTTGGGGAGAGTGTTCAGTTTTTAGCAGGCAGAGTTTAAAATGTAAAGTTCACTGAGAACTTTACACAGAGAGTGCGTATAGGTCTCAGGTGGACCTAATTAACACTTCCTGTGTCTAAGGCTCCCTTAGCTAGTGCTCTCTGAACCAGACCTCCAGCATCAGAGTACTTGCAGAACCCATTTTGTTAACTTCACAGGCATTCAGGAGTGTAACCCACCCAGCTCTCCCGCTCTTATCCTGCTCACCGCTGCTTAGGCATTAAGAACAAAGATTGAAGGGTTAATCAGTTTGGAGATACTGATAATGTCAACACAGAGGGGTGGGAGGGAGCCTCTGTGACATTATTCCATGTGCCTTCAGCATTTGGGGGGCTCATGTTCCTGGTATTCTTGAAACATCATAGTGGTATTCCCTAGTTAAGGTTTACATAACTTTCTCACTAGCTCTAGAAAAGCACTTCCCCCAAACCTCAATTTTCAATAATTATTTTTTTCAGAAACAAGGGGAAAACTTCTCTTAAGAGTAATGGAGGGGATTATTTGTGATTGCAAATAGGACTTTTATCTCTGACTATATTTACAATGCTGACCAGAGCTCTCCCCGTAGAAATGGGGTCATACTTTTTTTTTTTTAAGAAAGCTGAATCAAAGACAGATGAATTTGTGGATCATATTTCATGATGCTCTTGGGGAAATGAATTAGAATCAACAGACTGGAGCATCTTATACAGACTGCATCAGAATCAAAATGAGAAAAATGCTTAGGGGCAGTGCTCGCATCCTCTGATGCCTGTGACATAATTTAAGCTGAGACCAGACACATATGTTAACACTATCACAAAGGGTACCTGCATGTGTTTGTCCCTTACTGACCCAGTTCAGACTATTTGACAGCCACTCACATAATAAAGCTTCCTGCAACTTCCCTGACTGATGTTCAGGGACTGCTCTGGGAGTTTTGACTCCAAAGGAAAGTTCTTGGTACACATGAAGAGATATTCCACTCTTTGCTGGCATATTGAGTGCAGCACTTTCACAGGATCATCTTTTAGGACTGAAAATAGCTCAACTGGAATTCCATCACCTCCACTAGCTTTGTTCATAGTGATGCTTTCTAAGGCCCAGTTGACTTCACATTCCAGGATGTCTGGCTCTAGGTGAGTGATCATAGCATCATGGTTATCTGGGTCATGAAGATCTATTTTGTATAGTTTTCTGTGTATTCTTGCCACCTCTTCTTAATATTTTCTGCTTCTGTTAGGTCCATACCATTTCTGTCCTTTATTAAGCCCATTTTTGTATGAAATGTTCACTTGGTATCTTTAATTTTCTTGAAGAGGTCTCTAGTCTTCCCCATTCTATTGTTTTCCTCTATTTCTTTGCCCTGATCACTGAGGAAGACTTTCTTATCTCTCTTTGCTATTCTTTGGAATTCTTCATTTAAATGGGTATAACTTTCCTTTTCTCCTTTGCTTTTTCTTCTTTTCTTTTCACGACTATTTGTAAGGCCTCCTCAGACAGCCATTTTGCTTTTTTACATTTCTTTTTCTTGGGGCTGGTCTTCTTCCCTGTCTCCTGTACAATGTCAAGAACCTCCACCCATAGTTCATCAGGCACTCTGTCTATCAGATCTAGTTCCTTAAATCTATTTCTCACTTCCACTGTATAATCATAAGGGATTTGATTTAGGTCATACCTGAATGGTCTAGTGGCTTTCCCTACTTTCTGGTTCCAAATAGGGAAAGGAGTATTGTCACCCTGCTTATTTAACTTAGATGCAGAGTACATCATGAGAAATGCTGGGCTGGATGAAGCACAGAATCAAGATTGCCAGGAGAAATATCAATAACTTCAGATATGCAGATGATACCACCCTTATGGCAGAAAGCAAAGAGGAACAGAAGAGCCTCTCGATGAAAGTGAAAGAGGAGAGTGAAAAAGTTGGCTTAAAGCTCAACATTCAGAAAACTAAGATCTTGGCATCTGGTCTCATCACTTCATGGGAAATAGATGGGAAAACAGTGGAAACAGTGTCAGACTTTATTTTGGGTGGCTCCAAAATTACTGCAGATGGTGACTGCAGCCATGAAATTAAAAGACTCTTGCTCCTTGGAAGAAAAGTTATGACCAATCTAGACAACATATTAAAAAGCAGAGACATTACTCTGCCAACAAATGTCCATCTAGTCAAACCTATGGTTTTTCCAGTAGTCATGTATGGATGTGAGTGTTGGACTATAAAGAAAGCTGAGTACCAAAGAATTTATCGTTTTGAACTGTGGTGTTGGAGAAGACTCTTGAGAGTATCCCGTGGACTGTAAGGAGATCCAACCAGTCCATCCTAAAGGAAATCAGTCCGGCATATTCATTGGAAGGACTGATGATGAAGCTGAAACTCCAATACTTTTGCCACCTGATGGGAAGAACTGACTCATTGGAAAAGACTCTTATGCTGGGAAAGATTGAAGGTGGGAGAAGGGGACGACAGAGTTTGAGGTTGTTGGATGGCATCGCCAACTCAATGAACATGAGTTTGGGTAAACTCCAGGAGTCGGTGATGGACAGGGTTGCCTGGCGTGCTGCAGTCCATGGGGTCACAAAGAGTTGGACATGACTGAGGGAATAAACTGAGGATGAGACTGAAAGAATCTGAGACAGGAAAGAAGGTAAGTGAACAACATTCTTTTGAGTAACTTGTCTATGAAGTGATAGACAAAGAAATTGTGGTTTTTAGAGAAGGATTTTTTCATGAGAGGCTTAAATATGTTATATGTTGAGAATCTAAATGAGGGACATGAAAAAGTTGAGACACGCGAGAGCGAGAGAGAGAGACACAGAGCACGAAAGAAACGGAGAAAAGGAATGAGAATGATCAGAAGACTGATGTTTGAATTCCCTTTGAGCAGGAGGTATATTTAACTCTTCCTTGAGACTCTAAGGAAAGGAGGTAAGGTTACATGCATCGTGTGATCCATCTGTAGGAAGGTGAGAAAGCCTGCAATTGACAGCCTATAACCTTTCATGCAATAGGAGGAAAAGTTGCTTTCTGATATGGAAAAGAGACCCAATAAACAGTTTATGGAGGGAGAAGTTTCTCACAGTGTAAGAAATAGAAGAATCAATGCATGAGAAAAATCAGATGGTATGTAAAACTTAATAGCACTCCAGACTATGAATTTGTAATGACACCATTTTTCTCAGTAGCAGTCAATAGGCCAAGTGAGGAGTAGAAAAGGAGAATTGAAAATGACTCTATGGGTGGTTTGCTTCTTCAGAATGTCAACAGGGCTACAAAATCAAGGACAGTGTCAAAGAACACTGGAAAGATTATCAAGGGAGAATAAGAATGAAACAGTATTTCAGGAGCCAAAGGAGATTTTCCTTTTAGAAGGACTAGGTGATGGACCATGGAGTCTAGTACACAGACTTCTGGAGGTAAGCAAAGCTACCTCCAGAATGATGGACTCTGCGAAAAGTCAGAGTTCAGAGTGTTGGACAGTGAGAAACTAAAAGAGATAGGAGAAAAAATGCTCAGTAGCTGGCATATTTACATTTATGTAACACTGTGACCTAAATATCATTTAATATTAATTTATTGAATCCATATGGGCTTCCCAGGTAGCTCAAACTGTGAAGAATCTGCCCGCAATGTGAAAGACCTGGGTTCAATCCCTGGGTTGAGAAGATTCCTAGAGAAGGACATTTCAACCCCCTTTAATATTCTTGCCTGGAGAATTCCATGGATAAAGGAGCCTGGTGGGCTACAGTCCATGGAGTTGCAAAGAGTCAGACATGACTGAGCAACTAACACTTTCACAAATTCATATAATAACCTAAAGAACCATTATCAAGGTTATGGCCCCCAATATACAGATGAGGAAATCTGAGTCACAGAGAAATTTACTTGCCTGTGATCACACAGATACTAAGCAGTAGAGCTGGAATTTAAAGCTAGGCAATTTGTCTACAGTAGCTGTGCTGGTAGTCAATATTTTATGTTGCCTCTCCTTTGACATTTTAGATTTCAGAGTTGCTCTGGCCCAATAGCTTTCAATCTTGATTGCACCTTAGATTCACTGAGGCTACACACCAAATCAAAATCTCTGAAAGTGGGATCCAGGGATTTGTGTTTTTTATAAAGCTTCTCAGGTGATTGCAATGTGCAATCTGATCTAGACCTAAATGAAGAAGCAGCAGTTAAGTTAATATGATCATGCTGTGCTGTGCCGTGTGCTTAGTGGCTCAGTCATGTCCGACTCTGCAACCCCATGGACTGCAGCCTGCCAGGTTCTTCTGTCCACAGGATCCTCCAGACAAGAATACTGGAGTGGGTTGCCATTCCCCTCCTCCATGGGATCGTCCCAACCCAGAGATCAAACCCAGGTCTCCTGCATTACATGTGGATTCTTTACCATCTGAGCCACCAGGGAAGTCCAAATATGATCATATCGATAGACAAATCAAAGTGGAGGAAACCAGAGTCAAAATGCTAACAAGAAAATGCTGCACCCAAGTAGGATATAGAAGAATTCAGAGTCTCTATGGACAATGAGACGGTATAGAGATTAAGAATGAGAAGAAAGACAAAAATTCAGATAATAATCTCTCTAGAGAATAGTGATGAAACTTAATGTCTAATTTCCAACTCACATCCCTGAGTATAGTAGGAGCATTTATCTTCAGACTCAAAACAACATTAGAAAATTGAATGATCTTCCTGGGGAAAAGCAGGCTTTAATGTGAGTGCCACACCCCAGAGTAAAGCTCTCTTCAATTTGGTACTAGAGTGTGTGGGGAGGGGCACACATACCTGTCTGCTTCTTCCACTAGTGCACCTAAAATGAAGCGTACCAATCAAAAAACTCACACAGCTACCTAGAACACAAATGCCCTTAGAGGTGAAACAAAATTTCTCAGTTGTGTCCAGCTGTTTGCAACCCCATGGGCTATACAGTCCATGGACTTGTCCAGGCCAGAATACTGTAGTGAGTAGCCTTTCCCTTCTCCAGGGGATCTTCCCAAGCCAGAAATCAAACCCAGGTCTCCCACAGGACGATTCTTCACCAGCTGAGCCACCAGGGAAGCCCTTAGAGGTAACAAGTTTAAATAGTTGTGTAAGAAAACCATGCCAGCTGATCTCTTATGAATGTTAACAACCAACTGCAGATGATCAGATCATTTGTTTCCTTTCAACTAGGATGATATTAATTGCAGAACATCTTATTTTATGTATCACAGAAAAAGCACTGCCAATTGCAACATTTCTCTGATTTTAAGACACACTCTGATTTCAGAGCAATTTTCATTTGAGTCGATTCTAATAAACTGGATGAACCTAAAGCCTATTACACAAAATGAAGTAAGTCAGAGAAAAGCAAATATCATACATTAACGCATATATATGGAATCTAGAAGTACTGATGAACGTATCTACAGGGCAGCAATGGAAATGCAGACACAGAGAACAGACTTTTAGACACAGTGGGGGAGGAAGAAGGTGGGATGACTTGAGAGAGTAGCATGGAAACACACACATTAGTAAGTGTTCGTTGCTCAGTTGTGCCCGACTCTTTGCGACACCATGGACTGCAGTCCTCCAGGCTCCTGTGTCCATGAGATTTTCCAGGCAAGGATACTGGAGTGGGTTGACATTTCCTTCTCCAGGGGATCTTCCCAACCCAGGGATCGAATCTGGATCTCCTGTACTGCAGGCAGATTCTTTACCGACTGAGCTACAAGGGAAGCCCAACATACACATTACCATCTGTAAAATAGATAGTCAGTAGGAATTTATTGTATGACACAGGAAACCCAAAGCCAGTGTTCCGAGACCACCTAGAGGGGTGTGATGAGAAGGGAGGTGGAAGGGAGGTTTAAGAAGGAGGGAACATATGTATACCTATGGCTGATTCATGTTGATGTATAGTAGAAAGCATCACAATATTGTAATAACCCTCCATTTAAAAATGAAATAAAATTTAAAAATAATAAAGTATTTAGAACAAAAAAATCTTAAAGAAAAGATTAAGTGTNCTCCACTATCTCCCAGAATTTGCTCAAATTCATATCCATTGAGTAGGTGACGCTATCTAACCATCTCATCCTCTCTCATCCCCTTCTCCTTTTGTCTTCAATCTTTCCCAGCATCAGGGAAAGATTTTTCAATGAGTCAGCTCTTCACTTCAGCTGATCAAACTTTTAAACCTACTCTTTTAGGTTATAAAGTTAATGATGAAAATGCTAAAAAAAAAAAAATTTAAATGAACATGAAGCAAAATCATCTGCATGGGCTAAATTCTTCATCTTTATCTTTCCGAGTTGAGAGGTAAGAGACAACCATTTAGATTTGTTAAGTAAAACAGTAGAGTTATATTATTTACAGTAACAGAACTCATCAATAGATCGAAAAATAAAATTGTCCAAAATGGGTTACATAGGAGTGGGACTGCAGGAGAGGTAGAGAGAGAATTTGTTTTTATTTCAGGCTTATATATGATGCTTACGCTTTTATTACCACTGCTTTTATGATTTAAAAAAATGAACAATAAAGATGATAGCAAAGGTAGTTGGCTGTAAGCAATTCCCAGTTTCCCGCATCTATAAAATAAACCTCAATAACTGATGTGCAGATAATCTATAAACCTCATTACAACCAGTAGCTTCCATATCTTCTGCATTGTCACAACAGCTTATTTTGTTATCCACTACCACAAAACAGACAGAATTGATGTTTCACTTCTTTTTCTATGATCCCCTACTGCAAGTTCTAATGAGCAGCAAAATGACCAAAAGGACAGTCACTATAGGAAGGAAGAGAAGAGCATTCTAAAGACCTTACTGATCCTCTGACTTAAAATAAATCCCCGAATAACTGGAGCTGACTGTTTCACAGAGTTCATGACCACCAGAATTCAGAGCCCTTACACGCATTTGGAAGGATGGATTTCTTTATGAATCTGCTAGCAATTTGACATGGCCTATCACATAATGAAGCTGATTTTGAGGTCAGAGTTTAGGTATACCTACTATAAAACTGCATCAGCTGTAATAAAGTTTCAACAGCCAGGTCCGGGGCAAGAGTTAGGAGGTAAGCAATGGACACACTGCATCGCAGGTGGGGCTCAACCATACTCTCCTGACTGAGGCGCACGTAAATTCAAACCATGTTTTCATCTATCTCCTGCATAATCTCTGATGCTGATCCCTGTATTAAACAAGTACCAAATGCCTTTCACACTGTTTCTGACTGTTCAGTGATCAACTGAGTGGAATGTTATGAGAAAGAACAAGAAATCCTACCGGTTACTATAAGAGGGCAGACGAGAAAAGCTTACCTTCCCATCTGCTGCCTCTGGCACTCATGAGTCACCCTGGCTTTCAGAAAGCGGCAGGCAGATACAAGAGCTGGTGGAAATGGAAGCTATGGAAAAAGGAAGAAATGGAAAGGTGAGTACTGTGCCTGAGTAATCTTGACATGTGCTCTTGATGACTGCTCCAAAGACAAGTATGTATTTGTGCTTCCCAAGTTCCTGCCTCCAAATCAGAACCAGAGGAGGCAAGTGTATGGAAATGTTAGAATAACTTTTTATTGCTGTTTCTAGATATTAATAATTCAGAAGTTCTGAGGTCTAATCTCAGAATAACCTACTATGAGATCAAGAAAATCTACTTTTTAATGATTACAGCATGGCTAGTCACATCTGGTTTAATTTTCTATTACCTGATAAAATAACAAAACACCATACTGTTTGATTATGTACCAGACTCCTGAAAATCTTAGTACAGGTTAGAATAGCAAGGTTTTCCTCTAGCAGTTATTGAAATTTGTATAATTTAACACTCTAGTGTCTTGGTAACAAAAGGAGTAGTAAGTTTAAGTATTAAATTTGGAGCCAGGCGACATTTTGCTGAATCTAGTACTGCCACTGTTTTATGATTATTACCTATGACTGATTTTTCTCATCCTTTTTTAAAGAGATATATTAGACAATCTCTCCTTTACAATATCTAGGTTTACATAGTTCTATATGTATTTTGGAGGATAATTTCTTAATACAGAGAGTTGAAATGTAAGTGTGGATTACAACTGGATTCATGATAGAGTTAATTATTGAACAAAATAGAGAGGAGAGCATGGTTGTGACTAAATATTTAGCTGGTAAAGCTCAGAAGATGGACTTAATAACTGCATAATGCATAACAATAACTTATTTGATTCAATTATAGTTTTAACCCTCAGATTTTCTTGCAGTCATGTCATATTCATTACAATAGAATGTGTCAGGCTGCAGAAGACTACACAAGATCTGAAGAGAAAAAAGAGACCTTGAGTTTTAGTGTCAAATTCTTTGAAGGAGAAATTAATATAGTATAGAAAGTAGTGGCAATAAGAACTTACTATAAGAATCAGGGAACTTTCTTTTTTGGTGAGGTTAATGGACAAAAGGAAGGAGAAAAAGGGAATAAGAGGGTATTTCACCTTAATTAATTAAAAAAAAAAATAGCAAGGAGATGGGAAGAACCAGAGCTCAAAAATCCTTGACTAAAGGAATCAATATCCTCTTCATTCCACCACCATCACTTTCATTTCTTAACTTCATTGCCAATTACGTGCCACAATGTGATACTTAAAGACTTAAATTCAGTGTTCCAACGCAACAGAAATAAAAGCAAAAGCAAATAAATGGAATCTAATCAAACTTACAAGCTTTTGTATAGCAAAGCAAGCCATAAACAAAATGAAAACACCATCTATGGTCTGGGAGAAAATACTTGCAAGTGATATGACCGACAAGGGCTTAATTAAAAAATATAGAAACAGCTCCTCCAACTCAATAACAACAATAAATCAAATTTTAAAAAGGGTAGAAGACCTAAATAATATTTATCCAAAGAAGTCATACAGGTGGCCAAAAGACATATAAAAAGATTTTCAATATTTCGCTAATTATTAGAGAAATGCAAATCAAAACTAAAATGAGATAGGAACTCACATTGCTCAGAATGGCCATCATTAAAATTTTACCAAGAACATGTTGGAGAGAGTGTGGAGAAAAGGAACCCTCTTACACGGTTGGTAGGAATATGAGTTCTAGCGTGTTCAGTCATGTCTGACTCTGCAGCCACATGGACTGTCTCCTCTGCCCGTGCAATTTTCTAGGCAAGAATACTGGAGCAAGTTGTCGTTTCCTCCTCCAGGGGATCTTCCCAGCCCAGAAATCGAACCTGCATCTACTGCATTGCTGCGGAATCTTTACAGCTGAGTCACCAGGGAATATCTGTAAGTTGGTGCAGCCACTATAGAAAGTACTATGGAGGTTCCTTAAAAAACTAAAAATAGAGTTGTCATACAATCCAACAATCTCACTCCTGGGCAGATATCCATAGAAAACTAATTCAAAAAGATTATGTGCAACCCAGTGTTCATAGCAGCACTACTTACAATAGCCAAGATATGGAAGCAACCTAAATGTTCATCAGTAGATGAATGGATAAAGAAGATGTAGTATATATATATATATATGTATGCTAAGTCACTTCAGTCATGTCCGACTCTGTGTGACCCCATAGATGGCAGCCCATGAGGCTCCCCTGTCCCTGGGATTCTCCAGGCAAGAACACTGGAGTGGGTTGCCATTTCCTTCTCCAATATGTATGTATATATATGCATATATATATGATGAAATATTAGTCACAAAAAAGGAGGAAATAATTTCATATACAGCCACATAGATATACCTAGAAATTATCATACTAAGTGCAGTAAGCCAAAGACAAATATCATATGATATCACTTATATTTGAAATCTAAAAAATGATATAAATGAACTTATTTACAAAATAGACATAGATATAGAAAACAAACATACAGTTACCAAAAGGGAAAGAGGGTGGGGGAGGGATAAATCAGGAGTTTAGAATTAGCAGATACAAATACTATTTATAAAATAGATAAAAATGTCTTACTGTAAAGACAGGGAACTGTATTTAATATCTTATAATAAACCATAATGGAAAAGAATGTAAAAAAAAGAACCTTTGATTCAACCCATAATCCACAAAAATTATAAAATTTCAACTGGAATAATTTTTGCCCATTTCTTCTATGTTAGATTTTCCAGGCTCTTCTATCACAAGAACCTGAAGAGACCATGTATCTGAGAATCGAGTATTATCCTTAACAATGCACAGATTCTGATCTAACATACTGAAATGTTCATTTTATCTCAAGGAATGCCCTATACAAGAAGTGTCATCAAAATACCTAATTTGTGAGAAAGTTCAGTTGAATTATTAAAAGAGGTATTCTTCAGGTTTTAAAGAATGTATATCGGACTCCTCCATATAACAATCTATAGGGTAGATTGAGTAACTTCCTCTGAAAGGAACAGATTGTTTAATTATTTGGGCAGTTGGTAATACACTCTCTTGAGCCTTTGCTTTTAGTAATCTCTTCAACTGATTTAAATATTTTTACTAAATATTTTTAATTAAATCTCACATCTAAATTCAGTGAGAGCAAAGATGACTCCTTTTAATTATTTGTGTTGCACAACAAGTCCTGTACCTAGCATAACAGGTTCTCAATCACCAAATGAGTGCTTGGATTGACTGACCAATAATTTATCTAACAACATAGAAATTCTGATTTCATCACTCTGGTTATTCCTGTACTTCATTTGTTCCTTTATTATTATGTATGAATATCAGATTCCTGGAACTGTTTTAATGAACAGATGAGAATCATTTCTAATAAATATTTTCTATTTGTATGTAAACAGATAATAGCAAAGGCCATGAAAATAATTTATCTTTTGTAATCCTGCCTGCTTTATGAAAATGTTTGGCAAAGATAGGTTTGTAGACATTACTAATATAAAAATCTAAACCCATGTGTCCAAATTAATAGATTATATATGCAATAACAGTTTTAACTGAAATATAAATAATTTATTTAATCCCAACTCCTGAATGTTATAATACAAATGATTTTTGAAAGTGTTTATTCAACTTTTGATGTNAATCAGTAACTGTAAAATCTTGGTCTCAACAATATATTTCATTTCCAGATTTTGTTTTAGTATGAGGTAGTGGGAAAAAAATATGACAAGGTTAAAAAGTAACAAAAAAATAATAGTTGAACTTTTTTTAGATATTGCTTTTCTAAAAAAAAAAATTAGGATATTTCTCTTTTAAATCCATCCAGAAACTTAAAAGCAGATGAATCGGAAGATCTTTTACTCAGAAGTATATATACTAAAATTATCAAAATAGAATTGTCCTAAAATGATTTGACTAATTATCCACTCTTAATAATCGTACTATTGTAACAATTTAAAAAAAAAAACATTTGCTATAATGTCTTGAAAACATTGCTGGTGTGATTCTGCAATTGACTCATCAGTTAGCAAGGCCTAATCAAACATAATTGAATTAGATAACACAAATCAGTAATAGCTGAATCAAAAATTACTCTCTCAGAGGCAGTGAAGATCACTTGGTTTTCATGGGACAAAGCTCACTTACTGCAGGGGTGGAGACAGTTCCTGTGCAACTAAAAGGCAGGTACACTGAAAAAAACTAGAGCAAGAATAAGCATACAACATGCTCTGTCTGATCTTTTCAAAAGGACTTTTACACCATTCTCTCCTCTAGTTTTTTGCCAAGTATTAGTTCAGTCACTCAGTCATGTCTGACTCTTTGCCACCCCCTGGACTGCAGCATATAAGGCTTCCCTGTCCATCACCAACTCCCAGAGCTTGCTCAGACTCATGTCCATTGAGTCGGTGATGCCATCCAACCATATTGTACCCTTCTTCTGCTTTCAATCTTTCTCAGAATCAGGGTCTTTTCAAATGAGTCAGTTCCTTGCATCTGGTGGCCAAAGTACTGGAGTTCCAGCTTCACCACCAGTCCTTCCAATGAATATTCAGGACTGATTTCCTTTAGGATTGACTGGTTTAATCTCCTTGCAGTCCAAAGGACTCCCAAGAGTCTTCTCCAACACCACCAAAGCAAAACTACAACTAGCTGTGTATGTGACAGGTGATGGAACTAAAGTCCAATGCTGTAAGGAACAATATTGCATAGGAACCGGGAATGTTAAGTCCATGAGTCAAGGTAAACTGGAAGAGGTCATATAGGAGATGACAAGAGTAAACATCAACATTTTAGGAATCAGTGAACTAAAATGGACTAGAATGGGCAAATTTAATTCAGATAATCATAAGAATCCCTTAGAAGAAATGAAGTAGTCCTCATAGTCAACAAGAGTCCAAAAGCAGTACTTGGGTGCAATCTCAAAAACGACAGAATGATCTCTGTTCATTTCCAAGGAAAAGTATTCAATATCACAGTAATCCAGGTCTATGTCTCAACCACTAATACCATAGAAGCTGAAGTTCAAGTCAAGCAAAGTCAAGTGGGTCTTAGGAAGCATCACCAAGAACAAAGCTAGTGGAGGTGATGGAATTCCAGGTGAGCTATTTCAAATCTTAAAAGATGATGCTGTGAAAGGGCTGCACTCAATATGCCAGCAAACTTGGAAAACTCAGCAGTGGCCACAGGACTGGAGAAGGTCAGTTTTCAATCTAATCCCAAAGAAAGGCAATGCCAAAGAACGCTCAAGCCACCACACAATATCCAAGTACAATGGATGTAAATGGTTTTGGTACACTCCAGTATACAGACCAAGGATGTCTTAAAAAATAGAAATTCCATTAAAATACTGCATGATACATTTTATAAGAATTAAGGAAATGAACATACATTAGTAATTCTAAGAGTTGATAAAAAGAAGAATTTGTTGTATTCTCATCATTTACCGGTGGTTTCTTATAAAATGAAACATACTTTTACCATTTGATCCAGCCATTTGTCCTTGATATTTAACCAAGTAGCTGAAAACTTATGTCCATGCAGAAATTGGCATAAAAATATTTATGGAAACTTAATTCATTACTGCCTGAACTTGAAAGCAACCAAGGTGTCCTTCAGTAGGTGAACTGATAAATAAACTACGATACATCTAGACAGTAGAATATTATTCAAAGCCAAAAAGAAAAAAAGTATCAAGCTATGAAAAGACATGGAGAAGACTTAAATGTAATCATTAAGTGAAAGATGGCAATCTTAAAAGAATACATACTGTCTGATTCCAACTAAATTACATTCTAGAAAAGGCTGATTGTGGAGACAACACAAAAAAGCAGTGTTTGTCAGGATTAGGGTAAAGGATGGACTTCCCTGATGGCTAAAGCAGTGAAGAATCTGCCTGCATTGCAGGAGACATGAGTTCAATCCCTGGGTCAGGAAGACCCTCTGGAGGAGAAAATAGAAACCCATTCCAATATTATTGCCTGGAAATTTCATGGAAGAGGAGCCCGGCAGACTATAGCCCGTGGGTTGGCAAAGACTGAGCACACGATGGAGGGATTATTAGGGATAACTGGGAAGAGCACAGAGGACTTTTAGGACAGTGAAACTACTCTGTATAGTAATACTATGGTGGTAGATGTATATCATTATAAATTTATCCAAACCCATGGAATACAGAATACCAACACTGGAACCTAATATAAACTATGGACTTGCGGCAATGATATGTTGGTGTAACTTCGTCAGTTGTAACAAATGTACTAATCTAGGGGCTTCCCAGGTGGCACTGGGAAAGTACCTGCCTGCCAGTGCAGAAGACGTAAGAGACACAGGTTCAATCCCTGTGTCAGGAAGATCCCCTGGAGGAAGACATGGCTACTCACTCCAGTATTCTTGCCTGGAGGATTCCATGAACAGAGGAGCCTGATGAGTACAGTGCCTAGGGTTTCAAAGAGTCAGACACTACAGCAGTGACTCAGCAGGCAGGCAGGTACCAGTCTGTTCAGTTCAGTTCAATCACTCAGTCGTGTCCGACTCTTTGTGACCTCATGAATCACAGAACGCCAGGCCTCCCTGTCCATCACCAACTCCCAGAGCCCACCCAAACCCATGTCCATTGAGTCTGTGATGCCATCCAACCATCTCATCCTCTGTTGTCCCCTTCTCTTCCTGCCTTCAACCTTTCCCAGCATCAAGGTCTTTTCAAATGAGTCAGCTCTTCGCATCAGGTGGCAAAAGTATTGGAGTTTCAGCTTCAACATCAGTCCTTCCAGTGAATACCCAGGACTGATCTTTAGGATGGACTGGTTGGATCTCCTTGCAGTCCAGGGGACTCTCAAGAGTCTTCTCCAACACCACAGTTCAAAAGCATCAATTTGTCTGCGTTCAGCTTTCTTTATATTCCAACTCTCACATCCATACATGACCACTGGAAAAACCATGGCCTTGACTAGACGGACCTTTGTTGACAAAGTAATGTCTCTGCTTTTCAATATGCTGTCTAGGTTGGTCATAATTTTCCATACCAGTCTGTTAGAGGATATTGAAAATGAGGAATGTTTTACACGTAGGGGCAGTGAGCAATACTGCCATGAACCTAAAATAGCTCTAAAATAAAGACTCAAAACAGTTCTTATTCCCTTAAAAAAATAGACATTAGCTGTGATTCCTGGGTCCTTTGAAAGAAGAGGTGTGTGTGAGTTGTGTGTAGCCTGGTTGTATAGATATGGTGTTACCTTACTGGCATCCTTGTAACCTGACCTGGGTTTCACCTAGCTGTGGTAGTTTATTGCTGGCTCCTCTCATCAGGGGCTTTGTGGATTGCTCAGACATCCCCTCTTCTCAGTTTCTGGGGATCTCCTCTCGAAGCTCCCTCTATAGTAAAAATGCAACTCCTGAAGCTGATAAGTTTATTGCTCCATTAGCCTTAGGTCGGTCTGTTAGCTGAGATCTCCTGGCTCATCTTAGACCTCTCAAATTGCATCTAACAATACCCCAAGCCAAGTCCTCCAGAGAGCACACTAGCTCCACGGGAAATATTCACAGGTCTTTAGCCCATCAAACTCCGGGCATGCAGGCTGACCCTGCCATAGCTATTTTTCTTTTTGTTTTTTATGTAAACAAGCAACTTCAGATGTGGCCTTCTGCTCAGTCCTCAAGACAAGGTCAGACACCACTTTACTGTTCCTCAAACTACAGGAAAGTTACTTAAACGTTTAGACTGGTCCCACTGAAGTTCCTCACATTAGTAAAGTGAGAATGAAGCCCTGCCCTCCCTACCCTCTGCCTTCAGGAGGGTGAAGGTGGTGAATTCACATGACTTGATTTGAGCATCTCTCTGGGGAAACCCTTTCTCAAATTCCCACCTTTCCTTCTCCAGGCCTCTGTGTCCCCCTTTAAAAGCTAAAGGTATATGGTCAGCCAAGGATCATAAAGCTAGTAGTTTAAGCTTCCTTTGCCAATCCTGGTAAGATGGTTTATCATCTCATTTTGGATGGTTAATTCAGAATCTGCCTCCTTTCTTTTGTCCCTGAACTTTTGGGAAATCAGTCCAAATCACGAGTTTCAAAGAAATTCATTTTAATACTTACTCTCTATAAAGGCTTTTTGTATAATGATTTCCAAGCCTACCAGCAATACACAGCATTTCCCACATTCACGTTTTTATACACACGAGTGACTTCTGAACCAAGAGCAGAACATGCACCAAACAGCTGTGCTTGAAGCTACTTGGCTTTTAAATGAGCTCTGTAGACATGTGCTGCAGAGATGCGCAGGTGTGAATGAAAAACAAACAAACTAACATGGGATTAGAGCTTTTCCTAATCTATGTCACGTGACACTAAGCTTATGTAGATGCAGAGGGATGACAGAAAAAGCGTTATTCTGAGGATTGCATAAAGTCCCTGAAAACAATAAATAAGAGGTGTGGTCTTCAATATACTAATGTACATAACATATTTGAGTGTCTATAATATTATGTATCATAAAATTGCAGCTTTGAGAGTTAAAATACATTTAAAGAATAAAATTAAAATCAGACATTTGTATAATAAGGCAAAGAGGCAAGAAGTCAATGACTCTGGGTTATTTTTATTTAACCATTATTGAAAAACCTGCTAGGCTGTTTTGTGTATTTCTATTAGCATAAATAAAGAATATTTGTTAAATATGTATGATAAACTTCCTAACATCTTTGAAAGTTGAGGTCTATAATGTGTGAGTAAATTAATAGCCAGATATTGATTTTAAAAAGGGAAATTCTCCATTTTTGGATTTGGAGTTGCTCATTTGAAAATGTGCCTACTCGTACAATTGTTTCTAAGTCTGGTGGAAAACAGAAATATTTACAAGGGCTCAGAAAGGTGAGTAGACAAAGCAAAGTTGAAACATTCTAAAGATGGTTCATTAAATGGAGAGGGGTAGATTTTGGAAGAGGCAAGAACTCTGGGTAAACCTTCCCTCCAAACATCTATTCTAGACTCAAACCCTCAATTAGTATTTCATTCAGATTATAAAAGTAGAAATTTATGAATTGTTAAGTTCCCTTTTTAATAATTTCATGTGAATTAAATCAATTGAATCCTATATAAGTGAAACAAATTGCATTCTGAATCTGGGAATTTGTTGCAATGAACTGAGAAAGGGAGGGGTCATTTAGAGATTTGTGCATTGACAGAGAATGGCAGGGGACCTAAGTGAGGTATCCTAAGGGGGACCCTATGACAGCTGAAGAGTACACAAGAGTTTTGGGAAAATAACAGGAAAAAAATGAGGTAGAAGAGATGCACAAAACTTTCTCTTTAGAAAAAAAAAGACCCATAAGAAGCTTTAGAAAGTTGCTTGACTTATGTACTCAAAATTCTCAATGACGCTTAAATACCAAGACTGGAGTAGAAGATTGGGATTTCGATATCTCCTCCTCACATCCCTTCTGCCAGCCTAGTTTCTGTTATTTCAGTGTTTAAATCTTTTTCCACTCAAGGTAAAAGTGAAGGGAGAAAGAAGGAGAGGTGCTGATATGCACACGTATCTGGCAGAGTTTGGCTGTCCACCCCCTCTTTACCTCACACCCTCCTCAGCAACAGCTCTCACTTGTTATTTTGGCTCATTGTTATATCCCCAGACTTCACTTTTCATTATATTTTGCTAAACGAATTCCCCCAAAGTATTCCTGTATTTTTACCCCTTTCCAAAATGTTCCATGTCTTCCCCACTGGACTAGAGTGAGAGGGGAAAACAATTTGTTCAAAATGATGAATCAACAGGAACATGCTGTTGTTGCATTCCTTGAGATAATTTAGCAGCCATTTATCCACTCAGCTCAAGAATGCAGTTTCAAGTCTTCTCCTTCCTAGGGGAAAAAAAGATTTGCAGTCACCATGAGACTAGAAATGTGAGCTTGTGGAGGGCTAGTATGTATTGTGACATTAGCTTCCTTCAAGACTAATTATAGTCTCCCTGCTCTCTGCCAACAAAATACACATAAATCACAACTTTTCTCAAGCTTTCATATGTTCAGTCCTATAAGTAGCCTTGAAAATAAATTAACATGCTGATTTAGCAGGGGGATAAAAGAAGTCAAGTATGAAATAATCTTTGTAAATCTACAGATAGACGTGCAAATGTGTGTCTGGGTGTGGTGATGATGATGGGGGGTAATGTTATGTACATGTTACTTTTTTTCACTTAATGTGGAAACATTAAGGAAACAGAGAAAATTAAATTTAGCTCCCGAGAAAGGAAGTAACCTGGCAAAATATGAGTGAGACAAACATAAATACGACAGGCCAAGAGATTTTTCCAGGTTTAATGATTTTCAAAGACCATATAAAAGGTTGATGTAGCATTTTTGTTTTGTGAGCCCCTTCAGAGGCCCTGTCTTTAAACAGATAATGCAGGATAAGCCTATTGAAAGAAAATGGTCCAATTCCAGATTTCCACCTTTAAAGAAATGGAAATGGCAGGAAGTCTGTTATTTATTGCCTCTGTGTGTGTGTGGTGTATGCCTGCTTAATTGCTCAGTCATGTCGGACTATCTGTGACCCCAGGGACTCTGGCCCACCAGGTCCTCTGTCCATGGGATTCTCCAGACAAGAATACTGGAGTGGGTTGCCATTCCCCTCTCCAGGGAATCTTCCCAACCCAAGGATCAAACCTGGGTCTCCTGCACTGCGGGTAGATTCTTTACTGTTGGAGCCACCAGGGTGCCTGTGTATATTATTTATTGCTGAAGAGTTTAGGCAAAAATAGAAAGCTAGTGAGTGGGTTGGAAGGAAAGAAAGAGAAGAGCCTGGCTTGTTTTAAGTGTCTATAGTGTATATGTTACTGCACTGGCATTTTTCACACATGATATCCTTCATCCTGGAAATACTAGGCTGATAAAGAGCATGAATAATTACACAAACTGCATATTAGCAATAACAATCAAGATGTGACATTAGCCGTGAAGACCTTTATGATTCCAATGTTTAACATCCAGTGCAAATCCTATGTGTCTAATTGACAGTGAGGTCATTCTGACTTTGAGTGAGCAAGTACCTTCTCTGAGCTCACTGGGACTATCCTAGGTCATATGTTGTCTCTCATACAACACATTAAATCTTTGCAAGAGCACATAATTTCCACATTTGAAATCTTTACATGTTTTTAAGTTCAACTTTCCAAACTGAAGTCAGGAAAAAAAAAATAGCAAAGTAATGGGACTCTTCATTATGAGAAAGTAATTTCTTAAGTAGATCTAACTTTGACAGGGAAAACTGGGAAAGATGTTCAAATGGAAGAAGAAGAAAGTGAATTTCTAAATTAAGAGAAATTATAAAACATTAATAATGGTTTTCTCAAAAGGAGCCAATCTTAAATCTACTTCAGTCTCACTCCTCCACCTTCTAGTATTTGGGTAGAATTTCAACTGTCTTTTTGTTATGTGATATTAGACATCAGATTTAGACTTTAATTACTCTTGAGCTTAAAGTCTGGCTAGAACAGCAAAATTTATGTCAACACACTGAACACAGTGGGCATTCTCAGAGGGACAGAAAATGGCTGACTCTTGTGAAAGCTGATTACAGCAACACAGGATGCAGGAAGTATATTCAGATGGTTTAAATCAAGGAAAAGCTTTTAACCTGACAAACTGGGATTCTTTTCCTAATACAAATGTATGACGCAATGTGGTATTTCAACTGAGTAGTAGATATATGTAAAAAGTTGTATTTCAGCTTAATAAAATGATAGATGGGAAAATAAATTTGAGGAATTATAGGAATACGGCAAGACTTCCTGCTAATCTCTCAAGGCCAATGTTAATTTTTCATGTCAGTTCATGCTAAATGTAAAAAACATAAAATAAAAAAATCATTTGGAGATGCAGCTAAGACTAATCACAGAGCTGGCAGCTGACATCACTAGTGATAACAGAAAAGGAGACACGTACTGGAAAGGTGGGAACAAAGTCCAACATTGCAAAGTGCACAAAGAGGGGGTCAGACAGGACAACTGCAATTATCCTGACGATGTTAATTTGGTGGCCATGCCAGAGAGGGTTATTTTATCTTATATTTTCTTTTATTTAAATTGTTGCTTAGACTTTAAAGAAGATGGGGTGCGGGAGGGGGAGTTGGGAAAAAAGAAAACCTTTCTGAATGATGGAACCCTAGAGTCAGGAAGGATCTGGAAGGAATCATTCCTCTAAGACATGACACTGCAATGTTGGCATTCCTTCTCCAGGAGCTGATAAATAGCTCCTACCTGGGCACATCCAGAGGCCATCACATAGTTGTAGTTATTAGAAAGGTCCTCCACAAACTGAGTTACAGTCTTTCTTCTTCGCACTTCCCACTATTAATCTTCATTCTGTGTTGGGGAGCTACACAGAATAACCACAATTCTTTTCTGGGCAACAACCTCTCCAAACAACCTTGGGGAGAGAAGTCAGGGAAAAGAATAGCAAAGTAATGGGACTTTTCATTATGAGAAAGTATTTTCTTAAGTAGATCTAACTTTGACAGGGAAAACTGGGAAAGTTGCAAATGGAAGAAGAAAGTGAATTTCTAAATTAAGAGAAATTACAATACAGCATAGAAACAAAGTGGTACACTTATAAATATAACTTGGAAAAAAAGAAGCTGTTGATGACATGAAGGATGTAGGAAAAAGATAAAAAATGTACTTATAATCCAATTGAAGAGACAAGAAAATATGCAGTAACATAATGAATATAATGCATTAAAACTAAGATCAAACAATAGTACATCATTGTCATTAAACCATGATTTGTATAATAAGTATTCTAATTTTAAGTTTGGGGTTGGAAGAAGATATTCTGAGCTGCATTTAGTGAGGTCAAGCATCTTTTCATGTTCTTCTTGACCGTTTGTATATTTTGTTTGGAGAAATGTCTATGCAAGCCCTTTGCCCATTTTTGAATTGAGTTTTGTTGTTGTTGTTGACTTTTAGGAGTTCCCTGGTACTTTATTTCTTTTATTATAGAATAGTATTCCATTGTATAGCTGCATCACATTTTATTTTTCCACTCCCAATCTTTTAAAATAAGAAGGCTTTTTATAGAATTAAAATAGCACAAAGGGATAGCCACTGAACATCCTTGGATATGGAATAAAAAGAATATATTTCAGTTTTAAAATGTGAAATATTATGAAAGATAATGAAGAGATAAAATACTGGAGTAGTTTTATGAGTAAACAAGTCAGATGGAAGCATACTACTATGAACAAAATCTTCACATTATTCAGGCAGAATGTGCAATCCCTTTCTGAAGACATCATGCAATTAGCGTCAGAAAATCCAAATATAACAAGACACAGAAGAAACTTGATAAATCAAGGAGCTTTTCTCTCTAATAAAATATTAAGCTATTTACCAAAAACAAAACAAAGAAATAAGTATAAAGTAGCAACAGATAAAGTAGCAACAAAAAAAAAAATCATCTAAATAACTAAGAACAACCCCAGGCCCACATAAAAATAAACAACAGTAAACACAAAACTAACTAACGCCTTAGGAGCTTATTAATGTATTCAAAAACAGCAGACATTCTTTCCTTTCCATCACCCTCCATACATGTCATCCTGAGCCTGTCTCTAAGCTGAATATTACGTATTTCTACTTCTTTTTACCTCTTCTTTTTCACTCGAGTCCAGGAGTTGACCAATACTCACCTGAATTACAGCAATAGCTTCCTAACCATCTCCTTCCTTCTGCTGTTCCTGTTCTCTCACATTTCATTTCAGCAGATGCAAGAGGTTTCTTCTCAAAACGTAATTCAGATCATAAAGATCCTCTTCTTGAAACTTCTCTATGGTCTTGTACTTCACACCTCTTCCAAGGCTCTGTAACACCTGGCTCATGCCTGTGACTCCAACCTCACCTTTTTTCTGTCTTGCCCTTGCCCACCCTTCTCACCAGACTCCAACTCTGCTGGCCTTTTTTCAATATCTCAGCACCTCCCATCTCAGGTCTTTACACATGCCATTCCTTCAGTCTGGAGTGTTTGCCCCTCTCCCTCTTTCCTGTGACTACATCTTGTAGATAGAACTTCCTCAGAGAGGTCTTTCCAAAATACTCTAAAGTAGCCCTCCAACAGTTAATTATTTTTAATATTAGCACAATGTTGCTCTCCTTCTTGACATTTATCCCAGCTTACAATTATTCTCATTCACTTTATGGTTAATTTCTTTATCATACAGAGTATCCAGCTAGACTACATGATCTATAATACTATATCTTTATCATTCATCATTGGATTCCTAGAGCCTAGCAAAATGCTGGAATATAAGGAACGTGCAACAATTACTTATCAAATGAATATCTGATGGTAACTACACTATCTAAGTTTACCTACAGATCAATATTGTACAGATTATATAGATCAATTACCTATAGTTCAATATTATAACCAAAGTTTTCATAATATCTGAATCAGGCAGTGTATTTTTCTAAAACATTTACACTGAATAATAAGTATAGCGAACTCATTTGGAAAATCTGTGTCTTTGCTGACAACCAAATGATTCGTATTTCATAAGGTGTTTGTATGCATATATGTGTGCCAAGTTGTTTCAGGCATGTCTGACTCTTTGTGACCCTGTGAACTGCAGCCCACAATGTTCCTCTGTCCATGGGATCCTCCAGGCAAGAATACTGGAGTGGGTTGCCATGCCCTCCTCCAGGGGATTTCCTGACCCAGGGATCGAACCCACATGTCATATGGCTCCTGCACTGCAGATGGATTCTTTACTTCAGAGCTATTGGGGAAGCCCTCATAAGGTGTTTTTGTCCTATATTCTGTATTTAAATGCATATGGATGAACATTTATTTGTCCCATGAATTGAAAATCAATAACATAAAACTGTGGAATGTTAGAGTTAGCTGAAAGGCATTAAGTCATCTGGTCAAGTTTGTTGCTCAATAGAGGCATCTGTACATCTCTGGCAAAAATCATCAAGCTTCGACATTTGCTAGATTAAAGAGCTCATCAACATATAAGTCAGCCAAAGGCAGAGGAACCAGAAGTCAAATTGCCAACATCCGCTGGATCATGGAAAAAGCAAGAGAGTTCCAGAAAAACATCTATTTCTGTTTTCTTGACTATGCCAAAGCCATGGACTATGTGGATCACAATAAACTGTGGAAAATTCTGAAAGAGATGGGAATACCAGACCACTTGACCTGCCTCTTAAAAAATCTGTATGCAGGTCAGGAAGCAATAGTTAGAACTGGACATGGAACAACAGACTGGTTCCAAATAGGAAAAGGAGTACATCAAGGCTGTATATTGTCACCCTGCTTATTTAACTTCTATGCAGAGTACATCATGAGAAACACTGGACTGGAAGAAACACAAGCTGGAATCAAGATTGCTGGGAGAAATATCAATAACTTCAGATATGCAGATGACACCACCCTTATG